>OY757552.1:7229525-7237025 GCA_963584105.1 Alviniconcha strummeri
TGTCAATGAGAGAGAGAGAGAGAGAGAGAGAGAGAGAGAGAGAGAGAGAGAGAGAGAGAAACGTGTGTGTGGGAGGGGAGGTGGGTGTACGCGTGCGTGATGTGTGTGTGCGTACGTGCTGTGTGTGTGTGTGGGTGGGTGGGTGTAAGCAGAAGTGTGTGTGTGTGTGTGTGTGTGTGTGTGTGTGTGTGTGTGTGTGTGTGTGTGTGTGTGAAGAAGTGTGTGTGTATGTGTGTTGCTTTAGAAACACTTCTGCTCAAACACACACACACACACACACACACACACACACACACACACACACACACACACACACACACACACACACACACACACACACACCGAAAAATCTATGTTCGTTGCATTGACAACTCCGCACCATGTCATGCACAGAATAAAAACAGTCTATTATTATGTCAGTGTATCACGATTCGTGGGCTAATGACATACATAACTTTTAGTTTGTGCAAATACGTTCGGATACTTTTGACTAACAGATCCTTTATGCATAAAGCCGAACTGTTTCCTAAAACGAAAACTATTCATGCAAGTGCTACTGTAATATCCTTGTTACCAGTACCATGGTAACACGGATTTGATTATTTAAAAAAAATTTTTTTCAGTTCAGTAAGAATGCAATAAAATACATGACCACAGAAACAGAAAATGGGACGAACAAAACTGAATTTTTTTTTTAATCAATTTTTCCACACCTGGCTGTATACAACAAAATAGTATAGCAGTTGAGAAACAGACTGGCTTGTCAGTTCCATGTTAACTGAAGAGAAAAGAAGAAAGGAAAACAAATCATGCACTGACCCGGCACCAGCATGGACAATGGCCGCTGAAGGTGCTATACGCCACACGATGCTTAATTTCTCACAAACTCTGCTTTCTTTGCTGAGTTCAAAAACGACCATAGGCCACTGTATACACTATATAACGTCTTAGATCTTACGAGCGGAGGGACTAGCTGAACTGGAAAACCAGGAACCGCCGGCACAGCCGTGGTGGCCTACGGTACCCCAGGTGGATCACAAGGTGTGCATGAAGTGGAAACGGTCGGTCTCCAGGACCTTGTAGAACTCTCTGTCAAACGCCTCAGCCTCTTCCTCGTTCAGGTGATTTTTCCAGTCTCCTACCTCACCTGAAAGGAAAATCTAAAATAACAAGACGAAACGAACACTCCAAGGTTAAGAAACATTGCCCCCTCCCCCCCCCCCCCCCCAAAAAAAAAAGAGAGAAAAAAAAAAGCGAAACTAACTTGAGAATGTTTTATGAAGAGAACTGGAAGGACATTTTAGTAATTACAAATGGACAGTGCAAGGTGTGAACTAATAATTTCACTGTTTAGTAGATGAATCGATATTGGAGTACATGAGCCAGATTCTGTGCAAAATAAATTGCAGAAAGCACTTGCGGTCAGGGGACTTCCATCCAGGCTAGGAAACAAAAAATCAGTGACACACACGCGCGCGCGCGCAGGCCCAAGTATCTTTTAACTTTTGTTTGTCATCTGATTTTTCTAGTGTGTGTGTGTGTGTGTGTGTGTGTGTGTGTGTGTGTGTGTGTGTGTGTGTGTGTGTGTGTGTGTGTGTGTTGGTTGGTTCTTTTGACTGTTTCTTGTTGTTTTGCTGTTACATTTAGCTTTTCAGCAGAGGAGTTGACCAGTCAGTTTCAATGTGTAGCATTCAACCCCCACCCCGTCCCCCGCCATGTACTGTACGCTTACCTTTCCGGTAAAGTTCTTGTCCAATCTCCATTCCAAGAAAACGGATCTGTTCCTTGGTCTCGTCCACCTTTTTCATCCTCTTAAAGGAGCACGCCTCCACGATGTCGGATATGAGGGTTTCCGTCGCGTCTACTTCAAGGTACTCTGCTAATTTCCTCACAATGCTCTGGGGGTTCTGAAGCGAGAAAAAACGACGAATATATGCACGATCCTTTAGATCTAACTGAGAAATTAGCCGAGATTATGGTGGAGATGGTACCGGAATAATTAAGCGACAGCTAGTGAAGATCCCGAAGCAATAATGCATGAAGATAATTCCGACTACTACATACACTGGGCATAGCCAGGTTCTTAACTAGTTTCAGCAAGTACCTTGGCGTGACCGTAACAGCTGGACGACTTGTCCCGGACCAGGTGCACAGAATATGTGGCTATATATATAGATATATATATATATATACGAAGGGAAACGGGGCAGTGGTCTAATAAGACTTACGGTTTTTGTGGACGTAAAGCACTATGGAAGAAGAAGATTCCCAGGAGAAATTTCAGGGAATGACTGCATTACCAAAGTAAGGACTGCTAATTACGCCAGAGTGGCCCGCCCTGTACTGAAATAATATGCATTGTCTGTATTGGATCACCACTTGCAGAAGGACATGTGTACAGACACTGGAATAAGTACAACGCAGCGCATTTTCTAGGGTGATCCTGTGCGTCTGACGACGGGGTTATAAATATACAAGAAAATGTTAATATGCATGTATGTCTGGGATCACCACTTGCAAAAGGACATGTAAACATGGTGCTTAACGTCCACAGAAACCGTACTGCTTATTAGGGACGGGGAGAAGGGGGTAAGGGAAGGGGGTATAGAGGTGGGGGGAGAGGGAGATTATATACCTATCGCTACACTGTCACCACCAGAATGACTTCTGCATTAAGATGGGCAGCGATGAGAGCCATTTTAATGTTTCAGTAGGAAGTGATGGACAAAGTCACAAGACAGTGTCTACAAACCACAACCTTTTTGAAGAGAAAGGAGAGCCGAAGCGGTATCGAACCGAGGTCCTTCCGCTTACCAGCCTAACGCCTTACCACTAAGCCAAACCGGCTCACAAGCGAAAGGACATGTGTACAGACACTGGAATATGTACAACTCAGCGCTCGTCCTGGGTTGACCCTGTGAGGTTTACGGCCGGGTTTTGAAATACAAGAAAGTTTTAACATGCAGTTGTCTGTATGGGATCACCACTTGCAGAAGGACATGTGTACAGACACATTTCCTGGGGTGATCCTGCGCGACTGACAACGGGGTGTTGAAATACAAAAACGAACAACGCAGGGAAGTAGTGTGTCCTTGGCAACTACCGACATAAGCGGGATATATGGCAGTGTAACATCTTGGCTCTAACTACTGGCCTTGTCTCAATGACAGTACTAAAACTTACAAGAGATGCTATGCATGATCAAGAATGGCCTAGCTAGCAGACGTCAGTCACTCGGGACTTTTGTCAGAATTCGGGTCGACTAACAGAGGCACTTTGCGGCTGTACCATAGCCAAGAACATATCTCTGCGATTGTACCATTGCCATGAACATATATCTGCCGCTTAGTTCTCTATCATTCCTTGTTCTCCCAAACTTGAATGGACTCGTCACTACAAGACTGGTGTGTCTGCATGTGTGTGAAATATTCAAAACAGCCTGACAATAAAGCGTACAGACACCGGTACTTGGTTCCCAGGGAAGAAGGTGATACCGTTATTATTGTATACAACCCAGTTACTAACTAGTAACTAACTGCGTTCACACGTGTGTGTGTGTGTGTGTGTGTGTGTGTGTGTGTGTGTGTGTGTGTGTGTGTGTGTGTGTGTGTGTGTGTGTGTGTGTTTTCTTTCTTTCTTTCTTTTTCTGGAAGAAAAACATTAGGAAATAGCGTGCATCGAGACATAAAAAGTAGGCCTATTAAAAGTATGCAAAGAAGTTTAAATGAGTGAGTAAATGCAAGCTGTGCATTGTAATGATGGACGGATGCATGCTACTTGAACAAACGCCCCATAGTGATTTCCTGGGCAAAAAGCAACGACAACAAAAGAAAAGAAAAAAATACCGTGCACAGGAACCTTTAAGTAGGCTACCAACTCAAGCAGGCTAAGTATTGAATAACAACCGTTGTTGTTGTTGTTGTCACACACACACACACACACACACACACACACACACACACACACACACACACACACACACACACACACACACACACACGCACACACTTCATACACACATACGCACACATACACACTTCATACACACACACGCGCACACACATACACGCTTTGTGTCTCCTTTAAACATAGTTCATTCTTCTGGCACACAAGTCACTATCCAACAGCATCCTGCGCGGACACCAAAGAATACCGACACGCTACAGCCGCAGGCCACGAAGCAGTGTGCACTGAAGATCCTACAAGTCACGCCACGCAAATTACTTGGCTACGGCGGCGGCATTGCCTCAGGGAAGGTGTGTGGAAAAATATAATTATTATGTTTAAATCTTGTCGCGTGAGGCGCTGTTGCAGCCAATCACATGGCAGACTGACAGTCAGCGCGGGCTTACGCAATGACGGCTCGCGCGTAGCTCCCTGATTCAGAAATGTCGAGACTAGACCGTTGTTGTTGATGTTGTTGTTGTTGTTGTTGTTGTTGTTGTTGTTGCTGTTGTTGTTGTTTGTTTGTTTGTTCTGGGGGAGGTTGTTGCTGTTGTTGTTTGTGTTTTATGGGGGGTCGTTGTTTGTGGTTGTTTTTGTTTTATTGTGTTTTGTATCTGTAGTTTTGTATTTTTATTTGTTTGTTTGTTTTGTTTTAACGGCCAGTCAACCTCGTATAAGGGCAATGAGAGTGGACTAAAAAGAGTGTCGTCCTTTGGCTAGTGGTCTGTTCAGGGGTAATAATAAAGTAAATATGACTTCCTAAATAACTATATGCACTGAGGCGGTCTTTTCAGTCTGAGTTAGCCCTGATATAATCCTTTGTGGTTGACTGGGCTCAAAGCACTACCTAACTAACTTTCAGTCTGAGTTAGCCCTGATATAACCCTTTGTGGTTGACTGGGCTCAAAGCACTAACTAACTAACTTTCAGTCTGAGTTAGCCCTGATATAACCCTTTGTGGTTGACTGGGCTCAAAGCACTAACTAACTAACTAACTTTCAGTCTGAGTTAGCCCTGATATAACCCTTTGTGGTTGACTGGGCTCAAAGCACTAATTAACTAACTTTCAGTCTGACAGCGGCTTTTCCGTGCGAGTTCCACTGTAGGTATACATCGGCAATGAGCACATAGGGACAAACAGCACACATAAGACCATGGACCTACATATACGGCTAAATGCTCGCTCTGCTTCTTCTTCAAGGTTGCTTTACGTCCACAGAGACCGTGGTTATGGACTTTTAGGGTCGGGGAACCCAGGACGTCCACCTCGCCTTTCACACAGCTCCTGCTATTTTTAACGGTGTCATGGCGTGTATGTGAAAAAGTAAATCGGACTTCATCTGTGACTTGATGACTGCGTTTCATGTAATAATTATACATGATCTTCGTGGTGCACTAGGCACTAATCTTCTTCTTTTTTTTTTTTTTTTTTTTTTTTTTTCTTCTATCAATCAACTGAGTGCATTTCTATGTCAGGGTGCAGACAAGGTCTTGAACGGCTCAGTCAGTCCAAATTACAGCTTGCGTACAAGTTTGGAAAGCCGCGCTTTTGTTCAAACCCCTTTATTTCGTGGTCTCCTGGTATGACCTAAACGCTGAGCTGTAATATAACCCGAGTGTTTTTTGTTGTTGTTGTTGATGATGTTGTTGTTGTTGTGTGTGTGTGTGGGGGGGGGGGGTATGTGTGTGTGTGTGTGTGTGTGTGTGTGTGTGTGTGTGTGTGTGTGTGTGTGTGTGTGTTTCTGTGTGTTTCTGTGTGGGTGGGTGTGTTTTACAGAGCTCATTGGACCTAATCCCAGTTATTTTCTCCGGCTCATTTTAGTCAAGTGTTGTAAACTTGCCCTCTTCATCTCTTCGTACGACACGTTGAAAACTGGCGTCGTGTCGTCGTTGTCCTTGATGAAACTGCTCATCTGATTGAGGTACTGGGCGTAGTGACCGTACATCACTGAAACAGAGGCACGCAAATCTATGTATGATGACTGATGATGAGTGCTAATTTGGTGTTCCTCTACTACAGTGAAAAATGGGGAGCGCGGGATACTAGACCCTACTACTACTACTGATGATGATGATGATAATAAAGGCTACTTAGAGCACCTAAGCCGTACTGGCCCTAAGCGCTTACAATTACTTTAAACGTACATATACTGACAACAAAGATTCAGTATATACGCACACACGCACGCATGCGCGCGAGCGCGCGAACACACACACACACACACACACACACACACACACACACACACACACACACACACACACACACACACACACACACACACACACACGCACACACTTCATACACACATACGCACACATACACACTTCATACACACACACGCGCACACACATACACGCTTTGTGTCTCCTTTAAACATAGTTCATTCTTCTGGCACACATGTCACTATCCAACAGCATCCTGCGCGGACACCAAAGAATACCGACACGCTACAGCCGCAGGCCACGAAGCAGTGTGCACTGAAGATCCTACAAGTCACGCCACGCAAATTACTTGGCTACGGCGGCGGCATTGCCTCAGGGAAGGTGTGTGGAAAAATATAATTATTATGTTTAAATCTTGTCGCGTGAGGCGCTGTTGCAGCCAATCACATGGCAGACTGACAGTCAGCGCGGGCTTACGCAATGACGGCTCGCGCGTAGCTCCCTGATTCAGAAATGTCGAGACCAGCTTTTGTTGACTTGTAACAAAACCGAGAAATCATTATTAGCCTATAGAAGAATGCATATATCCGTGTATAATACGATGGGAACCTTTAACTAATACGGCGACGAGATAGGGCCGGGAAAATGATGAGTGTGAGGTTGTGAGGTATCATTGTCGGGAGTCGCGACAAACACGCGTTTGTCACGACAAAACACGTATTTTGTCGCGACAAAAGTATGCTTTGTCGCGACAAAATTATGTTTGTCCCGACAAAATATTTTTTCGCGACAAAAATTATACTTGTGGCGGCTCCCGCCAATGATAGTGAGGTTCGTCAAGATTCATTTGCATCGCCGAACGCCTGTCGGGCTTACTGTCGCTTGTGTGCGCTATGATCTTTCATGGTGCTTTATGTCCACAGAAGTCATAAGGCTTATTAGGGACGTGGAATGGAAGGGGAGTCGGGTAGGCCTACCTGTGAGTAGCTCGTCGAAGCGCTCCGACCCGCAAAGACCGAAGAGACCATTCAGCCACCGCCAGCTGAGAACAACAATGCTAATTAAGCCATAAGGAGGTGGGGACCCCGCCAGTGAGAAGCAGTTTGTGTACTTCGCTGACTGCTTTTCCAACATCTGTGTGGCGCAGTCACAAAGACAATGTCCGAAAAGCAGCTGTTGAGGAACAGGGGGGGGGGGGGGGGTAGGTAGATTATATACCTATCGCTACACTGTCGCCACCAGAATGACTCCTGCCTTAAGATGGGCAGCGATGAGATCCATTTTAAATGTTTCATTAATTGTGAGGGACAAAGTCAAAGGCAATAAAGTGTCCACAGACCACAACTTTTGAAGAGAAAGGAGAGCCAAAGCGGATTCAAACCGAGGTCC
>OY757552.1:7244525-7245754 GCA_963584105.1 Alviniconcha strummeri
GAAAAGAAGGAGGGGGGGGTGGGGGGATTTTAAATGTTTACCTAAACGACTGGTTCTTGATCCTTTTTTTTCTTTCTTTGTTAGCGTTCCACAGGTTAAACCCTGAGGTTCACCCAATGCTGGATGAGAAGGTAACGTATGCAGCCGTTTCCCCACATTTGGACACGTTGTCATACACACAAGTGCAGTGTTGCCCGCCACTCCGGCAGCTACATTCCGACCCAGGGGATTTTAGTAATGGAGTTGATCATGTAAAAATTGGGATTTCAGTAATGGGGTTGATCATGTAAAAATAGGGATTTCAGTAATGGAGTTGATCATGCAAAAACAGGGATTTCAGTAATGGAGTTGATCATGTAAAAATAGGGATTTCAGTAATGGAGTTGATCATGTAAAAACAGGGATTTCAGTAATGCAGCTGATCATGTAAAAATAGGGATTTCAGTAATGGAGTTGATCATGTAAAAATAGGGATTTCAGTAATGGAGTTGATCATGTAAAAATAGGGATTTCAGTAATGGAGTTGATTATATAGGGATTGATAGTTGATCATTTAAAAATAGGGATTTCAGTAATGGAGTTGATCATGTAAAAATAGGGATTTGGGTAATGGATCGCTGATCATGTAAAAGTATAGATTTCAGTAATGGAGTTTATCATGTAAAAAATAGGGATTTCAGGAATGAGTTGATCATGTAAAAAATAGGGATTTCGGTAATGGAGCTTATTATGTAAAAATAGGGATTTCAAGAATGAGCTGATCACGTAAAAAAAAAAAGGGAAAAAAGGGGGGGGGGGGGGGGGGGATTTCAGTAATGGAGCTTATCATGTAAAAGCAGGGATTTCAGTAATGGAGTTTATCATGTAAAAATCTGTCTACGTCAGCCGTACGTAACTACTCCAGATTAGGCGGTGGAGCACTGCAGATGCAGAAGTTAAGGTCTCTACCTGTGTTAAGAACCCAAAACAAGGTCAAGGTTACCCCATCGGAGGCCTGAAGTAGGCCTAGCTTTACCGTGCATGGTCAGCACACAAGGGAGTTAATCAGCGCTCGAAAGCCATCACACAAGCGCAACAACAAAAACCTGAATCGTCTACAGTAACTCTCACATGGCATGCCTGTAAATGTTTATACAAGGTACGTAAACTCGAGTCCACCAGAGGTACATCCTCAGAGGTTGGTTGTGTTTGTGTGACGTCTTTCGAGCGCTGATTAACTCCCTTGTGTG
>OY757552.1:7245954-7276025 GCA_963584105.1 Alviniconcha strummeri
CGGCAGAAAGATCCAACAAAAGAAGAACAGAAATGTTGTCATTGTCCAGAGCGGAAAGAATATCGTTTACAATACGTAACAAAACGGTCTCAGTGCTGCATCCTGCTCGATAGGCTGACTGAAAGGGATTGCTGAGGTTGTTTTCTTGGAGATGGGAGAGAAGTTTGTGGAGAACGACTTTTTCAAGAATTTTGGACAGAAAAGGTAGGTTAGAAATGGGACGGTAGTTTTTCAAAAGGTTTTTGTCAAGTGATGGCTTTTTCAACAGAGGTTTGACGATGGCTGTCTTCAGATCAGGTGGTACAATGCCAGTGGTAAGAGATGTGTTGATGATGTTCGTGATGGTCGGCAAGAGGATGTCAAGGTTTTCATAAAGAAGCGTGGTGGGAATGGGATCAAGTTCACAAGACTTGGCAGATGCATAGATACCATCTTCAGCTGAGCTGAACTGAAATGTCACGTGGAATAAGCTTAATTCCCTAATCTGTACAACGTTACGCTCAGACACAGTGCTTGCTCAAAACTCGAGTCAAAACTTAAAACTCTCGTCAAAAGCACACTATCTTCCGCTCAGTGCACAAAACCCAGCTCCTAAATTTTGTGTATTAACTCTCCCCCGTCCCCCCCCCCCCCCCAACAACACACACACACATACACTCTCTCTCTTGTAACCTGTCTGCACCCGAGCGTGCGTGTGTGCGTGTGCGTGTGTGTGTGTGTGTGTGTGTGTGTGTGTGTGCGTGTGTGTGTGTGTGTGTGTGTGTGTGTGTGTGTGTGTGTGTGTGTGTGTGTGTGTGTGAGAGAGAGAGAGAGAGAGAGAGAGAGAGAGAGAGAGAGAGAGTGAGTGCGTGTGTGCATGTGTGTGTGTGTGTGTGTGTGTGTGTGTGTGTGTGTGTGTGTGTGTGTGTGTGAGAGAGAGAGAGAGAGAGAGAGAGAGAGAGAGAGAGAGAGAGAGAGAGAGAGAGAGAGAGAGAGTCTGTGTGTGTGTGTGTGTGTGTGTGTGTGTGTGTGTGTGTGTGTGTGTGTGTGTGTGTGTGTGTGTGTGTGAGTGTGTGTGTGTGTGTGTGTGTGTGTGTGTGTGTGTGTGTGTGTGTGTGTGTGTGTGTGTGTGTGTGTGTGTGTGTGTGTGTGTGTGTGTGTGTGTGCGCGCGCGCTCCGCGTGCCCTTTTCCCATGACCCCCGTAGACAAATCCTACAAAAATCCTATGAAATCCGCCAGCGTCACATGCTGTGATAATCGGAAATGGGTGATCATGCCCCATGACAAAAAGGTTAATGCAATGCAGCACTGATGCAATTAGCATGAGGAGATGAAACCTCCTCCAATGAAATCACTTTGCACAGTATCAGGCGGCCGTAGAATACACAGGCACATGACATTAGTTGATTCATTTTGGACGGAGCTTCAGACTAAAACTAGGCAACTGGTTTCTTAAGTGTGATCACCGATATGAAGCCGCATAATTTGAAAAACTGATAGTGTAGTTATTTGCGATTACAGTTAAGCCGCAATAAAGACCAAACGCAATGTAGAAAGTATGTTTGCCGCAGTATTCGGCGAACGAAACTTGTTTTGAGACTGAACTTAAGCTTAGCCTATAACTCCCTGAAAAGACAATAAGCAATCGGTGTCAAGTGCCTATGAACTGTATAATTATGCGAGCACTCATCATATGACATCCATGACAAATTCTATAGTCTACATACTGCGCTTGTCGGTATTTGGCTTTGAAGACTTTTCAGATACCAGACATACCGAGTGATCAGAATATGACTGGGGAAAGAAAAGAAGGAGGGGGGGGGTGGGGGGATTTTAAATGTTTACCTAAACGACTGGTTCTTGATCCTTTTTTTCTTTCTTTGTTAGCGTTCCACAGGTTAAACCCTGAGGTTCACCCAATGCTGGATGAGAAGGTAACGTATGCAGCCTTTCCCCACATTTGGACACGTTGTCATACACACAAGTGCAGTGTTGCCCGCCACTCCGGCAGCTACATTCCGACCCAGGGGATTTTAGTAATGGAGTTGATCATGTAAAAACTGGGATTTCAGTAATGGGGTTGATCATGTAAAAATAGGGATTTCAGTAATGGAGTTGATCATGCAAAAACAGGGATTTCAGTAATGGAGTTGATCATGTAAAAATAGGGATTTCAGTAATGGAGTTGATCATGTAAAAACAGGGATTTCAGTAATGTAGTTGATCATGTAAAAATAGGGATTTCAGTAATGGAGTTGATCATGTAAAAATAGGGATTTCAGTAATGGAGTTGATCATGTAAAAATAGGGATTTCAGTAATGGAGTTGATTATATAGGGATTGATAGTTGATCATTTAAAAATAGGGATTTCAGTAATGGAGTTGATCATGTAAAAATAGGGATTTGGGTAATGGATCGCTGATCATGTAAAAGTATAGATTTCAGTAATGGAGTTTATCATGTAAAAAATAGGGATTTCAGGAATGAGTTGATCATGTAAAAAATAGGGATTTCGGTAATGTAGCTTATTATGTAAAAATAGGGATTTCAAGAATGAGCTGATCACGTAAAAAAAAAAAAGGGAAAAAAAAAAGGGGGGGGGGGGGGGGGGGGGGGGATTTCAGTAATGGAGCTTATCATGTAAAAGCAGGGATTTCAGTAATGGAGTTTATCATGTAAAAATCTGTCTACGTCAGCCGTACGTAACTACTCCAGATTAGGCGGTGGAGCACTGCAGATGCAGAAGTTAAGGTCTCTACCTGTGTTAAGAACCCAAAACAAGGTCAAGGTTACCCCATCGGAGGCCTGAAGTAGGCCTAGCTTTACCGTGCATGGTCAGCACACAAGGGAGTTAATCAGCGCTCGAAAGCCATCACACAAGCGCAACAACAAAAACCTGAATCGTCTACAGTAACTCTCACATGGCATGCCTGTAAATGTTTATACAAGGTACGTAAACTCCACCAGAGGTACATCCTCAGAGGTTGGTTGTGTTTGTGTGACGTCTTTCGAGCGCTGATTAACTCCCTTGTGTGTTGATTCTGCACGAGCGCTCTGGGCCTCGTTCTGTTTCAGATTTTTACCTTGTAAGGTCTGTCTACTGCCAGAAACTCTGCTTTTCGGAAACTTTGTCATTTCAGCTAATTCATAAGCTTCAGTCATCAGTCCAAGGAACAGAAGCAGATTAGTCGAAGAGTAATGTCAGTAGAGCGATCAATACTGATTTTAATATCCTTCAGTGAACCAGCCAGTCGCTCATTAATGACTCGTAGGAACAATTAAAAATTAAAATTAATTTATCCCCTTATCAATCCTTGCTTCTAGATTTCCAGGCGTCATGTAATGGTAATAATAATGGAAATTTGTAAAGCGCGTACTTTGCACCTCAAAGCGCTGAACAAACATAATACACATAACGTACATCTAGACAGAAAATGTTAGCCACAGATAAACAAGCAGCCAGCACATAATGTACACATCAACAAGGGTTAAAACATAACTATGCTCAAGATGTACAGGCGCGCGCGCGTACACACACATACACACACACACTAGTACACGCGCGCGCGCGCAGATTACGCGCATTCCCTCTCTCTCTCTCGGTCGGTCTGTCTCAGTCTGTCAGTCTCTCTCTGTCTCTCTGTCTCTCACTCTGTGTGTGTGTGTGTGTGTGTGTGTGTGTGTGTGTGTGTGTGTGTGTGTGTGTGTGTGTGTGTGTGTGTGTGTGTGTGTGTGTGTGTGTGTGTGTGTGTGTGTGTGTGTGTGTGTTCGTGTCAGTGTGTGTGTGTGTGTGTGTGTGTGTGTGTGTGTGTGTGTGTGTGTGTGTGTGTGTGTGTGTGTGTGTGTTCGTGTCAGTGTGTGTGTGTGTGTGTGTGTGTGTGTGTGTGTGTGTGTGTGTGTGTGTGTGTGTGTGTGTGTGTGTGTGTGTGTGTGTGTGTGTGTGTGTGTGTGCAAGTGAGTGTGTATGTGTGTGTGTGTGTGTGTGTGTGTGTGTGTGTGTGTGTGAGAGAGAGAGAGAGAGAGAGAGAGAGAGTGCGTGTGTGCAAGTGAGTGTGTATGTGTGTGTGTGTGTGTGTGTGAGAGAGAGAGAGAGAGAGAGAGAGAGAGAGAGAGAGAGAGAGAGAGAGAGAGAGTCTGTGTGTGTGTGTGTGTGTGGGGGGGGAATCAATGAATGTGTGTGTGTGTGTGCGCGCGCGCGCACGCGCGCATGCGTGTGTGCGTCTGTGTGTGTGTGTGTGTGTGTGTGTGTGTGTGTGTGTGTGTGTGTGTGTGTGTGTGAGTGTGACTGGCTACTGTCGGCCGAGTGTGTGTAGTGCCGCCAGTGTGTGTGTGAGTCGTGTCACAGTGTGTGTGTGAGTGTGTATGTGTGTGTGTGCCTGTGTGTGTGTGTGTGTGTGTGTGTGTGTGTGTGTGTGTGTGTGTGTGTGTGTGTCATTGTGTGTGTGTGTGTGAGCGTGTGAAGGTGCAGCATAGGATTTTATTTTTATTTTATTTAAGAGGTCAAATACTGCAACAGAAATATTAATAAGTAGCATCAACTTTGCTGTGAGACTGTCTTAGGCCTAATGTGTTTCAGGGGAGGCTACTCAGGCGACAGGAAGCGAAACTACTGAAGATCAAACTGGATGGGAAATTGAACAATTTGAGGACACCATCGTTTCGCGTTGAACAAGGTTTCAGCTGTGCATTTATCGCACGATATCCACCGTTCGGACTGCCTCGTACTGAAGTCGAGTAAGTTGCTGATAACGACCTGTTCGCTCTGATTTAGCTAGATTTGCTGCAGATTGTCAATTCAGCAAATACTGCAGGCCACACGCGTTCTCTATCGTCTGCCCAAGCAGGCATTGCACTTTGCAGTCAGCCGGTTCAGACTCCCGATGACCCGAAAGTCAGCTGTTCACACAGCCGGCGTGACGCCAAAAGAATAGGTCTGCTTGGTGTTTTAGCCTTTGCAGATACAGGGTGTTTACAGTTATTTTTACGACCCTTTTGGGGGAAGTTTATAACCGGGAAGTTACTTATTTGAAAGGGGTCTGACTTAGTTCAAGTGCTTGGACACTGAATGATTGTTTTGGTGATGAGGAAGACTTTGAATGGAATGTAGGTTATACTTTGTAGTGTTAGTTCAGGACACTGAATGATTGCTTTGGCGACGAGGAAGACTTTGAATGAATCGTATTTTATATTTTGTATATATATATATATGTAACTATCGTATTCCATTATTTATATGTTTAACTGGTGGGGTTTCACTTTTCTCTTGATTCTTGGTAAACATGCACTTTAGGTGCAGAGGATGGCAGACCCAGATTCTGGATGTGATTCATCCTGCTTTACTTCTGCAAAAATCCTTGCAATCAGTACGAGGTCATGAGGCATGAAAGCAGTACCTGTCAACATCTTGAACTGTATGATTTCTTCTCTCTTATCTTCTTCTTCTTCTTCTTCTCCCTTCTGTAATCTGTATACATAGTGCCCATCTTTAAGTTCAACACTTGTAAGAGACTGATGCTTTTACTTTTAGTGCAGGCTGGGATATTTTGGTGTTCCATTAATCTGCTGAACTCTGACATGGACTACAGGATCTTTCTGCATGCATATTAATTATCATATATATATATTGATTATTACTTATTAGATAATTGCACACATTGACCTCACTTTATAATCTCACCCAAAGAACTTTTGTAGAGTCCATAGAGAATTTGACTTCAGAGAACTCACAGGGTGGGTACTAAGCCTAGCACTGTAGCACTAGCAGTACCGAGTACCAACTACCATGTAACACTAACAGTCACCTGTGAGGCTATGTACTTGCCGTAACTTGGTGACCATGCTTGTTCAGGCATAACTTTGGCTTTTGAGAGTGAGTGTTCTTGCTCTGTGCCATTGACTCTCCTCTGTTGGGTGTTTTAGCTTTCATAGTTTGCAGGATGTTTACCCTCCTTTTGCTCTTTTTGGGAAGTTTATAACCAGGAAGTTACTTATTTCAAAACTGTACACTTGTTCAAGTGGTTCGATGCTAAATTATATTAATTTATTGTGTTGGAAGTGATAAATATGATGTTGAATGGCCTATACTTATAGTGATTTTGTTTATTAAATATTATGTGTTATAATTAGTAGCATTTCACTGTTCTCTTAATTCTGTGCACTTTTGTTGATTATAATGTTTGGTATTATTCTATTAATTATTCACTTCAGGCTCACAGTATGTGTAGGTGCCAAACAAAACTAACTTAGTTTTGGTTACTTTTATTTAAGCATTGTTGGTTGTTGGCACCCACAAAAAGAAATTATGTGAAGGTGCCACATATAGCTCATGAACATATGTTGTCCTAAACAGCATTATATCCTCAGTGTACCAGTTGTAAGTAACTTACTAACTTTCTAGCAGCACTAGTACTAGTAGTACTTTCTGTGAAGAAGACTGCATGAGTACGAAAATAAAGAAGCAAAGAAACCTGGCTGATGCTAGTAATTGTGCTTATTATAAATATAATAATTAAAATCAAATCTTCGCAACAATTTGCCAGTTACTATGAGTCACTAGAGATCAAGTCAACAGTAAATGAGTGATACTTATAATATTTATAGTAAGTCACAGCATAGAAATTCAGTTCATGTGTGTGTGCATTACTGCATGTTTCAATGTTTGTGAAATTACATGATTCTTGGCAAGGATCCCATCATGGGCCAAACATCTGGGTTTTTAATCTAAAAACTAAACAGACTTTTAAAAACTGTGTTACTGTGGACTGCCACTGAATTTTGCCATGGAACATCTGGTAGTTAAAATTATGAATGGGACGTCATCAGTCCTGTGATGTAGTTTGCATGCAGTCAAACAAAATGGTTGTGTGTTTGTTGCTCCATTTCTTTTGTTATCACTATCAGCTTGCATAATCAGTCCCAGTGTTTTGGGTGAATGCTTTTAAATTTAAGGCAGTCAAGTGAACACAGTGCCATTTCATAGCTCACTGTCCAGACAAATGTTATAATAAATTATAAAACATTTCTTGGGTGTTGGTGAACTCACAGCTGGATTGTGGTGTTACCGATTGTGGAAGAAACTGCTCTACCGACTAAAACTACTACTGACTGTCTGACTGCTTAATATGGAAACAGCGCTATCTCTCTTGCTGTTTAGTGAAAGAAAATTCATTTATATTTATAGTATATTAAATATACTAATATATGACATATCTGTGCTGTTATTGTGTTAATTGAACCAATTGTTAGTTAATCAGTAATATACTGTATGTTAGTTGTTACCTTGAGTTACAAAAGACATTCACCACATTGCGAGTTTGATGACTACCAGTCTGATTTGATGTTTCATCATTTTGTTTCAGTGTTGATTTCACAGCAGATCCAACCTATCAGGCAGCAAGAAGAAGTGGCCTTGTCCCTGAACTTTGCATGATGAGTGAGAACTTGGAACGGAGCACCAACAGATGATGTCTGCATTTTGAGACCTGTCGACATCACCATGGCCCATTGAGGTCCTGCAGGCTGGAGTGACATCTTTCGTCAGTGAAGCTGAGCGTCTTATCTGTTCCCCAGCGTCAGTTCTTTCAGAGAAATAGTTGACAGGAAAGCATTCCGCATTTCCAAGCTCATCAGGAGATGAAGCGCTTTGACTGTGAAATGCATGTAGGCGGACAGCTGCAGTTGGTGTTGGTGGAGCAGCATAGACCATGAGCCTTTAGACATTATGGAAACAAACTGCAGTGACATCACTTGACAGGGAACACAGCAACACTGGTTGTTTTGCTGTGTTCTCCTCTCTTTCATCCAAACATGCACACTGTACTCGCTTTGAAGAAATGAAGTGTGATATGAATATAAATGCTTGCCTTGTGCTTTTTTGATTAAAAGTACTGTTGTTTGTTTGTTGGTGGTTTCCATTAGAATTTATAGAAAGGAAGGAGAAAATCTGACCAGCGTTGAAGAAAAGGCTTTGAGAGTTTGCATTACATGTAGAATGGAATGTTTTGAAGCACCTGTGTTAGTGCATGGGTTAACTTAAAGACAACCTGTAATGAACCACAAAGTTCTAGAATCGAGTTTGATTTAGACAACAGCAGCAAGCAAAAGCTACTGACCAGAAGTTTAAGCTTGAATTTGAAAGTGACCTTGCTGCCATGGTCATTTCATCAACCATAGCAAGATGTTTTTAACAATTGCTCTGTCATGTGCCATGGTTTCACACAGGTATTTTTTCCTACTCTATTTTTTGTCCTTGATATATGGGACAATTGCTGTGTCTGAAAAAGAAAATCTCACTGCCGCAGTAACAGATTTAACAGACCTGGTGAGCAGCAGTAGTGTTGCTGTCAAAGATGTCGGCACACATATCACAGTGGACTCAGAATCTGAGCATGCTGACACCATACCATCCAAACAGAAGAGTATATTACTGACTGCCATCACTGACAGTGCCTCTAAAACCAGTAAAGATCCCTCCCACTCTGGCAACCACAGTCGGGAAACCAGTGAAACAGTCCCGGTGGGAGCCAGATTGTCTACAGCCCTTCGTTCCAGAACTTCAGACGGTTCCAAAACCAAAATGTGGTACAGCACTGCTGGTTGGATGCCCAAGCGTGGAATCAAGCCTGACAAATCTATAAACTTGACTGTCCTGCCCATGTTAGCCTTTGTGTTCTTTGTCTTTGGGGTCTGTATCAAATGTTACTCCTGGATGCGAGACCAGGAACGCACAAAAGCACGTGGCCAACTTGACTTTGAGGACGACGATGAAGTGAACTACAACATCATAACAGCTGGCGAACAGGGCTACCGAGAAGTGGACATTCGCTCTGACGCCACCTCCATATATGATACTGTTACTTCCTTCCGCTCATTCCGTCTTCCATTCAATGACCACACAGTCACTTCTGTTAGATCTCTTCCAAACCAGCCATATGCAACATACCGCTCCATTGTCCTGCAGAAGGCAGATGAGGGTGTGTATGACAGCGTCCATTCATACAAAGCATTCCTGGAGAAGACAATAGAAATGAATGAGGTGGATATTGAAGTTGAACTTGTTGACAACTACACACCCCGACCACGTAGCAGAAGCTCTGATTTTGGGTCAGATGGGACACCTCAAGGAGTGCCCAAATCCAGAAAACGAAGGTTGCGTCGCCACTCTGGTGGCCGCGGCTTGGAAGGCAGCGTTAAGGCACAGGCTGAGAGAGAACGCTTTAGAAGGCACTCTGAGAAATCAGCGCCTCCTCCACCTCATCCGGAATCCATCCACTGTAAAACATTCCACCGACGCAGCTCTCCTGCCATTTTAGAACCACTGCTGCAAGGAACAGAATTCAAACTTTCCCTTGAGCAGTCCGACGAAGAAGAGCACTGCGCTGCCTCTCTTCCTCACAGCATTCTGGACAGGCAGGCCTCCAACTCTTCCTCTTCCACCAGCCGATCAAGCAACAACAGTGCCCGCAAGCGGCGAGAGCCGTCCCACAAGCATTGCAGGGAAAAAGCCCGACAGAAGCGAGCCTCACAGGACCTCTTAGCAGACAGACACCTGAAGGGGTCGAGTCACAGCAGTGGCCATTGTTCTGACGACAGTCCCAAGAGCTCCTCATCCTCAAAAGGCAGCAGCAGCTCCAATGAGCTTGACTCGGACAGCGACGTTACGGACAGTGGCCTTGTTGTGGACTTGCAGAAACCGGCGGAAAAAAGCTGCTTCAAAAACAGCAGGGATGCTTCTGGGTCACAGCTGCCTTGCGAGCTAGCTGGTGGCGCTAAGAATGGGTCACGGAAAGTTCACAGGTTCAAGGTCAGCTTTGTGGACGATGCGGTTCTGTCAGCTGCTTCCGATTAGTTGCTGCAAATGAATTTCAGAACATGTGCACATGTTATAGCTCCTCCCCCCCCCCCTTACTTTTTTGTTTTTAAGGCACTAGTCTAGGTAGTTACAGTACTCACATGTACTGACTTACTGTAAAGTCATTTCCAGGTTTCTGCCACATTCCTCACAAGGAGTGTATACTAGATGAGATATGTCTGGAAACAATATCAACCCGATTCATAAATTAAGCCATACATACTGCTCATATGAGCAACTCTGGTGTGTACCAGGCTTATTTATATACTCTGATTCATTCAGGATGTCCCAAACTTCTCTCCTCGTCTTTTTCGCCTGTGGACTGTGGCACAGAAACGGCTGTTGCATACCTGTAACAGTTGCGTGCCAGAGGAACATTGCTATTGACTGACTGAGTGTTATTTATTTTGCAAGGACTGAAGAGTGAAGCGGTCACTCCTCTTCTTCTCTCTGGATCACAAGCATTATAACTCAAGCCTTGTGTTCTTGTAGTTGCATGTACTATGTAGGAAATGATGTTTGCATGAAGACTGAACAGTTATGGCATCCATAGTGCAAAGAATAATGATGTCCACAGTATTTTGAAATGGAATTTTTACTCACTGCTTTTTGTTTTGTGTCGATCATGATATTCATGAAAAACTATTTTGGACAAGTTGGAGGATTATGAAAAATTGGTGACAAAGTGATTGATTAGCTTGCTCTGACTGTTATTTTTTTTTTTTTTTTTTTAAACAAGCTGATGCCTGCTTTGTATTTTGGGGTTTAATAGTAATGATACAACAAACCACCAAAACATTGCCATCCCCTACTTGCCCATGTGTTTGTCATGACAAAAGTTTTGTCATGACAAGCATACTTTTGTCACAACAAAAAGACATATTTTGTCACAACAAACATGTGTTTGTCATGACAAAAGTAAGTTTGTCATGACAAAAGTTTTGCAGCGACAAAATTATGTTTGTTGTGACAAAAATATGTTTGTCACGACAAAAAAATTGCACATTAAAATTTTTGTTTGTTTGTTTGTTGTCCATTGGCCTTTTTCCAACAGGAAATAAAAACCTGAGTTGATTATTGAGGAATTTGTGTTAAAATGCCCCGTGATTAGATTTTCAATGAGTAGCTGAAGGACCCAACATAGAAAGCACTGTCAAGTGTTAAAAAAGAAGAAGAAAAGTGTTGTAAAATGCCACATTGATTTTATTTTCAATCGAATCAATGACTAGATCAAGGCTTTGATGCAAAAAAATGCTGCCGAGTGGAAATTTAGACTCCCACTTTCATCAGTAATGATTAGCAGGACCTAGTGTAGAAATTAATACTGTCAAGTGTCACAGCTGGCCTGAACGCTATCTGTGGCCTTCCTCTTTGATCTTGTTGCTCAGCCCACAACTTCCATATAATATACTCTATATTAAAGAGGCGAATGATTCATTGCATACAACGCAGGCAGGCTGGGCCAGGATCAGCCAGTTCCACAAATTACTCCCAACACTCGATTTAACAGAAACTTGCCCTTTAGTCTGTTCTTTCGGATCATCTCCCCTCCCCTTCCCTCCCCTACCACTCCCCCTCTCCCCTACCACCCCACCTCTTCCCCTTTTAAATCTGTGTACGTGTGTGTATGCATGTGTATTTCAAATAATATGGTAATAATATATATATGTAGCTTATATATATCATTGTTTTTTGTTGTAAAGACATATTGGGACATAATTATGGTATGAGCTGTTTTATTGTACTGTTATTGTTAATACCTCAGATTAACACTTTCCTCTTTCATTTTAATTCACTGCGTGTGTGTGTGTGTGTGTGTGTGTGTGTGTGTGTGTGTGTGTGTGTGTGTGTGTGTGTGAGAGAGAGAGAGAGAGAGAGACTTTGGGGGAAGGTGGATGAGATTATTTGATAGATTAATAAGTAGATGTGTCCTTCTCCAAATTTGAGTAGAGAGATATTGTATACATGTGTGTGTGTGTACTGATACCCCCTTCCCCCACCCCCTGCCCACTTCAGGTTGTACAGTTTTATTAGTGTTATTATAAAAATCAAGGGTGCATTTTAAAACAAAATCTTTGATTTGATGAGCTGTTTAAAAAAAATAATCTTCCAATTTCATATTACCACTACCAGTTCCACGACCCACTAAACCTGCCTCACTTTTGGTACAAATTCATATCTAAAATCTTGACGCAGTGAGGGGGCGGGGATAGCTCAGTGGTTAGAGCACCGGATTCGTGATTGAAAGGTCGCGGGTTCGAATCCCTGCCGGAATGGCGGGAGAATTTTCTTCTCCAGGGTCGACTTTCTGTGCTGACTCTTATTTCGGTATCCGTTCCACCCCTGTGTTACCACAGTAGCACGTAAAAAATCCCGGTCATTCTGCCAAAAAGTGCAGGTGGCAGATTACAGCTAAACACGCATACACCTTACGTATGTGGATTTTATTGAACCGTGCTTCGGCATTGGTCACAACTTGTCCCTAATATGTCAAATGACATCTGAGGACATTAAGCATCAACTCATCATCATTGACGCAGTGAGCAAGGGAACTGAAAACTCTGTCATCTGATGCCAGAGCTGGTGGTGTGTTGTCTTCCAAAGTCAGACATGAATTACTGACATAAAACTGACTGGACGTTTCACGCTCTTGCTCACTCAGCCAATAGCTCAGCTGTGGTTTGTACACACGTGTGCCTGCATTCCATATTCACCAAGAATGGCAAACTCGGAGTTGAATGTCTTCAGCAAGTTCTACAAAAAACACTGGAGACATTTGGAGTGTGAGTTCGTAGAGGGCTGGTTAGGGTGCCACTGGAATGAAAAGATTAATCTGCTGTTTTGGAGTGATTTTTGTTTGTTGTTGTTGTTTTTTGTTTTTGTTTTTTTGTTTTGTTTTTAATCACGTGTCACTGGAAAGAAAGGGTTAATCTAATGATTGGGGGGGGGGGGGAGGGGGGGGGTCCTTGCACCAAGCAGGTTGAAAACAAAATGATCTCACAGTCACACATGGCCAAGCATTACCAAAGGTTCCAACTTCCATTATTTGCTTATTTTGTATGAATGATGTGGGTTACCATTTTTTTTGTTTATTAACCTCTACAGAGGGGTACTTCAGATACAGAAAGTAAGGTCCCCTCTGCTGAGGACCCAGAGCTTTCAAACATTCTCTGTTTTAAAGCCTGGAGTAGGTCAGAATGTAGTCATGCATGCTTCACCTGCTGCCAGGAATTCTACCTTTTTTAAGTTCAAATTCCTTTTTTTCCCCAGTCCTCTTCAGATGTAATGTGGCTTGTAATATGAACAGTGAACTAGACTTTTGTTTGTGGTGTGTTGATGTGTGTTTCACCACAATATGATCTTCATGGTAAACTGAGTGTTAAGATGTAAATATCAAGAATAAATTGAATGTTCTGTGAAGTCTGTTCAGACTCCTGTAACCGTCACTGCTTTATTTGTATATATATATTCAACCAATCACCTGCACATAAATGTCTGCCCTGTAAACAGGAAACAGGGAAATATTGTTAAGAATCACAGGGCTGCCAAAATACTCTGGCCCAGTAGCCTGAGATGGGCAGAAAAACTTTCCAGACAAATCAGAACCCAAACCTGCTGGGCTGTTAGTTTTGTGCCTTCTGCATTGCTGATAAACACCTTTTGATCATCAGAAAAGAAATCAGGGCAGTGCTGTCTCCAATGCAATGTGGTCACTATTTTGACTTGGCTATAACCTATCATTGGCGGGAGCTGCCACAAGTATCATTTTTGTCGCAACAGAAGTTTTGTCTTGACAGAAATATGCTTGTTGCAACAAAACTTTTGTCGTGACAGAATTATGTTTGATGTTTGTCACAACAAATATTTGTTGCAACAAACATAATTTTGTTGCAACAGAAGTTTTGTCATGGCTAGCATACTTTTGTCGTGACAAACAACAAAACATGTCTTTCATTACAACAAAAGTATGCTTGTCGCAACAAAATTCTGTTTGTCACAACAAATATTTGTCGCAACAGAACAATATTGTCGCGACAAAAGATGTGTTTTGTCATGACAAACACGTGTTTGTCGCACAAAAAAAAGATACTTGTGGCAGCACCCGCCAATGATAATAACAGAGATAATATCAAATGAACAGGTGTTTTTTCATAAATATTCAGAGTAAAAAACAAGAACATCAGTCAAGAAGTAATGCCTCCAGGCTTCTGGGTTTTCACATTGACAAGCCCAGTGGGATTGTGCACAGTTGTTAACTTCTGCAGGGTTGAACCTCTGTATGTGCTTAGCAGTATGCTAATGCAACACACACCTGCCAACCCATGCAGTTTACTGGTATGAAATACATTTTTTTATTATTATTTTGGAGGGATATGGCCATATTGGAAAAAGGACACAGGAAAACATAATTTTCATGAAATTTTGTTGTTGTTTTAAACTGAGGAAAAAAGTTTAAAAAACTGTCAAACGAGCAGCTGACATGCCATCATGAAATGCATGCTAACTGGCCTAGTGCAATAGGCTAAGAAATCATGTTGGAAGTGAGATTTGAAGTTGCTCAAATGAGCAGCTGACATATGCCATCGCCAAATGCACACTAACTGGCCTAGTGCAATAGGCTAAGAAATCTTGTTGGAAGTAAGATTTGAAGTCGCGCATGCACATTTAGCACAACATTGCTTCTTCCTTCCACTGCCACATGTGCCGGTTGGAATTCAAAATGTTGCTGCCACCAGTAAAAAACAACACACACACACAAAAGACCCTGTCCTGCATAAGGGAAATACAAGTTCACAAACTCTGGACTAAGGTTTACTCCCAAAAGGGGTTGACAGCTATGGCAACATCATGATGGCCATTTTCTGCAAAGGCTGCTCATCCTCTAGTTTAGCATGTGTTTGAGCTGAAGATGCTGAACAGGCGCTGCAAGTGAAGTATGCAAACAAGCCACATAATATTTATTTGTGCATATGTAATGAAATGAATATAGGAATATTGTGAATTTTACAGTATATGTTATGGTCACTTGCATCAGGTCACACTGGCACTAATACTCACTAGTAGAATAGTATGTGTAGTAAAACTGCATGTTTTATTAGAATTACCATAATGTGTGTGTATAATGCATTTAGTTATTGTCATTGTACAGCACAAATATATTTGTTGTTCACAGAAACCCATAACTTTTAGTTTTTTGTTTTTCTCCTATGCTTTTGCACAAAGTTGTCACAAAAGAAAGAAAGTGAAAGAAAAATGAAAGGTGGGGAGAAAAGAAAGATAAGAAAGAAAGGGGGAAACAACAAAGCAACAACCAGTTAAGAGCTTTTGACTTCTCAAACCTGTTGGTTTGGCTTGACAGAGCTATATTGTAAGAATGCATTAAAGTTAAAAGATGGTTTAATTTTTTTATATTTTAAGTTTTGTTGTTTTTACTGTTTCTTTGTTTTGTTTTTGTACTAATTGTCATGCTGGTTGGGAAGGGTCAAGGAGTGTGTGTGTGTGTGTGTGGGGGGGGGGGGGGGGGGGGGGATCAACTGCTATGGCTTCATGTGTTTTTTGTTGTTGTTTTTTGTTTTTGTTTTTACCAAAGAGGTGAAAGGTAAACTTGGTTGTTGTTGTTTTTGATAGCTAGAAGAAGAAAAAATAAACTAATCAATAAAATGATAAATTGAATTGTTTGAAAACGTCAAATTGTGGAAATTTGTGAAACTGCAATGTTGTATAGTTGCTGACTTTATAACTTTGTTTTATTGCTGAATGGAGAGCCTCTTGAAACAATGACATTGACAGTATTCACACCCACCAACATGTATGTGTATGCATGTGAATACATATTTTTTATGTGTACATTATTAAATTGGAGCATTTACTGCTGTGTTTGTAAAATTATGAATAAATTATACCATTAGTATGTAAAATTATGATCTCTGCTTTTTGTATCATGGCACTGGCAAACAAGAGGACTAGTGTTGCGTATGCCATTGATTGCAAAATGTTGATGTAATTCTAACACTGTATATTCCAGTGTCGCAATTTGAAAGTGTCAGGCTTGATTGGATTTGTGCATTGTAAGTGCAATTTCAGTTAATTTTTGGTTGTTGTTATTATTATTGCTTGTTAGATTGCTGTGTTTGTATAAAGTGTTGAGGGGTGTCATAGAGTGTATTGATTAAATTTGTGGGATTGGAGTACTGGCCTAAATAGCGTTATTACATTATTGTAAATTTATAAACACATGTGAACATGTGGGCTGTTATTGTTGAATAATGCTTGATGTTATTGTTTTTCTGTCATGGTTTTGTTTTGTTTTGCTGTTGTTAGAAAAATATATTTTGTCATGTTCATATTGCTATCTCCCACACATTTTTACACTTTTTATTTTTTCTTTCTCTCTTTTTCTTCAAATGTTTAGTACACAATTTTGGCTAATGCAGGGGTAGTACCGACATTGAAACCTGGGGATTTAGGTTGCCAACTGTAGTGCTATAAATCATTGATTTTGTGTGTTTTATTTCATTTTAAATGGAATTCCAGTTTAGCAGTCATTACAGATTTTATTGTTTTATGATAAAAAAACGTGAGAGAAAAAAGAAAAGAAAAAAAAAGCGACAAGTAGCTGTGAAACAAATCAACAAAGAAATTGAAAACTTGAGAACTTTTTAATTCTTCACTGTCATTTAAAACAACAAAAAATAATGTTTAAAAATCCCATCATTGTTTCTCAAGCCACAATTAATCATTACTGATGAGTTTTTGTAGTTGATCAGAAACATAGATGACATATTCTGGTGACAAATGGACATTTTTTTTTATTTTTTTTTTTTCACATTAAAAAAAAAAATCCTCCCCTTTTCTTTTCCAACACTTTCCATAACTTTTATCCGTGTGTGTGTGTGATTTCACAGTTTGTGTGCGTAAGGTCATCTGTTGTGCAGGTTAATCTTTACACTTAGATTGGGATCTCTGTCTCACTTATTTATGTATTTGTCTCCCCTGTTCAACTTTCTTTTGCTCTTTTGCTGATGGTTTGTTTATGATGATGGCCCAGTTGTTTGGGATGTTGGGGGAGGGAGGGTGGGGGCAGGAGGGGGGTCCTGGCTGGATATGATGGGGAACATTTACTTGGTGGAGGAAGATGCTTTAATGTAGATAGGTAACTGACTGCATGCAGATGCCCATGTCCTTCTTCCGTAGAAGTTAGCATCTAGCTTCAACATTTTAAAGACTTGAACATTTGCAGTGTGCTATAATAATTATTTTGGTGTTTCCACAATCCACCAAACTCTGATGTGGACTGCAGTATTTTTAACATTTATATGCGATTGTTTTACTTGTGCATGTGCACGGGGGATCTTTGTCTATAATCTCATCCAAAGAACTGTTTCTGTTCCATTCACAGACCAACTGAAAGATTGCTGTTGGATTTTTCTCTGTCAGCTGTGTAGTGTGGCTGTCATGTCTGGAATGGTGCTTCTTCCTTCAGTACTCGTACAGTAGCTAACACAACACACAATTAGAACTGTCAGTTAATTCCAATGTAAATGGGTAAAATATTCATGGTGCTCTAGAAACACTAATAACATGTCAGACTGGAGGGGGGAAAAACCTTACACATGATACACTTATTTGTAAATTGTCAGGATTGACATATATATATATATTGTGAGTGTGTGCATGCATGAAAACCATACCAAAAAATGTGGTTTGCATTGGGGAAATCGTGTGATGTATATTCAACACCCTGTATGATCAAACTTGCAAATGTATGTGCAGTCATGTATGAATTATGCTCTCTTTCTCTCTCTCTCTCTCTCTCTCTCTCTCTCTCTCTCTCTCTTTTTTCCACCATCTGCTGATCACTTTATTCTTTGGATGGGATCCTCTGAAAAACTAGGCAAGTAGGCAATTCACATCCATGTTATTTCCCTTGTTAAAGACATCTGTTGAGTTCTGTTATACCCCACATTGTTTTATTAGTTCCCCTGGACATGGCAGACTGCAGGTCATGTACTTCTTTATTCCATTCAAAGGAAAACAGGGGCGCCACACATGATTTGAATAATTAAAAAAAAAAAAAATGTAAAATCTACATATATATATAAGATTCACACTAATCACTGTCTAAGAGCACATACTAATACCACCAGCATTATTTAAATAAAAAATATTGCTTATGAAACTGTGCTATAAAATGGACAGTATCAAACACATGATTAGCATAATCATAATACATTAATAGGCACATATATAATTTTTACTATGTTTATACAGACCCTTCACAGCCACATCCCACATAAACTATATTATGATTGACATACATGTGTCAGTCTGCTTCTATGTCACAACTGTAGACAATGTTAGAATGCTGAGATGCATCAAATAGATTATAAAAGGAATGCACTCTGAAAATGGCAGTGATGTTTTCTCGTGAAGATTTTTATGTGCAGTATATGTATATACTCATGAACTATTTATAGTGTGATTCTGAGTATGGCAGCGTGTTCCATTAGCTGTTTACTGTGGTATATATGATATTGTGTGTGTATCCCCGATACATACTGTGCTGTGTTGGGGAGGGGGGGGGGGGGCGGTAATATATAAAGGGGAAATCTGGGAGCGAAACAGGGATGGGGGTGTATGTATGTGGGTAGGCAATGGGGAGGTATAAGTATGGCAGTATTTTTATGATAGTATTGTGATGTCTTTTCACTGCACGCATGCTGCAGTTATTCCATACGTGAGAAATTGTATACATGTGACGGAAACAGGAAAACATTTGGAAGTGAAAGGCTGGATGGGGATGGGTTGAATATTTTGTGGTGGAGGAGGGGGAAGGGGGATACCGTATTAGAAAAATACAATGATAATAACGCATGCCAATACTTCAAAACGACACAGTAGGTGGAGATTTCTACGTCTCTGCCTACTTGTATTAGGAAATAAAGATAAAACGTGCCGATACTTCCTTCAAAAAGACACAGTATATGTAGATCTTTACGTGTCTGCCTAATTGTATTAGAAAATATAGTAAAGCATGCCAATACTTCCTTCAAAACGACAGTATTTATATATAGATCTATACATGTCCGCCTAAGTGTGTTAGAAAATATACTAATGCATGCCAATACTTCCGTCAAAGCGACACAGTATACACACACACACACACACACACACACACACACACACACACACACACACACACACACACACACACACACACACACACACACACGTGTCTGCCTGATCGTATTATAAAATCTGGTAAAACATAGCGGCACTTCCTTCAAAACGATGCAGTCTATAGATCTATATGTGTCCGCCTAATGACTGTATTGGAAAATAAAGTAAAACATGCCAGTACTGCCTCGACAGTGACGCAGTCTATAGATCTATATGTGTCCGCCTAATAATTGTGTTGGAAAATAAAGTAGAACATGGCAGTACTTCCTCCAAAGTGACGCAGTCTATAGATCTATATGTGTCCGCCTAATAATTGTGTTGGAAAATAAAGTAGAACATGGCAGTACTTCCTCCAAAGTGACGCAGTCTATAGATCTATATGTGCCCGCCTAATAATTGTGTTGGAAAATAAAGTAGAACATGGCAGTACTTCCTCCAAAGTGACGCAGTCTATAGATCTATATGTGTCCGCCTAATAATTGTGTTGAGGAAAAAAAAGAAGAGTAAAACATGCCAGTACTTCCTTCAAAATGACGCAGTCTATAGATCTGTAGGTGTCAGCCTGATAATTGTTTTCGAAAACAAAGTAGAACATAGCAGTACTTCCTTCAAAATGACGCAGTCATTAGAGCTTTATGACGCAGTGTATAGATCTATATGTGTCCGCCTAATAACTGTATTAGAAAAGTAAAACATGCCAGTGCTTTCTTGAAAATGACGCATTCTATAGAGCTATTTGTGTCTGCCTAATAACTGTTTTATAAAATAAAGTAGAACATGGCAGTACTTCCTTCAAAGTGACGCAGTCTATAGAGCTATATGTGTCCGCCTAATAACTGTATTAGAAAATAAAGTAGCACATAGCAATGCTTCTTTGAAAACGATGCAGTCTATAGATTTATATGCCTCCACCTAACAATTGTATTAGAAAATAAAGTAGAACATGGCAATACTTCAAAACGACGCAGTCTATATGTGTCCGCGTAACAATTAAAAATAAAGTAGAACATGGCAGTACTTCCTTCAAACGACGCAGTCCATAGATCCGTATGTGTCCGCCTAATTGTATTAGGCCTTGTGTTGAAAATGCCTGTCCTGTTCCTGTCAAACTCCATGTATTGGTTTGCCACACCCTTCCTCCGTCTCCAAGGTAGGGTGCCGGGAAGCGAAACGTGGAGTTTGTGCTCCCGTGTGATAGACGTGTAGTTGTGACACCGCAGTCCTTTGCCATGAATCTCAGTGCGCGTGCACGCTTGTCTTAATACTCGATTTAGCTCTTCGGCGGGAAAAGTACTATTGCTGCATAAAAATACTTAGGGCTTTCGACGAAGACCTTACAGTAGTAAAGTCCAGTCCAGGTGCGACTGAACCTGTAACGGATTTGTCCTTTTTGTGTAGGCATGCAGCATCAGTTTGGTTATTGGTTATAATGCATGGCACACTGAGAAATTTGGTTGGGTTTGGTACGGCGAATGGCATCAAGGGCAATAACTGCTAACGCTACTGCCCTTGCTGCTCGAACTTACCCACCCTTGGCCTTGCTCTCTCTCTCTCTCTCTCTCTCTCTCTCTCTCTCTCTCTCTCTCTCTCTCTCTCTCTCTCTCTCTCTCTCTCTGTCTGTGTTCATGCTTAATTAATGTTAGAGAAAGCGTCTTTAAAACAAATTATTTGAGGATGCTCGTCAGAAATAGAAAGCGTCTTTAAAACAAATTCTTTGAAGATGCTCTTCAGAAAGTCTCTGAACTCCATCGATTACTTTCTCAGGGAATTCGTTGTTTCCAGGAAAATTGTAACTAATTCAGTTGGCATTGATCTAGTTTGATTTTTGCTTAACACTATTGAGTTGTTGGACTTCTATTTCGTTTGAATATGATTCATTATGTTTATTCAATACGTTTTGTCCTGAGATGACGAACCAGATGGCTGGATGTTAATCTCTCTGTCTGTCTGTCTGTCTGTCTGTCTGTCTGTCTGTCTGTCTGTCTGTCTGTCTGTCTCTCTCTCTCTCTCTCTCTCTCTCTCTCTCTCTCTCTCTCTCTCTCTCTCTCTCTCTCTCTCTCTCTCTCTCTCCACCACTCCCTTCTTCCCTTTAGATTGCTGTGAGTGCAACATGACTGTGTAGAAATGCTCCAGAGTGTTAGCGAGTGTTAATCTGTGGTGTAGTTTGAGCAGAAATACTTCACTGCTGCAAACATCTCTCGTTTGAGTTCGGGAAGGTTTTCGTGGAGGAGGAGAACACCATATGTTAATTTTTGTATTTCGTGTAAGTATGTGTTAGAGGCTGGCTGCACCGTGAAGTTGAGTATGAAGTGATTTAGTTGTTTCCTTCCCAGCTAATTTACACTTAAGTTTCTCTGCTTTTAAAATGAATCTGCTTAGTCCGTTTTCTGTGCAAGCACTTGGCTGCTCAGGATTTTTTTGCTGTTTTGTTGGAGTTTGAAAACGTTTCTGTTTTAACTTGTTTTCAGGTTTGATTTTGTTGTTTTTAAACTTGTTTCTAGTGTCTATGGTAGTGTGTACTTTTAAAAGACCCCTAAGAAATAAACAGCAGTGCCTTTTGAATTCAGGTGTACTGTGTCTTTCTTATTTTTTGCCGGTCAGCTCGATTGAGTGTGTGTGTGAGAGAGGGAGAGTTCATAGATTTTGTTTTACATTTCTGTGTTAGTTATATGGACTTATTTTGTAGACTTGACTTCAGAAAAGGTTTTACACGTGGCAAAATGTGCCTCATTTTGCCCATGACAGAGTCTGATCGTCCTGAGCTCACCTGTGAGCCATGGACCCCGACAGGACGTTAAAATCCAAGTGAATTACTAACTCGTATATGGTCTGCTATGCGAGACTGTCACCACATGCATGCGATGCTGAGTGCTAGCTAAGACCAGATCGCTGAAACACACACACACATACGCACACTCACAACCACACTAATTTTGAAGTTTTCTCAGCCGTTGTTAAAGCCAGGTCTCTCAACTTTGCATGATTATGATCGTAGTTTTCGTTGAGATTTATGCCCGTCCATGCCAGCTATTTCGATGACTGGATTGAAGGTACACAACGACCCGGAAATGCCAAACTGAAACTACGTAACTTCGCTCTGTATTTCATACATTCTGGACAAGGCAAAAAATCTTATAAGCTGTCTTGCTCTTTTAAGTGAACTTTTTAAAGGTTTAAAATGCTGATAACGAGCTCTAAATTCGCATTGGTTTTGATGGCATGGATCCTTTTTCACGTAAGGTCACAGAGATTTTGAATGAAATATAAGGAAAGTCACAGTTCATCGTTTTCAAGGTGAATCGGATGAGTATTCGCTGTCAGTTACGCACACACACACACACGCACGCACGCACGCACGCACGCACGCACGCACGCACACACACAACAACACATAAGCCCCCCCACTCTCTCTCTCGCCCTGCTGTGACCCCCCCCCCCACACACACACACACACACACACACATTTTCTGGCTCCGTCTCGCACTGAAACCGAGCTTTTTACAGACAATACACAAATGGCTTTGGCATTTAAAAAAATAATCATTTCAATTAACTTTAACCGCAAAACAGAAGTTATGTGAAACACCAATGTGATACAAATAAATAAACGAAAAGAAAAGTATATATCGCGTGTGGTTAAGCGAATCTGCTCAACGGTTTTCCAGGAGTGGACCAGTCTTCAGAATATTCACGCGGAAGGTCACGCCGGGTCACAAAATCGATGTTGGGAACAGTACTGACCTCGGGTCATTGTTACTTAGCTAGGTGAGTGCAAAAAGGGCAATCCAACCTCGCTTTGGATCTCGTGACCTGCTGTGTCCTAACCCATTAACCTTTCGTCGTACGTCTAAGGTCAAATCGTCCCCAAACATATTTTAACAATTTCGCGAAAATTCAATTCTATTCACTCTGAAGATTCGTGTATTCCTAATTTTTTTTTAGCATGGCTGATTGGATGTTAAAACCCAATCTTAGAAGCCAATCTCCATGCTTCCTTCCTCGAAAAGGACAAAAGCTTAACTGCGCATGCACGTATACGTTTATTATGCATAATAATGAATTATAAGCTCTGAGCTTTTTCAACCCCTGTTTACACTTCTAGGATCAAACTGACCCCGACTTTTGAAAGAAGGCAGTGCAGAGCTCGTCAGAGTGGCAAAAGCAGTCTGCATTTCGTCTCCTACACAGCCATGGATCCTGACTTTTCATTGTGGTCCTACACAGCCATGTATTCTGATTTTCATTGTGGTCCTACGTAGCCGTTGATTCTGAGATTTTCATTGTGGTCTTACACAGCGGTGGATCCTGACGTTTTCATTGTGGTCCTACACAGCCATGTATTCTGTGATTTTCATTTTGGTCCTACATAGCCGTGGATCCTGACTTTTCATTGTGGTCCTACACATCCATGGATCCTGTGATTTTCATTGTGGTCTTTTATAGCCGTTGATCCTGACTTTTCATTGTGGTCCTACAGAGCCATGTATTCTGTGATTTTCATTGTGGTCCTACATAGCCGTGGATTCTGAGGTTTCATTGTGGTCTTACACATCCATGTATCCTGACGTTTTGGTTGTGGTCCTACACAGCCGTGGATTCTGATATGTCCATTGTGATCCTACGCAGCCGTGGATTTTGATATTTTCATTGTTGTCATATAATTATAGCCGTGGATCCTGAGATTTTCATTGTGGTCCTACACAGCCATGGATTCTGAGATTTTCGTTGTGGTCCTACAGAGCCGTGAATTCTGTGATGTCCATTGTGGTCCTACATAGCCATGGATTCTGTGCTTTTTATTGTGGTCCTACATAGCCGCGGACTCAGGTTTTCATTATGGTCCTATTTAGCCATGGATTCTGTGATTTTCATTGTGTCCTACATAGCCGTGGATGCTGAGGTTTTCATTGTGTCCTACATAGCCATGGATTCTGAGATGTCCATTGTGGTTCTACATAGCCATTTTCAGAGATTTTCACTGTGGTCATTTCATTTTCGTCTTGATTCTGTGATTTACATTGTGTTCCTACATAGCCATGGATTCTGAGATGTCCATTGTGGTTCTACATAGCCATTTTTAGAGATTTTCACTGTGGTCATTTCATTTTCATCTTGATTCTGTGATTTACATTGTGGTCCTACATAGCCGTGGATTCTGAGATGTCCATTGTGGTCCTACATAGCCGTGGAGTCTTTGATGTTTCGTTATGGTCCTACATAGCCATGGATTCTGTGATTTTCATTGTGGTCCTACATAGCCGTGGATCCTGACTTTTCATTGTGGTCCTACACAGCCATGTATTCTGTGATTTTCATTGTGGTCTTACACAGCCGTGGATTCTCAGGTATTCATTGTGGTCTTACACAGCGTGGATCCTGACGTTTTCATTGTGGTCTTACACAGTCGTGGATTCTGAGATGCCCATTGTGGTCCTACATAGCGATGGATTCTGTGATTTTTATTGTGGTCCTACATATCCGCGGACTGAGGTTTTCATTATGGTCCTATTTAGCCATGGATTCTGTGATTTTTATTGTGTCCTACATAGCCGTGGATCCTGAGATTTTCACTGTCGTCTTATAGAGCCGTGGATTCTGAGATTTTCATTGTGGCCTACATAGCCAAGGATTCTGTGATTTTCATTGTGGTCCTTATTTATCTGTGGATCCTGATGTTTTCGTTGTGGTCCTACATATCTATTGATCCTGACGTTTTCATTGTGGTCCTACACAGCCGTAGATTCTGAGATGTCTACTGTGGTCCTACATAGACATGTATTCTGTGATTTTCATTGTTGGCCCTATATATTCGTGGATTCTGAATTATTCATTGTGGTCCTTTTAATTATAGCCGTGGATTCTGTGATTTTCATTGTGGTCCTACACACCCATGGCTTCTGAGATGTCCATTGTGGTCCTACATAGCCGTGGATTCTGTGATTTTCATTGTGGTCCTACACAGCCCTGGATTCTTAAATTTTAGCTGTAGTCCTACACAGCCGTGGATTCTTAGATTGTCATTGTGGTCATACATATCTCCTGAGGTTGTCATTGTGGTCCTACATAGCCATGGATTCTTTGATTTTCATTATGGACCTACATAGCCATGGGTTCTGTGATTTTCATTTCTAGACCTACATAGCCAAGGATTCTGTGATTTTCATTGTGGTCCTACATATCCGTGGATCCTGACGTTTTCACTGTGCTTCTACATAGCCGTGGATTCTGAGATTTTCACTGTGGTCCTACACAGCCGTGGATTCTGAGATTTTCATTATGGTCCTACATAGCCGTGGATTCTGAGAATTTCATTGTGGTCCTACACAGCCGTGGATTCTGCGATTTTCATTATGATCCTATTTAGCCATGGATTCTTTAATTTTCATTGCGCTCCTACATATCTGTGGATTCTGAGGTTTTCATTGTGGTCCTATATAGCCATGGATTCTGAGATATCTATTGTGGTCCTACATGGCCATGGATTCTGTGATTTTCACTATGGTCCTACATAGCCGTGGATCCTGTGATTTTCATTAAGGTCCTACATATCCGTGCATCCTGACGTTTTCATTGTGGTCCTACATAGCGTTGGATTCTGAGACCTCCATTGTGGTCCTACATAGCCGTGGATTCTGAGATTTTCCTTGTGGTCCTACACAGCCGAGGATTTTGCAATTTTCAGTGAATTAAGTGTCGAAGTAATAAAGCAATGACCACAATGACTATAGCCTGGGCAAGTATAAGAACCGTAAGAATCTGCAGTTTTGCTGGTTTCAGCTACATGTAAAATGTTACTGTTCACCCCATCAGTAGTTTATGCGGTCCCTACTTCAGGGTGCTCCGGTGGGGAGTTGGGGGGGGGGGGGGGAGTGGAGGAGGGGGAGGGGGGTGGACTGAGGTGTCAGTAAGGTCAAGTCCAAAGCAAAGAAGGACAGGACTTTCGGTCAATTCACACGTTTCCTGACCCATGACACTGAAGAAATAATGATAATAATAATGGACATTTCTATGGTGCATGATCGCTAGCCACATCTAGGGCACAATGCAGAAAAAAATGTATAAACACATTTAATGTGTATAAAGGCCTTCCATAGGAACCTTCCAGTTTAATACTTGTTTCTAAACTGCTTTTCACAACCGTGCCTATCCCCTCGTCCGTCGTGTGTGTGCGTATGCGTGCGTGCGTGCGTGCGTGCGTGCGTGCGTGCGTGCGTGCATGCGTGCGTGCGTGCGTGCGTGTGTGTGTGTGTGTGTGTGTGTGTGTGTGTGTGTGTGTGTGTGTGTGTGTGTGTGTGTGTGTGTCTGTCTGTCTGTCTGTCTGTCGTTAGTGTTATTGTAAAGCGCCCTGTGCTCCCACCTTGTGCGGTAGATGGGCGCTCTAGAAATCCTCTTTACTATTGTTATTATCCTGTCTTTTCCAGTCACATCCAATCCGGTCCTGTCTTGTCCAATCACATCCAGTCCTGTCCTGTCTTGCCCAGTCACATCCAGTCCTGTCCTGTCTTGTCCAGTCACATCAAGTCCTGTCCTGTCTTGTCCAGTCCTGTCCTGACTTGTCCTGTCCTATCTTGTCCAGTCCTATCTTGTCCAGTCACATCCAGTCCTGTCCTGTCCTGTCGTGTCCATCCCTGTCCTGTCTTGTCCAGTCCTGTCCTATCTTGTCCAGTCACATCCAGTCCTGCCATGTCTTGTCCAGTCCTGTTCTGTCTTGTTCAGTCATGTCCAGCCCTATTCTGTCATGTCCAGTCCTCTTCTGTCTTGTCCAATCCTGTTCCGCGTCCGCCAAGTCCAGTCTTGTACTGCCCCGTCCCGTCATGAGTTGTTGTATCCTGTCCAATCCTGCACTGTCCTGTCCTGCCCTGTTCCTGCCCTATCCAATCCTGCACTGTCCGACCCTGCCCTGTCCTGTCTTGCCCTGTCCAATCCTGCATTGTCCGTCCTGTCCTGTCCTGTCCTGTCCAAACATGCCCTTTCCTGTCTTGTCCTGTCCAATCCTGCCCTGTCCTGTCTTGCCCTATCCAATCCTGCCCTGTCCTGTATTGCCCTATCCAATCCCGCCCCGCCGTGCCCTGTCCAATCCTGTCCTGTCTTGCCCTATCCAATCCTGCCCTGCCCTGTCCAATCCTGTCCGGTTTTGCCCTATCCGATCCTGCCCTGACCTGTCTTGCCCTATCTAATCCTGCCCTGTCCTGTCTTGCCCTATCCAAACCTGCCCTAACCTGTCTTGCCCTGTCCAATCCTGCCCCGTCCTGCCCTATCCAATCCTGCGCTGCTCTGCCCTGTCCAATCCTGTCCTGCCCTATCCAATCCTGCCCTGTCCTATCCAATCCTGCCCTGTCCTATCCAATCCTGCCCTGTCCTGTCTTGTCCTAGCCAATCCTGCCCTGTCCTGTCTTGCCCTATCCAATCCTTCCCTGCCCTGTCTTGTCCCGTCTTGTCCTGCCCTATGCAATCCTGCCATGCCCTTTCCTGTCCTGTCCTACCCTGTCTTGTCCTATCCAATCCCGCACTGTCCTGTCCTGTCCAATCATGCCCTGTCTTGCCCTATCCAATCCTGCACTGTCTTTCCCTATCCAATCCTGCACTGTCCTGTCTTGTTCAATCCTGCCCTGTCTTGACTTTTCCAATCCTGCACTGTCCTGTACTGTCCAATCTGCCTTGTCATGTCTTGCTCTATCCAATCCTGCCCTGTCCTGCCTTTTCCAAGCCTGCCGTGCCCTGCCCTGTCTTACCCTGTCCTATCGTCCTATCATGCCCTGTCCAATCCTTTCCTGTCTTATCCCGCACTGTCCAATCCTGCCATGTCCTGCCCTATCCAGTCCTGTCCTGCCATTTATTGTTCTGTGCTGTTCTGTCCAATCCTGCCCAGCCCTGTCCTGCCCTGTCCTGTCGTATCCAGGCCTGTCCTGTCGTATCCAGGCCTGTCCTGTTCTGCCCTGTCCTGTCGTATCCAGCCCTGCCCTGCCCTGCCCTGTCCTATCGTATCCAGCCCTGTCCTGTCCTGTCGTATCCAGGCCTGTCCTGTCCTGTCCAGTCATCTTCACGAGGACCCTTCATTTTGCGGAGCTATATGTTTACGTCCGACTAGTACGCGGTCACCAGCAACACGCACGCCATGCAGGAGTAGCCGACGGAAGTGAACCCGACCTTGGCCAGCTCCTTGCTAGTACTGACTTCCTGGTCGTGACGACGGGCAAACGGCTTGGCGAGGATCTCGAAGAACGTCACGTGCATGAAGGTGCCGGTCGCCAAGCCCTGCAGAATGCTGGTCGCCAGCAGGTGCGCCTCTCCGCTACTGCAATCGGAAGTGATGCCCAATGCCGATGGCGATGCCGACAGGGGAGATAAGGCTGAAGAAGACCACGTAGATCAAGAGACGCTTGAAGTTGCCGGACGAGAGCTCGGCCAGTTCCAGACCCATGCAGAAGGTCACCAGAGCTTTGTGGATGGCAACGGCCGACACCAGCTTTAGAGGGGTAAAACAGGAGAGGGGATGGGAGTACGCGGTGGGGGAGCGGGGGGGGGGGGGGGGGGGGGGGGTGTATTAGTTAATAATACATCTTCGTGGTGGGAAGCAGCGATGAGAATTTTCTTCTCCTAAGGCCAACTTTCTGTGCTTACTCTTATTTCACTATCCGTTTCACCCCCGTTTTACCGCAGTAGCACGTTAAAAATCCCGTCCATTCTGCCAAAAGTGCAGGTGGCTGGTTAACGCTCACATTTGCACCCTATGTATGTGGCTTCGAGTACAACTGTAAGCTGGTGCACGTGTGGCGTCCACAGAAGGTGCACCGAGATAACAGCAGTTTCACGTGGCACCAGTCATCTAGGCTAACTACCAGAACAGTGCTATAAGTGCACCACTTGGTGGATTTCCAGAATCACGATGTGTAAAAGCTACAGTCACTCACTTCAGAATCGCATACGACTAGAGCCCAGTGAGTCTTCTCGGAAGCAGAGAAAAGCGCTATATATAAATGATCAATCCACTCTAATTTTACCGTCCCTAACAGGTCTTCTCGCCTCTGTGGACGTTAAGCAACAAAAGTCAATCAATCAATCTAATTTCATCAGAGTTCCGGAGCTGTGTGAAAGTCGAGGCGGCCGTCCTGCGCTTTCCGTCCCTAATACTACAACAGACCGTATAACACGGTCTCTGTGGCCGTCCTGCGCTTTCCGTCCCTAATACTACAACAGACCGTATAACACGGTCTCTGTGGCCGTCCTGCGCTTTCCGTCCCTAATACTACAACAGACCGTATAACACGGTCTCTGTGGCCGTCCTGCGCTTTCCGTCCCTAATACTACAACAGACCGTATAACACGGTCTCTGTGGCCGTTAAGACCCACAATCAGTCAATCTAATCTTGTGAAAGACTGTGGCTGTAAAGAGATGCATGCTCGTGCGTATTGTCATTGTTCTTCTTCCTTGTAGGCGACCAACTTCTCTAATATATATATAGTTTCTTCTTTATTGTAGGTGACCAACTTCTCTAATATATATATTTCTTCTTTCTTGTAGGCGACCAACTTTTCTAATATATATATAGTTCTTCTTTATTGTAAGCGACTAATTTCTCTAATATATATAGTTCTTCTTTATTGTAGGCGACCATCTTCTCTAATATATATATGTAATTCTTCTTTATTGTAGGCGACCAACTTCTGTAATATAAATATATCTTCTTTATTGTAGGCGACCAACTTGTCTAATATACATTAGAAGTCTAGGTTCGCACTGAGAGGGTGTACGGCGTGTTTGACTATCAGCTGCCACCAGCACTGACTTTTCAACGGCGGAATTCCCCGGGTCTTTTACATGCTACAGTAGTAACACTAGGATGGAACGCTGCTGAATGATAGGTCAGAACAGAAAGCTGACTACGGAGAACATTCTCCCGCCGTTCGTACCGGGAATCGAGCCAGTGACTTTTCGATCACGAGTCCGGCTCTCTCCCACTGAGCTACCCCCCTCCCCCCCCCCCCCACATCTCCCCCTCCCCACAACATTACAGCATGCTTTGGCTAAAGAGTGCTTCTTTAACACACACACACACACA
>OY757552.1:7276225-7356225 GCA_963584105.1 Alviniconcha strummeri
AACTTTTGAAGAGAAAGGAGAGCCAAAGCGGATTCGAACCGAGGTCCCTGCGCTTACCAGCCTAACGATTTACCGCCAGGCTAAACCGGCTCACCAGTTTCAAGGTTTCAAGGTTTTATTGAGCTTTTTGCCCCTGGGGGCTAGAAAGCGAAGTTACATTCGCACACGACATTCCTTATAAACAAGTACATGAGTTCTACTAATAAATAACTACCACACTTTATATATAAGACAAAAATAAACGCTCAAACACAAATCAAAGTTGTTATAAATATGTAAGGCTAAGGCGAAATAAATGATGTATTTCTTTTTTCGTTGTGTTTCGCTGTTGGCTTATTCAAAATAACTCAAAGATACAACTAATAAATTTAGCAAGCTTAACATTCTTAGATTCTGACGTCAAATTCATGAGGCAGAAGCTATAACTAACGCTTCATTGTCGTCATCAGAATGATTTCTGCAATAAAATGGGCTGCGACGAAAAACCTTTAATTCCTTGCGAGGGGCAAAATCACAAGACAGTTTCCACAAACGGTGAAACCCAAAAAAATTGTTTTAGAAGAAAGACTGAAAGGAGAGCCGAAAAGCCGCGGCGGATTTGAACCAGCATCCGCCCGCTGAATTACCAGCCTAACCGTGCCTTACCGCTCTAAGGGGCCGCACCGGCTCACATACCATAGGTGACCTCGGTGCGCTCGCTGTCTTTTTACACAGACTAACGTTCCTGTGCATTCGAGGGGACACAGTAATGTGTTGCACGTGCATGAAGCTAGCTCAGTCTCGGCATGTGTTGTGTACAAGCATGCATGCACTAAGTATACACTCTCTCTCACGCAGAGGGGGGGGGGGGGGGGGGGGTAGAAAAGGGAGAAGAAGAAAGAAAAACAAAAAAAGGCACTGGCACAAACATCGGGGGAGTTTTTTGCTTCGGCGGCGTAGACTGTGTATTATATATATATTTAGGCTGTAGAAAGCAGTCTGGCTACAGCTGGCTTCAGTGAAGGGAGACGATCAGATAGGAGTCAAGGATGCAGAAGGTGGACATCAGTAACTCGTCTTTGATCAGCTGGTTGTACATACATAAAGAAAATATTCAGATTCTTCGGCTCCTGAGCCGGTTTGGCCCAGCGGTAAGGCGTTATACAGGCTGGTAAGCAGAAGGACCTCGGCTCGATTCCGCTTCGGCTCTCCCTTCTCTTCAGAAAAGGCTGAGGTATATGGACACTGGCTTGTGACTTTGTCCCTCACAATTTATCATGAAACATTATAATGGCTCTCACTGGTGCCCATCTTAATGCAGGAGTCATTCTGGTGGTGACAAAGTAGCGACAGGTATATAATTTCTCCATCTTCCCCACCTCTATACCCTCTTTCTCCCCGCCCCTAATAAGCTTTGTGGTTTCTGTGGACGGTTAAGCACCATGTTTACTTACTTACTTCCCTCGGCTCAGAGCTCAGGAGTATGACAGACAGACAGAGACAGGCAGAGACAGGAAGAGAGAGAGACACACACACACACACACACACACACACACACACACACACACACACACACACACACACACACACACACACACACATACACACACACACTACTGATTCACGATGTAAGGGTTCGTATATACCCACGTAGCTTACCGCAGACAATCCTCTTGCCGGTTACTGAGTAAGCTGACACACACTGAATCCGCGTTTCCAGGAGATCGAGTTAAAAATAGCAACAGATACACAAACAATATACGTTCTAATATATGTTATTCGGGTCTATTAAAATGCACGGATTGAGGAGGAGCTTAGACAATTGAGCACACACACACACGTGTGCGCACACAGCCCCCTCCCCGCCCCCACCCCCCCCCCCCCCCCCACACACACACACACACTACTCCTGACACGAGTTCGCGCGCGAGCACACATACACACACAACTGTGACACATGTACACACACACATTCTCTATGTCTCTGTCTGTCTGTCTCTCTGTCTGTCTCTCTCTATCTCTCTGTCTCTCTCTCTCACTACACACACACACACACACACACACACACACACACACACACACACACACACACACACAGTGACAAACATACAGAGGCACACACACACACACACACACACACACACACACACACACACACACACACAAACATACAGAGGCACACACACACACACACACACACACACACACAAACATACAGAGGCACACACACACACACACACACACACACACACAGTGACAGACATACAGAGGCACACACACACACACACACACACACACACACACACACACACACACACACACACACACACACAGAGTGACAAACATACAGAGGCACACACACACACACACACACACACACACACACACACACACACACACACACACACACATTCCAGCACGTAATGAACCAGTTTGTAGTGTGTTGAAGCCCAGCGACAGTGGCCCGACAGTTCCAAGACGCAGACACCTTGTCACAACGACGCAGTCAATGCTACTCATCAATGATGATGTCGACAGCTAATCAACGCTGACGATGTCGCTGGCTGAGGTGTTGCTTTACATCCACAGAAACCGTAGGTTTATCGGGGACGGGATTAAGGATGTACTTTCCGCGGTGCAGTTTATGTACCTTGTAACTATTTACTCGCATGCCAGGTTATCAGTTGCCGCACGCGATTCAGGTCCGTGTTGGGTTCACGCGACGTCTTTCGGGTGCTAATTAAGTAACTACTAAGCAACTCTTTCGGACGCTAAGTAACTACTAAGCAACTCTTTCGGGCGCTAAGTTACTACTAAGCAACTCTTTCGGGAGCTAAGTTACAACTAAGCAACTCTTTCGGGCGCTAAGTAACTACTAAGCAACTCTTTCGGGCGCTAAGTAGCTACTAAGCAACTCTTTCGGGTGCTAAGCAACTTCTTTTTCAAGCGCATAGTAACTCTTTCGGGCGCTTAGTAACTACCTTTCAAGTTTTATATCACTCAGGATTTTAATCAGTTTCAATGGTCGCTTCAGCTTCTAATCAGTTCCAGTGTTCGCTTCAGCTTTTCTAATCAGTTCCAATGTTCGCTTCAGCTTCTCTAATCAGTTCCAATGTTCGCTCCAGCTTCTAATCAGTTCCAATGTTCGCTTCAGCTTCTCTTATCAGTTCCAATGTTCGCTTCAGCTTCTCTAATCAGTTCCAATGTTCGCTTCAGCTTCTAATCAGTTGCAATGGTCGCTTCAGTTTCTGATCAGTTCCAATGGTCGTCTGAATGTTTTGTCTGATCGATCTTTTAAATTTTATTTGTTATATATACAAAAAAAATGCGGGGCTGGGGTGTGGGTGTGGGTGTGGGGTATGGGGGCTAATATCACCTTGAAACACTGATTTTGATATTTTGTTTTCGTTTGATTGAATGGGCTAAATCGAGTTGAAACAGCCAATTGAACCATAAATTTTACGAAACCGGCGGGTAAGGGTGAAAGAAAGAGATCCCGTAGTACAATGGATCAATACATCAACAATAAACAAACTACCAAACAACCCCCCTCCGCCCCCAGCCCCCCACCCCCACCCCAAAAAAAGAGGGGGAGGGAGGTTGGGCCGGGGAGGAGGGGGGTGGGAGGTCTTCATTCACACGACGACCTCGCCATCAGTTTCCTCATCACCGCGCCGCCCGGCCATCGCTGACATGTCATGACTCAGCGACTTGCGCCAGCAGCCAGTCAGGGAGCAAGCACCGAGAGGCAGGTGATTTGTTACCTCTGAGGCCGTGCCAACTTTCCCCGCCCCCTCCCTTGTCAGTGATTCCCCGGCACTGCCAGCCCTTGACGCCCAGCCGGCAGGTACAGACAAACTCGGGCTCCGACCGACCTAGACTTTGGCTTTGGACCGCGAGTCAGTATAGCCTGTACGTATAGACCTTCTGCGCTTTGCAGCCACTGAGTGAGGCAGAACTATACCTAGGGCCGTTCTCTGGCATATGGGCGGTTGTATGGCGGGAGGTATAAGAGGTACAATACAGGGCCGTTCTTTGGCAGCAGGTATATTGGTGGCATGTGTATTGTCTGGCATGCGGGCCGTTGTATGGCGGGAGGTATATAGGGCCGTTCTTTGGCGGGAGGTATAATGGCGGCAGGTATATGGCCGTTTTTTGGCAGCAGGTATATATAGGGCTGTTCTATGGCGGGAGGTATATAGGGCCGTTCTTTGGCGGGAGGTATAATGGCGGAAGATATATAGCCGTTTTTTGGCAGCAGGTATATATAGGGCTGTTCTATGGCGGGAGGTATATAGGGCCGTTCTTTGGCGGGAGGTATAATGGCGGCAGGTATATAGCCGTTTTTTGGCAGCAGGTATATATAGGGCTGTTCTATGGCGGGAGGTATATAGGGCCGTTCTTTGGCGGGAGGTATAATGGCGGCAGGTATATAGCCGTTTTTTGGTGGCTGGTGTACAAGGCCGTTCTATGGCGGCAGGTATATATAGGGCCGTTCTTTGCCAGCAGGTATATTGACGACAGATATAGAAGGCTGTTCTATGGCGGGAGGTATACTGATAGGACCGTTCTATGGCGGCAGGTATATGGAGCCGTCCTTTGGCGGGGTATATAGGGCCGGTCTGTAGCAGCAGTATATATAGGGCCGTTCTTTGGTGGCAGGTATATAGGGCCTTTCTATAGCGGCGGGTAGATAGGGCCGTTCTTTGGCAGCAGATACATAGGGCCGTTCTATAGCGGCGGGTAGATAGGGCCGTTCTTTGGCAGCAGGTATATAGGGCCGTTCTATAGCGGCGGGTAGATAGGGCCGTTCTTTGGCAGCAGGTATATAGGGCCGTTCTATAGCGGCGGGTAGATAGGGCCGTTCTTTGGCAGCAGGTATATAGGGCCGTTCTATAGCGGCGGGTAGATAGGGCCGTTCTTTGGCAGCAGGTATATAGGGCCGTTCTATAGCGGCGGGTAGATAGGGCCGTTCTTTGGCAGCAGATACATAGGGCCGTTCTATAGCGGCGGGTAGATAGGGCCGTTCTTTGGCAGCAGATACATAGGGCCGTTCTATAGCGGCGGGTAGATAGGGCCGTTCTTTGGCAGCAGATACATAGGGCCGTTCTATAGCGGCGGGTAGATAGGGCCGTTCTTTGGCAGCAGATACATAGGGCCGTTCTATAGCGGCGGGTAGATAGGGCCGTTCTTCGGTGGGAGGTGTATAGGGCTTGAACAACTTGAACAAATAAAGAACAAAGAACAACAAACAAACCCACAATTGTGACAGCACTGAAAAGAGACTGGCTTTGACACCCTGCCTGGCCCCTACCCCCCCACCCCCACCCCACCGCCCCCCACCCCCCAAACAAAAATAACTTGAACAAAGAACAACAACAAACAAACCCACAACAACAACAACACTGACTGAAAAGAGAATGGGCAGAAATCGAGCACAGTCATCATGTTCCCCTGGCATGGGCCGGTTCAGCATAGTCGTGCTCGCCATAAACTGACAGTTTTACTCACTGGTGAGTTCAGCATAGTCAGTGATCGCCACGGACAGTTTCACTCACTGGTGAGTTCAGCATAGTCAGTGATCGCCACGGACAGTTTCACTCACTGGTGAGTTCAGCATAGTGATCGCCATAGACAGTTTCACTCACTGGTGAGTTCAGCATAGTGATCGCCATAGACAGTTTCACTCACTGGTGAGTTCAGCATAGTGATCGCCATAGACTGACAGTTTTACTCACTAGTGAGTTCAGCATAGTGATTGCCATAGACTGACAGTTTTACTCACTGGTGAGTTCAGCATAGTGCTCGCCACAGACTGACAGTTTTACTCACTGGTGAGTTCAGCATAGTGATTGCCATAGACTGACAGTTTTACTCACTGGTGAGTTCAGCATAGTGATCGCCATAGACAGTTTTACTCACTGCTGAGTTCAGCACAGTGCTCGCCACAGACTGACAGTTTTACTCACTGGTGAGTTCAGTACAGTGCTCGCCATAGATTGACAGTTTTACTCACTAGTGAGTTCAGCATAGTGCTCGCCACAGACTGACAGTTTTACTCACTGCTGAGTTCAGCATAGTGATCGCGGCCACAGACTGACTGTTTCAAGTTACTCACTGCTGAGTTCAGCATAGTGATCGCGGCCACAGACTGACAGTTTTACTCAATGGTGAGTTCAGCATAGTGATCACCACAGACTGACAGTTTTACTCACTGGTGAGCCCACATAGCGATCGCCACAGACTCAGACAGTTTTACTCACTGGTGAGTTCAGCATATTGATAGCCATGGACAGTTTTACTCTGAGTTCAGCACAGTGATCGCCACAGACTGACGATTTTACTCACTGGTGAGTTCAGCATAGTGAATGCCATAGACTGACAGTGCCCAAACAGCAGCAGCAACCCGTACTACACGGTAAGATGAGCAGCCAGAGTTGACACTTACTTTTTGTTTGGTTTGAGTATTGGACACACAATGGAAAAACAAAGAAAAGCACGGGCGGATTGGACTGACAACACCGGCAACAACAACAACAGACAACAACAACAAAATTACTGCAACTCCTCTTACTAACGAACTGCCGTCACTGGTCAAAAGACTGTACTAACTCAGTGACTAAACAATCACGCCTGGGTGGCAAACTCGGCGCCACTGACAAACATACAAACAGGCCTACCGGCACTGACATGCAGCTGACTGAGAAAAACATCAGTCGGTTCAGTGTGGCTAGGCCTAACCGTTAGCCTAGGCCGGCAACTTCCGGTGGGTCTCATAAACAGTGAGCAGACGGTTGAGTCTGTGTCTTTACCCGTGTCAGTGACCGATCCAGGCAATCTTACTGGTTTGGTATCAGTTGAAAGTGGAATGGACGACATGCGACGCGATCGCACACACATATATACTACTATACTAACACACGCCCAACGGCACGACACGCGGACACACACACACACACACACACACACACCACCACCAACACCACTCACACACACACCAACAACACTGACTCACACACACACACACACACACACACACACACACACACACACACACACACACACACACACACACACACACACACTGACACACAATCTCTTATGCTTCAACCAGTTGGGGTTTTCTTTTACCTGGGAACTGCAGGAAACTTGTTGCTGTGTCTCAGCGCTGGCTGCCGTAGAAGGCAAAGTGTATCAGGTATACCAAAGCGGCCGCTGCTGAGGACTCGATGTATTCCACTGTGCGGCCTCGTCTCGAAATACATGTAGAAGTATCGGCACGAGACGTACACAAAGACGTCCTAGAAATGACCGCGAAGGGCGAAAAAAACTAAAGGGAACAGCTTCTACCTAACAGTAGCTTGCTGGCCTATCTAACGTTCAAAGTTCCCTTTATGTATGCGTGTGTATTTACCCCCTTCGCCGGCCCCCTCCGTTCCGTGTGACGTACACACAGCACGTGATCGACACAGCTTCTCAGTCTGACACAAAAATAGATTCTCGCGCGTTGCACGTGCTGGTTGGTGGCTCTTCACTGTTCTCTTTTGACTCTGTGGTAGCCGCTCCGTCGTTCGCTGCCGCGAGAAAGGAGTGGGAGTGTGTCTGTTGTGTGTAGCGTGTTCGACTCAGTGAAGTATTTGCCACCCCCCGGAGTGCGGGTGGGTGGGGGGGGGGGGGGGGGGGGTAAATGATACTATTGCTGCTGCTGTTGTTGCTTTAACGGAGTCAACAGTTTGAAGCGCAGTAGCCCGGCCGCGCGGCACGGGTTTTGTTTTCTTCAGCAGTGACTGACGTCGGCGGCGAGGCTGTAGTGACTCTGGAAAGGGCAATCTCCATGGGAGAACTCATTGAGTCGGAAATTAGTCCTGCAACATTTCATGAATAGTCTAGTTTGAATCAAATACTGAATTATGCGCGCATCTTCATGGTCATTGGCACCGAGTGGCGCCAGTGCCGCACGATTTGACTGAGTCACTGGCTCCATTGCGCAAGATTACTATGAACTGGCTCCAGTCGGACAAGAAACGCTGCGCATTCAACACAGACACACACGGCACAGGTTGAGGTCACGAGAGAGAGAGAGAGAGAGAGAGAGAGAGAGAGAGAGAGAGAGAGAGATTTAAAAAAAAAAATCCTTTTTTTTTTCTTTTTTCTTTTTCTTTTATTAACTTGTAACGACACCGAAGCACCTTCAGTGTTGAACCGAGCAGGTCAGTCAAGTTACTGACTTGACGTGAATGCCCACTCAGTCAACCACACACACAGGGGCAATACATCGGTCCACACTCTAAATCCGTTTCCAAAACCCTGTCGAAATGTCAGTTATTTACGCCATCACTAAAAGACACTTCTCTCCGCGCATCTGTCTTCTTGTAATGTTGGTTTATGTCGCACAGAGACCACAGCTTCTGAGCTCCACCGAAATCGACCCTAAATATACTGCTCTCGACGTTGTTGATAGGCGACCTTCGTGAGTTGGGTAAAGTTTGAGTCAGTGCTAGTTGGTTGGTTGAAGTGTTGCTTTAGGTTTATTATGGACGGGAGCCTCGACTTTCACGCAGCTCCTTAGCTCTGATTTGAGTACTAAGTCTACTGATTCAACATAGCGTCGAAGCACGCACGTAAACATTAAGAGGCACATCCGCCGCGGGTTAAGATAAATAAATAATAAAGTTCCGTCTCGATTCGAACGATTTTGGTTTTGTGCTGGCGTTAAGCATTGTAAGCGGTTGTAAGAGAAACGTGGCCTGATAGATTCTGAGCTGTCGGTGTGGTCACAAACTTGCTGCCATTTAACCTCCTACAAAAAATTTAAAAAAACAGCCGACACCGAGTTTTCCGCGGAGACTTATACCTATGGCGTAACGGATTATGGCAATGGTTAGAGGAAGGATGTCGTAAACTGATGCTAAAGTCTCACCTATGGTCCGCGGATCACAAGTCTTGATCCACGGTTCGTAATACAATCTCACTTCAGTTACGGTTAAAAAAGGTCTGGGCGGTTGAACGAACCACGAAGGCAGAATTCCTGGCAGTTGGCGAAGCACGCAAGGCTGTATTCTGACCTACTCCAAACCTTCGAAAAAGGAACTCTTGGCAACCATATTTTCATCAGCAGGTGGTTGGTACGTGAATTTCCGCATCCGCGGTTCCCAACCCGAGCCCGTGCATCAGCAGAGAGACTGTAATCATCGGAGTGGAGGGACAATTCACCACCGGACCCCTCCCCCAACCAATGGTGCCCTCCATCTTGACCTAGGACAATTAATTCGATCACCACCAGTAACTGTCACCAAGCGACCGTCAGCACTGACTTTAAGGCGGCGACCATCCAGGCTGTACGTGTGTGGTGTTTGGTGTGTGTGTATGTGTGGTGTGTGTGTGCGTTCCCGAGTATATTGTGTGTGTGTATATAATATATGCACGTCTGTGTGCTGTGATTCATCGCAAGGAATAACATATTGAGACACACGCTCGTTCCATCATATAAATTGTCTGGGGTCCTCCATTTGTCCTAAGGTCAACTCTCTGGTGATGAATTAAATATATAAATACTCCCACTGCGGGTGATGAAATGCCTGGGGACGGGGTTGTTTTTCCTGTGGCGATTTTATTAACTGTCGGGTGGTGAACTGTCCTACATCCATAACCACCATAGGCATAAAACCCAAAGTCTCAGTTCAGAACACACCCCGGAGATACTTTACGCATTTTATGTGCATGCTCATAAAAACACAAAGAAAGAAACTCAAGTTGCAAATTTAACCAAGTGTATTGTTGTCAAGACAAAGTCACCTGCAGATGGAAAGAATAATAGTCCAGTGCAACTGTAACGACTCACAACATAATCAAGTTAATGTATAAAGTTACAAAGTATCAGTTCATTTATAGAGATAGACAAAAATAATTTCTTGGCAAAGAAAATTTAATTTACACATTCAACGACTGCAGTTCAACTTTCTTTCTCCTATTTTGATTAGCATGTGGTGTCTGTTGGAAAATAAAATCAGCAATCACAACAACAAAAAACTATGTACACACTGCCATATGTTTAAATTATTATACACTGGAGGCAGCTACCATCATTGTGAGCATGCAAAAAAAAAAAAAAAAAAAGCAAGCAGATTAAAAAAAAAAAATCTTTCATGTCCCCCCCCCCCCCACCTTTTCTTTTCTTTCTTCTTTGTGTTTGTTCTTGGATCTTGGTCTGAGGGGTAAAAATGATGAAAATACTAGCTTTGGGATATTTATCAGATTTTGTTACGACAAATTTCAAAATGAGTTTCTTGAGTAATGATTTGCTGTCCTGGACGTACACAATATTTTGCTGCCGGCAAGGTTCCTACAACCTTTTCAGTCCAAATACACCAACTTTTCACAAACTTCAAGAAAGAACAAAAATCTTCTTTTTTTCTTGTCAAAATGCAAAGACCAATTTCAGAGAGAAGAATAAGAGACATTCTATTATCTATCCACTGTTTTATTACGACAGTGCTATATGTCAGGGAAAAAAAGGAAAAAAGAACACCTTTTTTTTAGCCCAGTTTTACAATGAACTTTGTGTTAGAAAAAGTAACGTCTTCAGTCCACATTGTACTGCTAACAAAATCAAAACCAACCCCATTACAGTACTCTGAAGATACGCAACACTTCCAGCATGGTGTCATTTTGAACTGGGCGATAACTCATATATGGGAGAACTCAGTAAACACCATACAGGTGAACCCCAGTGACAAGGGAAGACATATACACAAATAAAATTAAAAAACTGTTTTATAGCGGTACTTTTTATTCTCATCTTTTATAAAACACAAAGGAATGATAGGACACATACAAGTTTCAATTGTACTTTAAAGCAAACATGCTGCACTGATGGGAGTTCAAACTTGAGGACAACGGTATTCCCCCTAAAATGCAAATAAAACTCAACAATAAACCACAACCTATTGTGTCACAGGTGTGTTGACACAAAGTATGTCACAAAGAACAGTTAAACACTCACATCAAAAGCAGGAAAGTCGTCACAACTAACTGGAAACCAACACCACTGGATGGACATTCCCAAACACAGTAACATAAAGTAAAACTACACCGGTGTTTTGTTTGTTGACTGTTGCCCTTGTTCCAATACAGTCCAGGCAGAGCAAGACAGATAATCAACTCTCAGCACCCAATCAAACATGGTAGTTGTATCAGGGTGTAACACATCTTTGTCAGCAAGTAACACATGCTAAAATAGAATTACACATTAAAATTTGTACATTGTCAAATAAAAACGCAGGTGAATAAAATGGTGCCAGAAACTAATACCACTGCCACAAAGCAGTTTTCCAAAACACAATTTTCGTTCTGTTTCTGAAGGTTGCTGCTGCCAGACGGCTCTAAAAAAAATCTGTCTTCCTTTTTTTCACTAGTTTCAGACTCACCCTCCACCCCTACTTGTTCAGTGGAATATTTTGTTCTTGAAAGCTTTCGATGTTTACATGAATTCACCCCAAAACAACCTCTTGTAATCGACTGGACTTGCAGCAGCTACAACTCATCACGCAACAAATGATGGTATGATATTTTTTGGACATATTAAATTCTGTACAGGTACGAAACTATGGGTCTACTAGCATTAAGACTGTGTTCCTCTGCTATTTCATGTGTCTGTGGAAATGTGTGTGTGTGGTCTGTGGAAGTGTGTGTGTGTATGCATGTGTGCATGCATTTTCTAGATGACTTGGCTGGCAGGGTTCAATATGCAGATCAATAAAGTCACTGCTTTAAAAATAAATAAATACGCAAATAAGAAGTAATGTATTACAACCGAGCTGTATAAAGTGGACAAGCACCACAACATATGACATGTCAAACTTTGTGTTTACCTGGGATTGTTTTGTGGAGCATCTCAACAATCGGTAATAAAGACAGTCTGGCAAAACATCGGAATCACTAACTTGCATAATTCTGAAGGAAAGGATCAAGCATACCAGCTCTGACTTGAAAAGTAATATCATTCAACATGCTGAACAGTCATTGTACACTGGGCTCTCTAAACCACTGATATGTTCAGAAAATACACAACATTTTTATATATATATTAATTTTTAAAGCTCTATAAGCTTGAAGCTAATTTTTTTGTATATCTTTTTAAAAAGAATAACAACACGAAGCACTAAAGCAATATATAACTGAAAGTGTGGACATTGTCTAATACTAAAGAGTAATAATATGATGCAAACGCTTTGGAAACTTACCGGGCTACTTGAGCACATCAAGAAATATACTGTGAAGCACACTGTCTGAAAGTCAACTGAAGCCTGACTTGCAGAGAGAATATGAAAGTGCTTAATTCTCCAAAACAAAATGAGATCTGACAAACTGAGACATATTCAACAATGGTGAACACACAAAGCCATTCTGAAACACCCAACCACACACAAACAAACAAAAAAGAACAATGAACACACACAAAGAACAAGAAAAATGGGTAAATAAACTTATTGTCTCCCTTTAGCAATTTCCATACAGGCAGCAAGTTTCTCTTCCTTTCAAAGCACTGATTAAAAAAGAATCACACACAAAAATGCATAACCCTCAGCTGGAAGCAAGATCTATACAAGAGCAATAATAGTCACCCCAAAACATGAAAGTCACTTAAAAAGGAACAAAACCTTGCATTTTTCAGACAGATGTTTTCTCCTAAGGTGCATCAGATCAAAATAACTGGTCAAAACAGTTATCACATGCATAATCCTGCCATGTGTTTAACAATCATTAATGTTTTGAACTCGACTAAACAAGAAACTGCTGAGGAATACCAGGTTTATTGTTTAACTGGTGGAGGCCACTGTGACCCTGAAACAGTTCATCAAGGTCACAGACTGCCACACGAAGAGGTTAAACCCAGTAAATTCCACCATCATGCAAAACTGGATGGTTGTCAAACTGCTTGAATGCATCACAACGTTCAAATTTGGGCCTTGCGCAGACTGAGCTAACACGGATCGTAACAGCAACTAACTTTTTTGTGCTTGTTGTTGCAGCATGTAACATAAAAATATATAAAAAATGATTTTTTTAATCATATACATTTTTACGCTGGCCTCTGAATGGCACGCATCCACAGCACGCTACACACCAACGACCACACAAGCTGCCTGTCAACATCCTCTTCAAGCCACAGACACTGAAAGCGGTCCTATGAGTGCAAGGAGGTTCTGAACCTGGCCCTGAAGATTTTCGACCAGCTCTTCAGACCTAACAGGTGACGCCTCGCTGTCTTTCAAACTACAGCTGGCTAATGTAAAGCGGAATAATTACATGCACAGGAATCATTTTCTGTGGAGTTTTCAGTCTCTCCTATGAATGCAAGGAGGTTCTGAACCTGTCCTTGAAGATTTTCAACCAGCTTTCCAAACCTAACAGGTGATGCCTCGCTGTCTTTCAAACTACAGCTAGCTCACATAAAGCTAGATAATTACATGCATAGGAATCATTTCCTCCGGATTTTGCGGTCCGGAATGGGATTAGTTTTTAGGAAGTCCGGATTTCAGCCCTCAACAGGCGCCCTCCCATGCATGCCTCCGAGTGGCATGTCAAGGAACTGTTTGTAGCTACTCTACCCTACACACTACAACACACTGTGCCGGTCTACTCAACCCTACATATTAAAACACAATATGAATAAGCCTGTCTATTCAACCCTACACATTACAATACGAATATGCCTGTCTACTCAACCCTACACACAGCACAATGTACCCTCTACTCAACCCTACACATTACAACACAATATGCCTGTCTTCTCAACCCTACACGCCATAACACAGAGTTCCTGTCATCTCAAACCTACATACAACACACTGTGCCCATCTTCTCAACCCTACACACTGCGTCTGTCTTCTCAACACCACACTGTTCCCGTCTTCTCAACCATACACACTACAACACACTGTGCCTGCCTTCTCAACCCTACACACAACACACTGTTCCCATCTTCTCAACCCTACACACAACACACTGTGCTTGTCTTCTCAACCCTATACACTACAACACACTGTGCTCGTCTTCTCAACCCTACACACAACACACTGTGCCTGTCTTCTCAACCCTACACACAACACACATCCATGTCTTCTCAACCCTTCACACTAACACCCTATGCCTGTCTTCTCAACTCTACACACTACAACACACTGTGCTCGTCTTCTCAACCCTACACACAACACACATCCATGTCTTCTCAACCCTTCACACTAACACCCTATGCCTGTCTTCTCAACTCTACACACTACAACACACTGTGCCTGTCTTCTGAACCCTACACACAACCATGTCTTCTCAACCCTACACGCAACACACTGTGCCCATCTTCTGAACCCTACACACAAAACAATGTGCCCATCTTCTCAACCCTACACATTGCGTCTGTCTTCTCAACCCTACACGCTACAACGCAATGTGCCCTCTATGCAACCCTACACACTACAACATAAAATGCCGACACAAACACTTCCTGCAAGCCACACACTGAAATACTGCTGCTGCCTCAGTCAAGGAGCATCATGTTACACTTGTACAAGGGCAATGTACACCTACTTCACCAGATGATGGATTAGAAATATGCAAATTGAAATAGAAAATATCCCCTGCCCCTCCTGCTAAAAAAACACACCACAATGTATTGCTAATGTACGATACACAAATACACTTTTATTTACTTCAAGCGTCCATTCCACAGAAGAGAACCATTTAAAGCGTAAGCATGAAAAACACCATCTCCATGGGAGAGATTTTATTTTCAGCCCACTCGTTATACTAAAACGTCTCTGAAAGCTAAATAAGCATTTCGCCAAAACAAGTTACTGCTGGTGATAAATATAAACAGCATGTGCACAATTTTAGGGATGGCAGTTCTTGCCACGTGTAGCAGATGACACATCAATCTGTACCACTACCATTGTACCAAGCCCACAAATGGTCTAAGTCGAGTACATTTTGCATTTTCCTTTCATCATTCATCCTGTCATGGTTGACTGGGTTGTTAAAAACAGTTACCCATCTACCTGTCCTTTTATGGATGACTGGGTTGTTAAAAACAGTTACCCATCTACCTATCATTTTATGGATGACAGATGTTAAAAACTAATTATCTACCTACCTATCCTTTCATGACTGGTGTTAAAAACCAATTACCCACCTATCCTTTTATGGATGACTGGTGCTAGAAACCAATTATCTACCTACCTATCCTTTTAATGTTTTATGGTTGACTGAACTCAAACACCAATTATCTATCCTTTTATGGCTGACTAGTCTTAAAAACCAATCATCTACCTATCCTTTCACTGGTCTTAAAAACCAATCTACCTATCCTTTCACAGTTGACTGGTGCCAAAATCTAATTACCTATCTACCTATCCTTTATCTATCCCTCGTTTGGCTTCTTGTAAGTTGCTGCTTTTTCTGAACCCCCTTTCTGCAGACTAGTTGCTGACGTTACCATGAAATTCCCAAAGTTCTCAAGACCCTGTCCCAAAATGCCGTTTTTCCAAAACTTCCCAAGACCAAGGAGGGACATCAGTTTTGTCCAAACATGCTCAAATTTTGAAAGACTGCATGAACCCTGTCATTCTTGAGGTAGCACAATGCCGTCAGACAAGCATTAACAAAAAACAATTACGGCAGAATAATTAAGGGTGAAAATCCTGAAGTGATGCTGACAGCATCCTGGTCCGCACTGGCCTTACGCCCCGTGGAGGTCAAGAGGCAGCACACCCAGAAACGCTGACAACTTCTGACTTTTGAACTTTTGTCAGAGTCATTTTCTGGCACTTTTTTGTTTCTTAACTCCAAAACATAACACCAAACATGGTAACAACAGTGCAAACAAGATGCTGAAGAGTGATGTGGCTTGGTGAAGGTGGCATCACCACGTGGACGACATCAGTGGCCCAGACAGGAAAACTCTCGAGTGATCATTAAAAATAAGGATTTCAGAGATTTCTAGAGTCAAATTCCATGAATGGATGTAAAAGTATCATGTAAAACATAAGTCAATAAAGTCCACAGTCTAAAACCACTGAGTTTCAGCAGAAGAGTACAGTATGAACAAATTCTTGGCACTAAAAAAGCTGGTTGCTACTTCCAACACTTGGCACAGAATAATTATCATGGACAAAAAAAGAAAGAAAAAAGGCAACTGAAAATACACTTTTAGTACCTTGACTTGACCAATGCACCAGTAAAATCACAAAAATGCTGAAATACAAAAACAGCAAAAATTAACAGGGTGACAATATATATATGCAAAACAAGGTTTGATGTGCAAGGCATAAAAAATAGAAAGTTGGAATAACAAGTCACAGCAATTTGTTCTAACATCAAACACACACAAACCAAACAGCTCAAACCAAAGGCAGTGATGCTCAGATTTTATCTACATGTACATAATACAAGGAACCTTCAAGCGAATGCAGCCACTGGGGAACAAATGGACATTGCACTGCATCTTTAAAAGCAACACTACCTGACTTTAAATGTCAACAGCAACGGTGTGAACAAGTCTAAAGGAAACCTGCACATTCTCAGTCACAAGCAGTGCTTTAATTTTTAAGTTTAACCTCTGCAAGTGTACTTAGCCTAGGCATATGTGAGAGAGAGAGAGAGAGAGAGAGAGAGAGAGAGAGAGAGAGAGAGAGAGAGAGAGAGAGAGAGAGAGAAACTTGGAAACTTTAACATGCCCAAGGATAGCAAACGTTCCCAGTGCAGAGAGAGAAAGGAGGTCGGTGCTTTATAACATAAAGATAACGATCTAAGCACAAGCAGATTTAAAAAAATAAAATCTGTCCCTGGTGACAACCGCAGCAACACTGAACACAGCAAAATGAAATACAAACTACAACTGTGCGCCCACGTGCGTGTGTGAGAGTGACAGAGAGAGACGGAACACACGTGCCAGCATAGTCGTCTGAGACTCATGGGAAACTGGCACATTGTTCATTTATGTGTCCAAACACTAACAGCAACTGTCTATGCTCAAAATAGTTTCTGCTCTTGTGTTGCATAATTATGCATGTAAGGTTTCCTGGGCAAAGCGGGACCTCTCCATTTGTGTCCCTCAGTAACTGCAGCCAACTCACCTTGACTAGTACTGTACATACACCATGTACAAAAAGTACTGTACATATGCCATGTACAAAAGTACTGTACATATGCCATGGACAAAACCAAATATCAATTCAAAAGACCAACAAACCAGAATTCAAGTATGTACAAACCTAACAAAAGAAGCAGATATTTATATGTATATTCATGTTTCTAAATTCCCTACATCTCAGCTGGTAAAAACCTATCTTTACAAAATCTCTATCCATCGCACCACCTCTCGGTTGACCATCTCTCGGTTGATCAAAAGGACCTGTAACAGGCAGTGATATGTATTAATTACAAAATTAAGACTAGCTTACTATAAGTGCAGTCTAAGAGCAATTTTGTTGATCATGATGAAGTGAGGAAGAGATCATACGAGAGCTCTGCGCGATGCATCATCATGTCTGCATGTGACAAACCTTGCAGCAAACGTGATTTCGCAAGCAAAGCTCTCACGTGATCAGATTCTTCACAGAATCATGGGAGATAAAGTAATAATAACTCTAATACCGCACTACACCCCATAAAAAGTTACAAGCCCATGGTGCTGGACAAAACCACAAAACCATGACAATGAAAACAACAAAATGGAGGGAAAAAAGACAAGTATTGTAACATCAACACTCAAACATTCCATGCCCAACCACACAGGATATAATTATGTACATACACACACACTGTGACACACATTCTGCCCCCTCTCCCTCCCAACACACACACACTGTGCCCCCTCTCTCTCCCAAAACACACATACTGTGACACACACTGTGCCCCCTCTCCCTCCCCCTCCCAACACACACATACTGTGACACACACTGTGCCCCCTCTCCCTCCTCCTCCCAACACACACATACTGTGACACACACTGTGCCCCCTCTCCCTCCCCCTCCCAACACACACATACTGTGACACACACTGTGCCCCCTCTCCCTCCTCCTCCCAACACACACATACTGTGACACACACTGTGCCCCCTCTCCCTCCCCCTCCCAACACACACATACTGTGACACACACTGTGCCCCCTCTCCCTCCCCCTCCCAACACACACATACTGTGACACACACTGTGCCCCCTCTCCTTCCCCCTCCCAACACACACATACTGTGACACACACTGTGCCCCCTCTCCCTCCCCCTCCCAACACACACATACTGTGACACACACTGTGCCCCCTCTCCCTCCCCCTCCCAACACACACACTGTGCCCCCTCTCCCTCCCAACACACACTGTGCCCCCTCTCCAGCCATGACACAGGTTTAGATATAAACTACTTGGTGGACACTTGTCTCCCTAAAAAAAAAACTGGTATTCATAAACAATGCTCACAAAGAACCTGTTAAATGTAACTTTTTCCTTTTCCAAACCAAATCTGTGCAGCACAATAAAATGCGTTTTACACAGTTGCAAGAAACAAAATTTAAATTTTTTTTTTAAAAACTACACAGAAACTGATTAAGACTAAGGAGACAAAATGAAAGTTACTCATCTGGACTCTGGAAATAAAAAGGAACGACACTCCATTATTTGCATTAAGTCAAGATAATTATAAGAATCAAAACAAAAAAACAACTATAAGGAAAAAAGAAATGAACACCATGGACTGACTGTAAGACAATCGGGTATATAGGATCAGCAAAAACCTGGGCAGCAGTGGCCGCCACTACTACTCACACTGTGTCCTGACACCTGATATAAATGGACATAGCAGAAGGAGTCATCTCCCCTGCCGATGACCTGACCCTGCAACATCTTGCCAGAGGTCAGTTCCATCAACACTTCGCTCGCTTTGTCGCTGAAGTACTCCTCATCTGCAACACCAGAACATGTTGCATACAGATTTTCACTGACGCACATTGCTTGTTGTACTTTAGTACACTGAACTGTTCAGATTTTGAATTTTCCTCAGTGAAAAGCTTTTTTCCCCCCCTTAATCCAAAGCTTTTTTCACTGGAAAACTGTGTTGCATTTCCCACAAAAAAGCAAGGAAAGACTCATCAATCAAATGTTATTTGTATGGCACAAATGCGTAAAGTTCTAATGGCCTCACATAGCATGATGCTGCTGCAAAAGTAACACAAAGCACACTCATGCATGCCCTTAAAAAAAAGAAGACACAATACCACCACTCAGAGGAATTTTTTGCATGGACGTAATTTCCTTGCCCCCCCCCCCCCCCCCCCCCATTTTGTCACACCTGAAGCACTCAACACAGACACTAGGGTCAGGGGAGAAAAGATTACCATCCAGAACTGAGATTCAAACTTGCAGCCTCCTGATTTTGCCCCCCCCCCCCCCCCCCCCCCCCCCCCCAATTTGACCATATAACCCAAAATATACCTCATCTCTTTTGTGCTTCTTACTGATCACACACAGACACACCTGTACAAAGAATACACAAGACACAGACCCATACACGTACCTTGCAAAGGTGTAATGTTGGCCAGAAAGCACTCCACAGCTTGGAATGGCAAGGTCATGAAGTCACTCCTGGAAACACACCCACCAACATTGTTCATCCTACAATGAGTAAGTAACTTGGCGTTTTACACTCAGTCAACCAGTACCGTTATATGACTGATCAGGGCAAATCCTAGTCAACACAGCTAGAATAAAGCAGGAATGAAAGTACGATAGCCTCTTCCAAACCAAGCAGCCCAGATCAAAGTATTATAAAGAGAGGCTCACATCAGGATCACTTGTTTAAAGGGAAACCAAAGATATATCATAGGTCCTGTCAATAGCACTGGAATAAAAAAATAAAAAACTGCAAACCTTCTTTCTATTTCTCATCCTGTTCGTTCAAATCAACACTTAAAAAGTTGTGAAAACCCAACAAGTGCAGCCATTTTCTTCCCAGCGGCCTGCATCAGTGACATCATCAGAAAAGGGCAGCATGTGTGGCAAATGCATCAAATGTCACAAGCCAAACCATTTCGTGCTCCTCACTGGTAAAGCTCCAACACAGCAGCACCCAGAGGAGCTCAAAAGTGAAGTAAAAATGTCCTTTTGTTCATACAATGATACATGCACAGCACAAGCAAATGAAGCATGCAGATGACATTGGCACATTTCCTGTTTTCAGGCCCAAACTTGTGCCTTTGGTTCAGTTTACTGTTTAAGGCATAGAGAGCAGGGAACCAGCTAACTGCTCTGAACAGTCTACGTCAACGGCCTGACTAACTTGTTCAGGCTCTGTGTATCACTATCAGTAATTTCCAGCATTTTCCCCAGTTCAGATCAATGTATACCAAGAGAGAAAAATCAGCAATCAGTCAAACATACCAGCTGTTATTTTGATGGACTGTTTTTTTTTTTTTTTTAATGTAGTACAGTGAGAGAGCATGTCTGGCAAGTGTACATGCATGTGTGTATGTGTTTCAGATGGGGAAGGGAACTGGGTGTTTGCTAGTACAGTAGGAAGAGCTGTGTACGTGACTAGTTACAGAGATTATCTGACCAGCTCCCGTGAACCACTTTCACCACCTTACAGATGTCACACCAATTACAAAAATGTCTAGTGTGTTCACTGCCATTGGAAAAGACCATGACTGATGTTAAATAAAAATCTGTTCTGGTTGTCATTGTATTCTACACACCTGTGCTACCAAGAGTACACAGGATAGAGGGCAAAAAGATCAAAACACATCCCAGGAGAACAGGCTCCTTGGTAGATTACCTCCCCTTGTACTGCTTGCCTGCCAGGCAATTTTACAGCTAGCTGATTCAGGCACCTGGTACCTTTCCCTTGGTGAACCTCGTTACACAATGCCACTAACCAAGTGCTGTTAAGTCCCTGTGTTTGTTTATTGGAAGAGTATTGCATTCAAATGATCTTTTTTTCTTGTCCAATACAGAAGCTGAAAAAGGTTTTTTGTTTTTGTTTTTTTAAACAGCAACAGAAACCAATGAAAATGAAAGAAGCATAATCATCATCTGAAGACATCCACACTTCCCACAAATTAAGACTTGCTGCACTGACCTGATCTGCTTGAGGGAGTTGATGGGGACACACGTGTAACCTCCATAGTCGACATACTTGATGTCACACTCGTCCTGATGCGGGTACACCTGCACTACCTGGGCACGATACCACTGACCCTCAGACTCAGCTGCGCAGATGATACCGCCTGAAACAGAGTAAAGAGGTAACTCAGGTACTGGGGCAGAGTTGCAGTTACTATAATAATAATGTACTCTTTTATGTGCTACTTTTCCAAATTGGAGTACATAGCCCATTACTCAGCAAAGAACACAGTCAAAGCAACTTCCACAGACCTGTTTACCCCCCCAAATGCACAAGTGTAGTTTGGGTAGTCTCAATGTGTAGTCAGGAGGGACGGTGTGTAGTCATAGTGCATCAGTTGAAACTTGACCAAATATCATTCACACATTCAAATTCTCATCGAGTCATTCTCACTCGAGTCATAATAACACAGAAACTTAATAAAACGACAAATATAATTATTTTGCTGTAGTGTAAGTGTATTGTTTTTGTTTTGTTGGTGTTTTTCTTCTTCTTCTTTTTCTTTTCTTTCTCAGTTACAAATTTAGACAAGATTATCAGTTTGTCCAACACTGACACACACTAAGCACATGCACACACTCTCTCTCTCTCACTCGCAACGTTTCTGTGCACTTGAACTGACATAATTTTGAGAATCAGAAGACCACAGTGCCTAAAAATGTAAGTCATAAACACAAGGCGACAGCATGGCACTGCTAGCACGGTCTCAGCCACACACAAGTGGTGTAGATCCGTTCAGGTCTCTTGCTGGGCCGAGCACATGTGAATGTGGGAAAATTGTAAAGCCAACAGCTTGACTCAGAATGAGAGTGCAGTTGTACAGATCTGTCTGCCAGTCACCCAAAGCGATGTGTAGACCCCCCCCCCACCCCCCATGTACAAACAACCCCAGCCGCAAGCGCCCTACTCAACAGCCTAGTACAATTTGTCTGGACCTCAACAAAGTTTCTCGTTGGCTGATCCCCAACAAAGTAGCCAATCACAACGCACATTCTTTGTAATGATGATTAAAAACGCTCAAGGGAGATAACTCTACAGACTAGTGCTATCAATGTTTACAAGTGCAGAAAAACTATATGTTTGCTGTGTTAAAATGAGAGAGAAGGAGAAGGGCAGGGAAAGGGGAGAAAGAGACAGACTTGAAGCAGGAAAAAAACTTTCAAGTTGCTTTGAACTTCTTGTAGGACTTGCTCTCAACAGGTTGCTTACACAGTCAAATAGACCGCCATCAAAGTCTGATTTGCAAGTGGTGCAAAGAACAAGTTCGCTGCCTTTCCTCGAAGGAACCAAACACGGATAAGCTTCGTTATAAGCTGGGAGAAATTTCTGGGATGGAACTTTCTTCCTTTGAATCACTTTTGAGGCTAACACTGAGTCTTCTTCTGAAGAAGTTTCATGTGCTCGCTTCTTCGACTTGGACATTTTCTCCCACTTGAAGGAGTGTTGGCTGCGTTCAGAACCTATGTTTGCACCCAAACCAGCGTCGCTATTGCAAGACTTGATGTGCGTGTATCATAAGCATGCCCACATACCTTTTGAACACGGCGGCCGTGTCAAAAATAGGATTGCATCCAAAAAAGAGGACCGAATCACATTTGTTGCTATTGCGTAGCCGAAACGAAGTTATTTGCGTAGTTTGTGTAATGCAAGCGTAGATGTGTAGTTTGGGCTTCAAATGTGTAGTTTTCTACGCCAACTGCGTAGACTAAACAGGTCTGCTTCCACAAGCACACGCACACACAGTCAACAGGACAGCTTAGAGGTGAGATTTCAAAAGTCTGATATTTCAAAAATTCCACCTATGCTACACTATGCTGACAAGGAGTAGTAACTTGTTGTTGCTTTTACACCCACTCAACCAGGATGGTGATGGCACGTTAACACACCCAGTTTGAGTCAAAGATTACTGGCATCTTTACCCTCACTGTGTCTATTATCACTGTAGCCCAACATCCACACAGGAATAGGGAAACGACTGAATTAAGAGCTGTTAGAGTATTACTATTAGCCAGCAAAGCAAAATGAAAATGTGCGTATTTTAAGTTCTGGGCCAGCATTAATCAATTCTAAATCATCTCAACCTCCCACCCCAATGCACAAAAACAACATTAAACAATCCAATACCAAGACAAGGCACATGCTGCAAATCATCCATGGTTGTGCAACACCTCATATCCGCAAGCACAATACATTATGCAGATCATACACGAGGTATTACTTGGACATGGATGTCTTTTTGTTTACCACATGATTCTGTCCTGGTTCAGTTATGAGGAAGGATTTTTTTTACCTTCAACGGGTCGAGGTAGCATGGGGACATTCTGGTCACCGTAGCAGGCATTCATGAAGTGGCTGAGCCTCTCCAGGGAGGGAAACGTGGGATGCGTTGGTTGCTGGACGAAGATGTGCCCTGCATTGACGATGGCAGACACCACGATGTCAATGGACACGCCCTCAGGAAGGTTGAGCTGCAACGCATGCTGACATCAGAAACGTCTGTTAGGCAAGCAGCAAAGAAAGGCACAAAGCAAAAGATTCAAAATGACGTGTCATCATAAACACAGACAAGACACTCTCTCCATTTACTCAAACTGAAAAATGTAACTTTTCTCTCTCTCCAAACATTTCAGTGACCTTCAAAATGGCCACATGAAAGCAAGCATCGGTTAGGCAAGCAGCAAAGTGAGGCACAAAGCATAAAATTAAACAAGATGTGTCATCATAAACACAAAGACGAGACACTCTCTCCACTTACTCAAACTGAAAAATGTAACTTTTCTCTCTCTCTCTCCAAACTCTTCTGTAACTTTCAAAATGGCCACACAAAAGCAAGAACACGCATGTAAAGTTCAGTTACTGAATGAGTCAATATATCTAATTTGGACACATTTAAAAAAAGTTATACTTCACATATATTTTCTCCTGGCAAGTTTGAAATGTGCTGCTTTGATAACGGCCAAGAATGCTCTAGCAGAGCTGATGCGTCTGTTACAACCAGACTGTTTTTTAGACCAACCTTGATCATTTTTTCACTCTTCCTCACAGGAAAAGCATTCTTCCACGTGCTGGACATGAGAACAACATAGCTCAACCAAAAGCAGATAAATGCCTTAGGTCTGCATCTCACTGTTCACCGTTTAACTGTTTTAAGTGTTGTGTTGTAGCGTGACAAACAGGGTCGCCCAGAAAATTTGCATGTTGCATTTTGTCCTAATGAATAGTGTTTTCTTGAATGTGTTTGAATCTTTCCTCACAGGAGTCAAAAACTACCCCCAAGAGCACCTTGGCTAGTCTCCACCAACCTGCATGATCTCTGGCAGTACCACTGATGTGGGAGGCGGGGGGGTGAGAGACGACATGTCCAGCAGAGGATGCTGTGCCTGAGGGAATTTCTTTCTGATCATCATCAACGCTCGGTCGACCTCTGCCTGCAGCCCTGAAAACACCACGCAAACTGATCTTCACCTTCCACCCACACAAAGGGGCAACAGCCAAGCACTGAAGCAGTCATCTCTAGCCATTTCCACCTCCAGACACCTTGAGATATGAATGATCTTAAATGTACAGATGCTTAACAGTTACAGCTGACTAAGATTCACACCAGTGACCATTAGCACTGCAACTGTCGTGACCACAGGCTAGTGGGTCAATTGGCACTGCTATGATTTCAGTGATTTAAATGCAGTATAAACATGTACTGATGTACAGCTAAGAACAGATGCAGGTCTATCAATCTGTATAATAATCTAGTTAATTTATTGAAGGTTTATATTATTGTAATTATACATTTTCTGATGACACCAAAGCAACAGGATGTCAATATCTAACAAACAAGGGCTCCATTTTAGTTTTTTTACCATCATTTTTGGACATTTTCAATTTCAGCTGGCAATGGAACCATGTTTATTTCTCTCATAATGTTTTTTTATTTTTTAATTGCTTAATTTATTTAGGTTCTCTTGCCTTTAATTTCACACAGGCAAAAAAGCATATTGTTATTAGTAATATTACTTTACCAATTTATGGTTGTTAAACTTTACAAATTATATCAAAGATCATCAGAGGACATTTGGCTCAGGTGACTAAAATTGATTTCTTAGCAACAGACTAATACTAATAGTAATTAGTATGATAATTGACCGCACTATGTATACATGTATACATAGTGATATGTGTACATATGTAACATAGTATTGGTACTGATTTAGTAAACATTGATTTTTTTATCTTCACATTAAGAAGTCACTAGTCAGAATCTACTGTGGAATTTTAAACACATTTACTTATCACGCATAACAAAATTAACATGATAAAAAAAAACATATCTGACTTTGTCAAAGAAATTAAAGTTGGCCCAGAACCATGGTAAAGTCCCAACTAAAGAAGACATTTCTACAGATAAATTTACATGAGCTACCTTGCACGCGGCAGACCTGGAACTCGGGAGTGAAGGGGTTGCTAGACAAAGTGACCGTTGCACCCGACTGCTCCTTGATGTGCTGAATGTTCTTCCCACCACGACCAATCAGACGGCCGCACAGTTCCGAGGGAAAATTAAATTCAAACCGCACAACCTCTCCTGCAGACAAATGAACCAAGGTGTCGCCCACGCTGCCACCCCGGCCACTGTCGTTGGAAGCCTGACGGACAGAACAGGGCCAGATATAAGTTGCAGTCAATACTAAACTCTTCTTTTTTCATACTTACAGTTACAGGATGGTGCAGGACACATATGTTTTTACATTCTCATGAGGAAGAGAGAGAGAAAGAGACAGACAGACAGACAAAGACTGCCTGACTGAACTTTATTACGTATGGATAAAGGTTAAAGCACGAATGCCTGTCAGGCAACCTAACCTTGACAGCGACAGACAGAAAGACAGACATAACAAACAGACCCAGAGAACTAGACACTGGGACTGGGACTGTAAAGTGTAAGAAACTACTGTAAGAGACTAAGACTAAGAAAGAAAGGGTGTCGGAGACAGAAAGAGTGTTAGCATCAAGATGATTTTAAATGCCTGAAGCAGCGAAGGTCGCATAAAAATAGTAACTAGATGATTTATGCACTGCTTGAAGGTCGTACCGAAAAAGACAAAGGGGGGGAGGGGCGGAGTCATGTCAAACACAATAACGCTAATGGTAACACTTACCAGTGTAGATATAACAAAATTTCATGACTACAGTCTGAACCAAGAGAAAGTCCCTGGTACCAAGCAAACCCTGTCTTCTGTCTGCACCAGCTGTGACTGTGTGAATCCACAGACTAAGATTGTAAGAAACCTCCATCATATAATTTATAAACCTGGAGTAGTCAAACACTGGATTAAGCAGCCAAAGCACTGATCCTGCCAGACATTCTTCAAGCTGGTGTGAAGTGAAAGTGGAACACATGACCTCTACCATCTAGTCAGACTAATGTGACCTACACCTGGAGTGATTCCTTGGACTAAACACCAGAGTTGCTGGACCAGGCAACCAGGAGAGTCCCTGGAACACATGACCTCTACCGTCTACTCTGATCTACACCACTAGAGTGAATTCCTGGACTACGCATATGCCATGATCTGGAGTCCTTGGACCAAGCAACATCAACCAAAATAGTACCATGAGCCAAGAGAATCTCTGGAATACATGACATCTACCATCTACACCAGGAGTGCATCCATGGACTTAGCATCAGGAGTTCTTGGACCAAACAACCTCTACCACCTAAATGAACCAAGGGACAGTCCCTGGAACACATGACCTCTACCATCTAGTCTGATCTACGCCAGTCACCTGGAGCAAAACCCTGGACCAAACATCCTCTACCACCTGAATGAACCAAAGGGCATGCAAGACATGATCTCTATCATCTACGAATCTAGTGTGACCTACACCTGGAGTGAATCCCTGGACCAAGCAACCTCTACCACCTGAGTCCCTGCAACACATGACCTCTACCATCTATGGTGATCTACCTCTACCCTCTGTAGTGAATCCCTGGACCAAACAACCTCTACCACTTGAACGAACCACGGGACAGTCCCTGCAACACATGACCTCTACCACCTACTGATCTAGTGGGACCTACACCGGGAGTGAATCCCTGGACCAAGCAACCTCTGCCACCTGGAGGAACCAAGGGAGAGTCCCTGCAACACACGACCTCTACCACCTACTGATCTAGTGGGATCTACATCCGGACTAAATCCCTGGACCAAGCAACCACCGGCCACCTGGAGGAACCAAAGGAGCGTCCCTGCAACACATGACCTCCAGTGCTCTACCATCTAAACCTGTTTGATGTGCGAGTTCCCCCACAATACTAAGCAAGAACCAAGAGCTGCAAGCAACCACTGTGAGTGTGAAACACTGCTACTCCTACCCTGAGCGGGTGCTGCAGTACTGCCACAATGCACAATCTGAAACACACTGCTCTGACTGTGAGCACGAACCAACCACACATTTGAAATCCCATGGCTTGTGAACCAGCCTCCAAATCCAATCAATCTGCCACTGGAGGGGAAGCAGTGGCACATGAAACTAGAAATCCACTCAAGATAAAGCCAGCAAATGTCACGACTGATCAATCTAAAACTTACAGAATATATTATTATTTAAAGCAACTATCTTTCACACTCCCAGGCGAAACTTCCTATGTGTTTCAATCGGGTTAAAAGAGCATGATCTGCAGTAAACGTTTTGCAACTGAATGCACTGTTGATTTTACATGGTGCTTTTTTTATTTGTTTTTGACACCATCACTGACACTTGTTTTGCCAGCTCATTAGACATTACTGCACTGTGCACTCTTTCCCCCATGCTTCACTTTGACATCATCAAGATGACTTTAGAGTCAAGAATACACCAGGTCATGGAAGAAAGGCATGTGGACTGCAATCATTTTTGTCACTGACTGTTATTAGTGTACTGTTAGTGTTATCTCTGTGGGCTGAACTTTTGATGATGTATTGCAGCATTCTATAAATTAAAAAAATGCAAGTTCACCAGAAACTGTGAGTCTGTGTGGTCTTTTGGGTTTTAGTCTTTTACTCCAATCCATTTTTAATATACTCATAACTGTCGGTTATTTTTTGGTAAAATTAGTCAGCAGATGACAACAACAAAAACAGCAACTGCCAAATCACAACTGAAAATGTAAAATAAAAACTTGCACACACACACAAAAAAAATTTTTTTAGCCAAATCGGAGAGGGTTAGTTCCTTTTTAAAGTTACAATAGCTTTTGACACTGGAATAAGTATTTGTTTCTTAAAATTAATACAAAGGAAGTACCCACCTCACTGTTTGTATCACAGATGGGGGAACCAGAGTCGGGTACTCTTCCATTTTCCGCCACCTCAGACGACGTCTGCCTGACAGTGACGCCATCCTGCCCATCCACTGTTGATTCCGATGTCCTGTCACTTGAGCCAGACTTCACTCTCCTCTTACTGCTGAAGCTGTTGGAGGGAGGGGAAGGAGACGAATTGGACTTCTGTTGGTGCAAGACTTTGGACTGACTGGCAGCTGTTTTTGCTGGTGCTGTTGATGGCGGGCTGCTGTGGGTTTGCTTGTTGGGCGAGACTTTGGCACTAGATGAGGGAGGGGAGGAGATTACAGAACTTGAGGCGTTTACCTGTTCCTTTTCTGACTTTGCACCCGTAATTTCTCCAATGTCCTCTGTCGCTGGCTTGGCATTTTTTGACTCTGGCATCTCTCCACCAGATTTGACGTCTTTAGTTGCAGCAGTACCTGTGCTAGTTGGGTGGCTGTTTGATGCCACGCCATTTGCTGCCACTCTTCCAGTGTTACCTTTACTGTCTTTTGCTGCATCGTTCTTTGTGCAAGGCTTGTCTTTGGTGAGAACTGCAACAGTTTTGGATTCAGAACCCGACTCTGTCATTTGTGATATGGACTCTGAGGTTTGCAATACGGTGATGGTCTGGGATCTCATTTCCAAAACCTCTGACTCTGAACTCAGCATGCTGGGAAGTGGTGCCGAGCTACTGCCATTGGTGTTGCAGTTGTCATCAGCATTTAAACTGTCCTTGTCAGGCAGCGTGCCCGGATTGAAAACAACATTTTTTACACTCTCTGAGTCTGAGTCTAGACTCTTCGCACCGATTCTGCCGTTACTTCCCTGCAGAGGGTCCTTTCTCGATTTCTTTTCCTCAGTTGGTTTCCTGAGCTGCCGGTCAGGTGACTCGGGATGCTCTGACTTTGATGGCAAGGTGCTGCTGACTGGCACAGACTGCTGGGACAGTGCATGGGATGCTTGTGAGAAAACTTCAACCACTTCCTTCACAGCTGCGGGCTCCTGGTTAGAGCGAGGCAGATCTGATTGCACACTGTACCCAGAAGAGTCTGTGGAGCTGAGCTCAAAGACTGGTTTGGAAGAATCCTGCTTACAGGACTGCAGAGTAGAGTGGGAAAGCTTGGCCTGAACAATGGCAGCATCGTCCTCTTTCAGTTTCTCCTCACTCCGGCGTACCAGAAGCTGCACAGGGTCTTTCTTCAAGACTGCGGGGTCTTTCTTCAAGTCCACATCTGTTGCGCTCACTGACTGATCACCATCCTTCTTTGTGGGTAACACCAAAGCGTCACCAGAAGTGTGAATTGTGCCAGCAGCAGATAAGTTTTCTTTGTCTGGTGCTGCCGACTGCGACAGACAAGAATTATTAACCTGTGGATCACTGGTACTCACGCTGGAAGCTGTCACTTCAGCATCTGCAGTGGTTCCTTTCTGGTCATCAGGCTCAGGATCTTGCATTTTCTCAGCATCTTTGCTCTGTCTCACAAGGATTGAGAAATCTGCCTTTCTCACCGGCCCATCCCCACTCCCTACCATTTCAACTGCTTCTTTTGCATCCAGCTTTCTGTCCAACAATTGGTGCTGTCTCGCCACTGTGCTAGGAGCAGTGACATTTCTAGAAGTTTTTCCTGGAGCTGAGTGGCTTGTGTCCTTTGCGGAAGTGCTGTCAGCCTCTGCAGAAGTGCTGTCATCATCTTCATCCTTCTTGCGCCGTAGCAGCCACAGCAATCCCAGTAAAGCCACAGCAGTTGGTATGGCATAGGTCATAACAACACTGAGGTTGTTGTTATACTGTTTCATGGTTGTGGTAGTGATTTTCACATCATTATTGCCAACCTGAAACACACACAAGAAAATCTGTCTTCAGCTTGAAGTAATGCATCCCTCTTTCTCACTTGCTTGTCATACTTACTGCCAATGCCATAATTTTTTTGTACAATTATTAATTACAAATTTCACTTTCATGCTGGGGGGTGGGGCAGCTACGGGCAAACTCCTACACACACGCCCATGCAAAAAGTTATGACTCAAGACAAAGTCATTGGGAATTTTTATCTAAAATACTTGATTCTAAACCTATGACAGTAACTCAGTAACTATGTGCACCTGTGCATGACCTCAGGAATTCATGAGTGTCAGACATCAATCCTTCAATCAATGGGTCTTAAAAATTTCCAAAAACTTTTTTCTGGAACTGGCATGGTTCAACGTATAATCACTATTAAAGCCACAGGCAGCATAGGTTCAGTGATCTTCCACACACATGTTGCTAGAGTGACTTCTCCCAAATATTAAAAATAAACAAAACAGGGATCATGCCATTTTTTTAAAACACATTATTGTTATTATTATTAAAAATGACAGGTAGTTTCATGTAACATAAGTGTCAAAAACACTGAAGGGTTAATCATTTTCACCTGTCACCGTCAGTGTCCAGGTCCTTCAGTCTAGATCAAGTTCTATCATATCTACTGGTCTTGATTAAAATTTAAATGCTGCCAACTAAAGCTACTTTTGCATGGGACAGAACTCAACTTCAAGCAAATGGCACCCACATAGTTTATGTGTGAGTGAGTGTGTTTGTGCATGTGTACTGTAAGAGAGAGAACCAGCTTTTGCACCATCAGTTGTTAACATCTGTCAATGTCATAGCCGTAACTTTTTGTTTCCACTGGTTCAGTTGTTGCCTCTTCTGATGAAAAGAAAAGAAGACCAAAATAACACAGCTAGCTGCTGCTTTTAGTTTTACATAAATTGAACTCTTACTGTCTGTTTTACACTGATCAGGAAAAAAAGATATTCTACGCAAAAGAAAATCAGGCAAACAGTGTTGCGAAAGTAAAATCAGTACTATAGTGTTACTTTTTGCAGGTCATGTCTGATCGCTACTTTCACTGACAGTGAAAAACAGGACAAGATGAGAGGACAGTTTAAGCATAGTAAAGTGAGGGTACCGCTGTGACTGCAGTCCCCTCTCGATTTAACAATGTTGGTGGCTGGTCAGGAGACTATATAGCCCTTTGATTTTTTTTAGTAAACTACAAGTACAACATACAAATTTAGTAGTAATTACTAAAATAATGCATTACCTACCACATCATGATTTAAAAAATGTACGTGGCATTCAAAACTGAATGCAATATGCAGATATCATGTGTTAACACCATTTTGGAGGAAAAATTTTTAAAATAAAGCAAAACAAAAAACAAGTGATGGTGATACTGATAATGTTAAATTTCAAAACCATTCCGAGTGTTCAAGTTCAATTAAAGAAGACTTACAAAATTTTAACCTTCCGCAATGTCTTCTCTGAACTGTGAGAAGTGAAAGTAGCTCTTACACCTGCTCTGTCACGTAAGGTCATTTGCAGAAGCAGCGTATGATGAAATTCCCCAAATCTTGCAATTAGACACCGGCTGACTGAGACTAGAGAGAGGGCACAACAAGCGCTTGCTCAATGTCACAGTCCCTTAAGTTGTGTTGGTTGTAATGATTCGGACCGACGTTCGACGTAAACGGATTAAACGGTCGTGACCTTTATGAGCTGACTGTACAACTACAAGCTAAGGAAATCTTCAGCCACCTTGCCCCGCAGGCGGTTATTTTTGATAATCTGTCAAACCGCGTCACGCACTTGACAACCACCGGTTCCCTTATCGTCTTTTTCACCAAACTAAACATCTTGCACTGTTGCAGAATCTTGTGCAATAGCACACAAACAGTGCAGTGACTCAGTATTTCCAATCGTTCACCAATCTTTCTGTACTGAATCTAAACTAGACCTAAATTCATGGTCTTGCAAACTTCGGCACATCTCAGCTCATGCGCAGTTTCACTTATCTTCCAGCTTCATCTAGATCTCAACCAAAAGCGCAGAGTAGGGACAATAAAATGTGCATCGACCGTGTAGTTGCATTTCAACAACAGCATGCTTCGGTTTTTCTGTGCTTGCTTGCATAATTTCACTGCTCGTATGGCTTGGAGTGGAATTGATAATGCATCGCCATTGTTGTGATCGAACTGAAAGTGCTCCATGTGTTCGATGGGCATGCACGAAATACACATGCATTTAACGCTAAAGAACAAAACGAAGATGAGGGAACGGTAAGGTTGCGTCACGGTAAATGTCAGTCTATTTATTCTAATAATATGAGGTCCGCTCACCTTCGCACCACGTGGTCCTCGATCCGTGGGCTTCCCAACACAAAAACTTCGGGTTCGTCAGTCTCGCAAGTCGCGAGATCTCAATAATATGAGGACTACTTCTAGGGTCGCGGACTACTATTCATACAGATGCATTATGTTCATTGTCCAGAAATAAATGGCAGTGTTTGAAAGTATATATACGACAACAACTATGGGATACACAAATAAAATCAAAATGCTTTTTAATTAATGAATATATAATATTCCTTCAACTGACCTCTAAAACAGGACCCTATTAAGGAACTCTTTATTTGCTCGTGCGAATAACTGCATTTATAGGCTAAAACCCAAACATAATCAGGTGGTAAGAAATGCGACTCGACATGAGACAAAACAGCCTGAGTTTTTCATTTAGCGCACTGGTCAGCTATTGACAACAATCGAGTATCTTTTTTTTTTAGACTCGTTTGGAAACATGTGCATTGACCAGGACTGAGCTTCAGAGCTTTGTGAGTGCAATATGTCCTGTCTTCTTCCTAGATTTTTGTGATGAAATGCACTTGCAATTTGATGATGGATTCCTGAGTCTTTGTGGTTCGAGTCATCGGGAATAAAGACGGTACATTTTCTTTTTGAAAGTGAAGGAATGGCATCTCGTCGTAAAATGGACAGCATCGGAGATTTCTATTATGACAAGAAGGAAATACTTGGGCACGGAGCTTTTGCCATTGTCTTCAAAGGATGGAAAAAACAGGTAAGACTCCCATCGACTCCTATCATCATTGGTGGTCCCATAAAATAAATACCGTTTTGTTTTCGAACACTAACTGTGGCTACTACTCTGCCTCCAACCTCGTTATAATCATGGTCACAGCTCCTTCTGGACCTCATGCTAATTAGTAATAGCATGTGTACGTAATTAAATCACACACACACACACACACACACACACACACACACACACACACACACATCTGTAGCTCTGGCTTTGAGCTCAACTAGACCCCAGAATATGACAGTTTTGTCCTTCGCAAGAGAGAGAGAGGGGTCTATATAATCATGTACAGGCTTGTGAAGATTTATATCCCACTCTCAACTGTAGTAGAAAACCAAAAAAGCTTTGCATTTCAAAATGTGCCCTTCAGAATTATGGAGAGAAAAAAATCCCATCATACGAGGTATATATATATATATTATGTAATTTATATGAAGGTCAGTATGAGAAACTTAAATTAGTTCACCAGCACAAGAAGACTACAACTTTCTAATCCTATGACTGCCAGTGTCACTGGAGCTGGCTTTCTGACAGACATTGGTGGCCTGATTTGCCCTGTTCCAGTAATTTTGGATCGGCCATGATTGACAATGACTGAGTGAGGGACAGACCAAAATTTCAGTTAAGTCTTGAAAGTAAGTTGAGTTAAATTTACTGTTAGTGGAAAGAGTACCAAACATTAGACTACTAGTATTACTATTACTGACAAAATATACTTGGTTTGACAATGACATGTACCATTTTGTAAATTTTATGCAAAGTATTGAAAGTAACCCCCTCACCCCCTACCCCCAACACATACACACACATAGACACACACACACACTCATTTGGTAACATTCACAAAATGCATCACAACTTTTGACAGATTCAGTTGATCAGAAATTGCAGGTTATTATGCATCAGGCAGAACCACTCGGTTTACATTTAACGTTAACACTAATATTGTAATAACAGGTCACCTAAGCTGCAATTTCTACTAATTCCACACTCAGTGACACTGCCAGATTGCCCAGAATTTATTAGAACTGAAGGTGAAACTAGAAGTTAACAGCTATAAATTCTACTGAGAGTGTCTCTGAGTGACTCAGTGAGAGTCTTGAAAAAGGGTTTTGAAAGTGTACCTTGATTTCTCTGTTGACATGGTGACAACAGAGAAATCATAAACACTGACATTAATTGATTAAAAGTGACAAACTCACATGGCCATTGAAAACCAGTCACTAGACCAGTGGATTTGAACATTAACTACTACTATTGGTACTAGTAGTTCAAGTGGAACTGGTAGAGACTGTAACACTAACACTAGTAACAGTGCATTTTTTTAATTTATTTTTAATAAATACTGAAAAGTAACCATACAACTAAAAGGTTTTGTTATAAGAACTTTAGAAGTAAAGTCTGGAAAAAATACTCCAAACCCTTCTTTTCCATACTGCCTCCAGTCCCCACCCCCTCCCGCCAAAAAACAAAACAAAAAAAACTAATACTGTAATACTAATAGTGTACCTGATGCGGTATGGTATACTTAAAAGTTATAGTAGTAATACTATGACTGTTTTTTTCCATTGGTGTTTGTACATGAATTGGCAATGCCACTGTAATTCATGAAGTTCAAACTCACTGGATCCTCATTCACTGACACTGCTTTTTTTTTTTTTTTATTCAGACCACTAGTGGGGAGGATTTGAACTAAATATTTAAGACTTTACAAACAGATTTCAAACACAAAGTAACTCAGCTAAAGCCTAAACGCGTAAAGGCAGTGGTTTCAATATGAATTATGTCATGATGTGAAGGGTGGTGAAAACCAGCTATAGCTGTTCCCAGCTGTCATTGCTAAAAATAGTCCAGTTTGGCCAGGGTGGGTGTGACACTGACTCTAGGAGTACAACTAGAGCTCTAGATACACTGAACAACCCTAGCACCTGACCAGGACATGCTGACACTGTTTGTAAACTCCAGGGTCCTGAACTGAGGCTGACCCCTGGAGGATTGAATAGTTGTGAGGTGTGACATGACCTGGTTGTTGCCAGGTTGGAAGCCCCTGTTTACATTCTGACCCCATTAGTTATAAAAGCTGTTTAGAGGGCACAAAGAAATACAGGTTACTACAATACTAGTTATTGTTTACTGCCATTCAGGACAGGGATTTTTAAGGATCGTGAGGGCCTGTTTATATTTTTTTAAAGCTTGAGGTCAGAATCTTAGAATTAAGGGTGCTTTGCTTGATCTTGATGTCAACCTTACTTGATTTACTTTTTAAGTTTAAGGTTGTCATTTTGTTTGAAATCATTTTTTTATTTGGTTGGGATAGTCTGTACTCACAAATTATAACATTTGGCGATTTGCAGGTCAACTGTCAGTCACAAGTGTTGCTGGAATTATGGTTGATAATATCATACTGTGCACAATATAATGGATGTAATAAAAAGAAGAAATACAGAATACTTTTATTCATCCCATTACAGGAAATTACAGTATCATTAATTACTGACAGTCCTTAGTAATTAAATACTCAACAAAATGATCTGAATGTTGCTCAACATTACTGCTTTATATACTAATAGTAGTAGTACTAGTAAATGCGATCACAGTATCACTATCGTGATTCAGTATTTTTTGGTGTCAGCCAATATTCAGTTACTCAGTACAGAGACTGAGAGTGAGACTGGTGAGAATAAGGAGAGAAGTCCCTGAGACAGTGAGAGAAAACTTTGTGGTGTCCAGCATTAACTGTTGTCAATATCTAGTAATTGTATTTAAAACTGATCATAGCATCCGTAACTAAAGTTCTGTAAATCTGCTAGGTGGTATTGGTAATTCAAGACATTTTATATGAAAACAAAAATTTAATTATGTTACATCAGGAGTCTTGACTACCTTCAAGAGCAATGAAGCTGACATTTTTGTGTTCAGAATTTGATCCACTCAGACCCGTTTTGTAAGCTCTGTATAATTGGTTGTACGCTAATAATTAATAACTAAGTGATCCAACAGTGATTATCTCTGATTAGCACTGATGATTACTTATCTGTTAATGACTGTTTTCAGCAACCGTCTGTACCGGTGGCTGTGAAGTGCATCGCAAAGAAGGAGCTCAGCAAGTCAAAGGAGCTTCTGGCAAAAGAAATCAGAGTGCTCAGGGTGAGTTTGTTGGACCAGTTTGCGTTGCTTGTAAATTATTAGACTTCATTAACTCTTTCCCTGCCATATAATTTGTGCTGTTCATGCTGATGTCTTCCAGTTCCAAAGATTGTGCTGGAGAAAGCTTTTTGGCAAACCACAGACATTCATTTTTTTACACAGTCACAGGTGTGCTTCAGTATGACTATGACTAGTAATGTAGTATGAGTCATAGTATGGCTATGAAAAGGCATTTGACTCCTTGGGAAGATCGTTTTAAAATTAGGACTTACTAATACTATGGCCATGCTGGAACAGTTACACTGGAATTGGAAGTACTTTGGCATGAATGTCAGTTGTCATATTTAACTGAAATGGGTTCAGCAAAATTTATCATAATAAGTGTTGTTGTTTTTGTTTGTTTTTGCTTTTTGGGTAATCCTTGCCAAATACTATTAATTACCACAGTGGGCATTATATTACAAACTTGTCGTGTGGTGAATTTTTATTTTACCCTCAGGTCATTGTCAGTTACTGTGCTGGTATTGTAGTAAGCAGTATTGTAATGAAATTGTATACTGTGTCAGAGTTACAAGTTTTAGAGGAGTTTTTATAATTATCACAAGGCTGCTCAGTAAAACACCCCCAAAATGTGTGTGTTATTATTATTATTAATGTTTGTTTTTATCTTTGAAACACATGTAATAATTTCTGTTATTTTTTTACGACCTGTCTTAACTGGTTTTTGCAGGAGCTGTCTGTGTATCAGCATGAAAATGTGGTTGCTCTACTGGATGTCAAGGTTGGTACTGGTCGTAATACACACACTGGCACAGTTAATGCTGCATCTTTTTTGTTCATTTCAGCCTGGGGTAGTGTGAACATGGACAAAGTCTGCCATGCAGTGCACTGATGAAAAAGGGGGGAAGAGAAGAAGAACAGAAAAAGAACAAAAACAAAAAAAGAACAGAGCACAGACATGTACAAAAACTGAAAAATGATGTTAGAGGTGAAAAATGCACAGCTTCAGGTGGATTTGGAACCCTCATCAGCTTATTACCTATATTGTCGGTATCCCCTAACAGTAACACTGAGGATAAAATTAATTCAGTTGATCTGAAGGCAACAGCTGGAACCTTTTGTTCTGTTGCACCCTGCCAAGAGAGAACCAGTAGGGTCAAGGTGGATTTGGAATTTTGCCCAGTCAGCAGTTTTCCCTTTAGTTCACCTCCTATAACCTAATGGTATATCCCCAGCAGACTTGGGAAGTTCAGGCCTCTTCCCCTACCCTCTATCCTTTGATGTGAGTCAGAATGTCACTGAGACCAAAACAGCACATCAGAGGCGCTTGCTGTTGAGATTTAAAAACAGGCATCCTTTTTGTTTTACTCTGTTTGGAGCAGCTCTTGTGGCTGTTGTTGTGCTAATTTTCACTGTTACAGTTTGGAACAACTCTTGTGGCTGTTATTGTGTTAACATTGACTATTATAGTTTGGAACAGCTCTTGTGGCTGTTACTGTGTTAACGTTCGCTGTTACAGTTTCAGTAGGGTTCTGTCATCATTGCCACTTTCTGTAAGGACGTCAGGCTGCTGTGGAAGGAGCTAGAGGCTGTAGCTGGAGGTAGTTTTGCAGCTGGACTGAGGATCAGGAACCATACAGAATACATGACATTGTGACCTAATATATGACCCTGCCACCCAAAATCAGAATGCAGAGTGGCAAATTATGATCTGCCAGTCAAAAACTTTGAATTAGTTTTTTTGTGGTCAAAATTGGGTGCTTTTGTGACTGATTTTGGGGTTTTATCAGTCAAGTGGGTGCTTCAGTTACTCCTCCGTCTGGAAACATTACTTTCATACGAATCATAAAAATACCCATTGCTACATACTATGTGCTGTAATACTACTAACAGCTCTAATACTGTTGTACACATGACCTAAATTTCACATGCCGGTTTCTCAAGAGTGGGGCTCTTGTTGGCAGTCACTGTTAATTCTCAGTAACCTTTGAACCAGTTGCCAGAACTGGATGATGTTGGTGTCATCAGAATGGAAGTCAGATGGTCTTTAGAAATTAGGAATAGGAGTCTGTAAAAGTTAAAAATTAAGTCATCAAAAGTATCAGTGTGATTGTGAGTGGTTTTGGAAGGAAGGGTCACAGACATTGTCGCTCTTCCTGGAAAACCTTGTATGATCATGACATAAAGGGAAATGTCAGACACCAGGTTTTCCACAAACACTGATGATTCTGATCTGTGGCTGTTAGCTATCAGCCAAATGACACCAAGCTGCTGTGCAGAGGGAGATGCTGTGTGGGGGAGAAGGGGGTGGGGGGGGGGGGGGGAGTGCAGCTGATGGTACAGAGAATGAGTTCATGCTTGGAGCTGCACAGTCTGTTTTCACACATGGCTGTACCTGTGCGCCTTACCTGTGAAAGTTGATCTGCATCTGTTCTCTGGGTTGGTTTGACTTTAAGACATTAGGAGAAGCTATTCTAATAACTGTCTCACATATATAATTGGCCAAACAACATTTAGATGGCCAAAGTGATGTTTGCAAAACTGCTAGTACTACCTGACCTGAGTACAACTGATCAGTTGTGTGAGTGAGTAAATGTGTGTGTTGGGTGGTATGTGTGTGTTTTAGTTACCATATGCTATTAGTAGTCTTTTCTTTTGGTTTTCCTTTTGTGATCATCTGTTGTTGATTTGGAGGGGATCCAAACACATAAGTGACCGTTAAAAGGACTGCTAATTTAATATCACAATACAAAACATGTGGAAACTTTCAGGGTAAGCCACTTTCTAACATAGCAGAACTTCAGTAGTCAACCTTGTTATAAATTTTATTGGGGGGGGGGGGGGGGGGGGGGTTGGTGATATGGCTAGTGAGCTGACTTGCCACTTCCATGAGTGAGTGAGCTGTCATGCACAGTATCAGCCCTCTCCTCCATGGGAGGCCAGAGGTGTCCCAGATTCTGTAGTGGCCTTTGGCTGTGAGTGTAGTCAGGTCAGGCTTGCCTAGGAACCAAAGGTGACTATGTAGAGCATGCATGGCAGCTGCGTGCTCTCTGTTGGGTCATGCTGGGTTCACTGGGGCAGTCAACCCACGACTGTACTGTTACACTGTGTACTGTTAAGTAATAGCAGTTAGTACTTAAAAGCCAGTACGTGGAGCACCTAACCCGCACAGGCCACACACAGGCTTGTGCATTCTTTAACTGTCCATGTTTTTTGTTTAAGATTCAATGCATAAACAACACACACACACACACACACACACACACACACACACACACACACACACACACACACACACCCCTTAAGTGAGAACAGGTGGTGTAGTGTTAAGATTGAGTGCATACAAACACACACACACACACACACACACACACACACACACACACACACACACACACACACACACACACACACCCCTTAGTCTGGTGTAGAGAACAGGTGGTGTAGTGTTTGCAGTGCCATGTCACCGAGTGTAGATCATTGTTTAATTTGTCGGTGGCTGTCAGTGTCAATTTCTTTGTTTAGACTTGTTTAATTAAAGGCTGAGTTGTCTCTGAAAAGGTACTGGCAGGGACTGAGATCACAGGAGTAGGGGAAGCAGGCCAGGAGTAGGGGAAGTGAGGAAACCATCCCTAACTTACACTGCCCGTCTCACCACCAGAGTGATTTCTGCATTAAGATAGGCAACGATTAAAGCCATTTAAATGTTTCATCACTTGTGAAGGGATTGTAAACCACAAAGATGGTGCCCTTTAAAAAGTTATAACCACAACTTCGGAAGAGAATGGAGAGAGCAGAACTGAACCAAAGTCCTGCCTACCTACGAATGCCTTACCACTCGGCCAGACATGCTCATGTGTGTGTCAGCCTCAGTGTTGGTTGGATTTTTATAACCAGACTTACAGTACTAGTAGAGAGGCAGTGATGGAAGATGGCAGAAAGACTTGGTGCAATCATTACCTTCCTCGTGGAACTGGGCTGTGTTGGATTTTTACATCACAAAACTATCCCACAGGGCTTTGGCCATAGTATGAAGGTGTTCTTTACTCTGCACCCATCTGCTTTACCATCTGGGTATTAAAAACCAGTTCTGCACCCCCACCCTCCACCCCGGCCGTCTCTGTATTTGCCTATGAATATAGGTTTGTGTGTCCTCTCTCTCTCTCTCTAAGAGCTGTAGGTGTTAATGTGCATGTCCCTCACCCGCCTCTCTCTTACCCTCGCCCCCTGACTCTCTCTTCTCTAAGAGCTGTAGGTGTTAATGTGCCTGTCCCTCTGCCACCTCTCTCTTACCCTCGCCCTCTCTCTCTCTCCTCTAAGAGCTGTACGTGTTAATGTGCGTGACCCACTGCCACCTCTTCTGCCTTTTTTTTTATTTTTTATTTTTATTGCTCACTCATCCTGGTGTGACCCTGTGCAGTTGCCGGGAAGTTCAAATTCCAAGAACTAGTTTCAGTTTACACTTTTGTCTCCTTGTGTGTGTGTGCGTGCGTGCGTGAGAGAGAGAGAGAGAGAGAGAGAGAGAGAGAGAGAGAGAGAGAGAGAGAGAATAATACATCAGGCTTCCTCGTCGTCAACACTCGAGTGCCGCCGTAACCCAAACAAACCAAACGGCGCAGTTAGATAAGAACTATGCGTGTATACATGTACGGCCCTTGTGTTGACCTGACGGCCGGAAACAGCTGTTGGCGCGGTCTGTTTATAGCGCCTCACTCTAGCACTGAGTGATGTTGAGTTGATGCTTAATGTCCTCAGATGTCATTTGACATATTAGGGACAAGTTGTGACCAATGCCGAAGCACGGTTCAATACGTAAGGTGTATGTGTGTTTAGCTGTAACCTGCCACCTGCACTTTTGGCAGAATGACCGGGATTTTTTACGTGCTACTGTGGTAACACGGGGGTGGAACGGATACCGAAATAAGAGTCAGCACAGAAAGTCGACCCTGGAGAAGAAACTTCTCCCGCCGTTCCAGCAGGGATTCGAACCCGCGACCTTTCAATCACGAGTCCGGCGCTCTAACCACTGAGCTATCCTCGCCCCCCGCACTGAGTGAGTGATATCATGGCCGTTTATAGCGGTGACCTCTTTTTCGGGGCGCGCGCTGGCACGAGCGGCGCGCGGCGGGTAACCCGCTTTCCCGCCCTGTACGACTTTTGCGGTGCTGAGTAATTGTGTTGTCTTGTGGCTGTCAGCAGCAAGCATAGTTTTTCAGTCCGCCCTTTACTCTGACGAAAGACGGTATAAGGGCTCGAGAGAGAACCAGTTTTGTGGTCTGTGGACACTGTTTTGTGACTTTGTCCCTAAAATAATTAATATGAAACATTGAAATGGCGCTCATCGCTGCCCACCTTAATGCAGAGGTCATTCTGGTGGTGACAGTGTAGCGATAGGTATATAATCTTCCTCTCCCCCCACCTCCATACTCCCTTCCACCCCTTCTCCCCGTCCCTAATAAGCCTCTTGGTTTCTGTGGACATTAAGCACCACGTTTGAGATAACTTTTTTGTGGTCTGTGGACACTGTTTTGTGACTTTGTCCCTAAATGTTTTTAATATGAAACATTAAAATGGCTCTCATCACTGCCCACCTTAATGCAGAAGTCATTCTGGTGGTGACAGTGTAGCGATAGGTAATGATATAATCTCCCTCTCCCCCCACCTCCATACCCCCTTCCCCCCCTTCTCCCCATTCCTGATAAGCCTCATGGTTTCTGTGGACGTGTTAACTTTACTTGTGTCAAATCCTTGTTCCGTACTTAGCAAGCATAGTTTTCAGTCCACCCTTTACCGCTCTGGCAAAAGACAGTATCAGGTTAGAAGGAACTTGGTGTTAAATCCTTGTTCAGTAGCAAGCATACTTGCCAGTCCACCTTATGCTCTGGCAGAGCAGAAGATGGTGCCGATATAGGAACTTTTGTGAAATCCGGCTTTGTATTTTTAGTCATGACTTGTCTTTGAAGTTAGTGACTGAAGAATATCAGTTACCAGTAAAGTTAAGAACTAGACTGACACTTATATTAGTTATAAACCATCATGGGGTATGCACTCCTAGTGTAGGTTCCTTGACAGCAGTGTATGCATGCACTGGGCATACCCCCCCCCCTCTCATTCATACACACACACAGTCTCTCTCTCACTCACACACCACAATAACTGATTATCCTGTGAAACTGTTAATGCCTTAACAGGTACTGGCATTTGTTATCTCAGGATGGTTTTAATAAAGCCTGAGCTGGATTTCTTTCTTTTTTGTGTGTGTGGTGGGGGGGGGGGGGGTGCTGTCCAAGGCATGGCCAATAGACTACACCCTGTTAGTGCACTGGGGACAATAACTGGTATTAGGCCTGTCAAAATGAAGCCAGGTGGCTGACTTAAAAAAAAAAAATTGTTACTGGGGGGGGGGGGGGGGGGGATGCACATATCACCTCCCAAAACAGTGGGGGGGGGGGCATTGTTTTGGCATTATGCCAAGTCCAAATGAAAGGCAGCACCTTTACATTGTTGTTTTCTGGGCTTATAGGGGGAACCAGCACTCTGACTATTGCGTAGCAGTTAGCACAGCCATGTGCTGATTCACACTGACAGGTAATGTTCAGCAATCCCTTGACACAGTCTGGTAAACTCCGGTTATCTCGGTCAGTCTATCAGCTCAGTAGTCTGAAGTGCACCCAGCACGAGACTGCAATGCAAACCCTATGGCCTACTCGACTTTCTCACCCTATTTCAATGGGATCGGGATTTCATGTACAGCACCCTTTTTTTTTCTCAGGATTTTACAGTGCCCTTTTTCCTCACCTTCGAGAAAGACTGCATTCTTGCACTGAACAGAAGACTAGAGCCCTTCTGAAGCAGAATCATTGGAGCCTTCAGATTGGTATTTGACATTTTATGAGAGAGGGAGCACTGTAGGGACATAGTCATAGAACATGTCACTGACTTGGTCGGAAGCAGTTTCTTTTAGAGGGGTTCGGTTCCCATTGCATTGAAAGACTGATGCAGCTTGTCTTTGGGCTGACACAGTTTCTCTGTGTTGGTGTCTTGGCGGGTGACACAGCCAAGATAAAGAGGGGATGATGTGGAGAACTTTGAAATTGCATTTGACCGACTGACCTAGATATTAGAGAGGGAGAGGGAGTGGACCTTTTTTTTTTTTTTTTTTAAACAAACTCGCCTTCAGGGAATGAGTAAACAACTGCTGGTGAGTGACAAAATAGGACAGAAGAAAACACACAAAGAGTTGATGTAATTTGTTTTTGTTAAGAATGTATACATAGACTTGAAACGAGGTCACCCAAATGAGAGCTGCCCCTAATTTTCATCATGTTGATGACATCGTTTTAAATCTACATATACATTTTTAAAAATCTTTTTACATCAACTCCTTGTCTGTTTTGTTTTTGTTTGTTTGTTTTTTTTGCTTCTTTTATTATCTAGATCTTTCTTCGTACACCTGACAAAGACAGTTTTCTGTTTAAAGTGCTTGTGTTTCATTGTTCCTTGTGCTTCGTCATATAGGTGTGAGTACATTCCCCTAGATCTGTTCTAAACCCTCCTGCAGCAAAGTCATCAGATTGTCCATGGATACACTACTCTTAGTCTTACCTTGTATTCTCTGTCCTTTCAAGGAACAGTTCTGGTCAGATGATTTCACTGTGAACTGAAAGCATTTTATTTTTAAACAGCAGGCTTGGTTGTAACTTCTATCCATGTTTAGAAAGGCTTAGGACTAAATCTTACTTGTCAGTTGATGAACTGTATTAAATTTAAAGTACTTCTTCTTTCTTTTATTTATAGGCAGGAGAAGCCATGGTGTGGGGTGAATGTTGGGGATGAACCATAGATTATTGTAGATGATGATAATATATAATATGACAGCAAGGGCCAGAGAATTTCAAGAACAAATAAATTTATTCCAGTAACCTTCATAATAAAGAGTATAAAACCTGTTTTCACCTTGCTTAGTTCATTTTTATTGTTCATAAATATACTCCAAGATAGTAGCAAGTAATATGTGTATACATGTAGAACTTACATGTGTGTGATGTGTTAAGTTTTGTATTTTTGCTTTTCAGGAAACAGACTCCAGTGTGTTTCTGATGATAGAGGTAAGTTGAAATTATGATTGACTTAGCAAAAACAAACAAAAAACTGTGTACTGGAGACCTTGTAGACACTGGACACCTTGTAGAAGTAGATACAGGTATAAATGTTTAACAACAAAGTATTCTTTAAAAAAATCTCTGTCTCTCCATCTGTCTCTCCGTCTCTCTCTTTCCCTCCACGCCCTCCCTCCATGCCCCCCCCCCCAACCCCCCTTTTGTGTGTAACTGTTTTGCATCTCTTTGTGATTTTGTCCTCTCTCCAAGTATGGTCTCAACACTCAGTCTCACAAGGATCATCTCTGACATGAATATATAGATTGCCTTTACACCACTTACTGGAATTCAATGTGTGAGTGGGAACCACAAAGCTATACATAAAGTGTAGGTCAGTGGTGAAAACTGACTCAGCTAGTACTGTAGCAGTCAGCACTCCTAAACTGCATGTTAGGTGTGCAGGTTTGTGTCGTCAAACTCAAAGGCTGCATTGAAATTTGGGGCTTACAAGTTCAACCATTATTGTGACGAAAATAATTGTTTGAGGCTGTACCTCTGGTGGAGTTTATGTACCTTGCATTTACACGCATGCCAGGTGAGAGTTACCCTAGGTGACTCAGGTCTTTGCTGTTGTGCTTGTGTTACGTATTTTGAGTGCTAATTAACTCCCTTGTGTGTTGATTTTTCATTACTGTTATAGTACACATACACGCTGTGACTCAGGACACAATGAGGTGCAGTTTCTCAGAATAATTGTGAAGTTGCATACATTGACTGGATGGTGAGAATGTATGATATGTTTTAATGCTAATGGAGAAAGGTGCAGAAGGTATGGTCTTAATGTTTTTTTGTTTTTGTTTTTCTTTGTTTCAGTTTTGCAATGGGGGCGACCTTGCAGACTACCTTCACTGTGAGTATAATTTGAATTTTGCCATTGGTGTTGAGTTTCTGTGTTGTCAGGATTTATTTGAGCCATTGCTCTCTCTCTCTCTATCTGTCTGTCTCTTTCTGTGTGTATGTCTCTCTCTCTCTCCCTCTCTCTCTCCCCCCCTCCCTCTCTTGTTTTTTTTTTTGGGGGGGGGGGGGAGGGGGATTCATTTGTTGTTTGTTTTTTGCTTTAGTTGAAAACGGGGAAAGGAAATAAATCAGCATTAAGGTATATTGTCAACAATGTTTTTCATCCAGAATGTTCTTTATTAATCATGTTGTAAACACCACCTGGGACGTTTTGCGCAGTAATATCACACCTGTATTTCATGTCTGTGCTAAGGGAACATTAATGGGTATGGTCTCTCACTTTTCTCAACCTCTCATGCATGAATGCCTCACCATATACATACAGGTATACACACACTGCTCCTTCCCCCACCCCCACCCCCACCCCCACCCCCACCCCATACACACATCCAGCTACCTCCCACCCTCCAACACCCACACAAAATACAGCACCGTTTTGACCGTGTGTTCCCGTTATTTTGCAGGCAAAGGAACACTCTCCGAAGACACTCTGTCGTCATTTATGCAGCAGATTGGTATGCAGCATTTTATTTTGTTGGTTTTTGTTTCCCTCGTCTGGTTATCTCTTATAATAATCTAAAGTCTTCAAAGCATTCCCTCTCCACCTCATTCTTTTTTCACCTTGGCCCCCCTCCTCTCCCCTCGCCCCTCCCCTCCGAATCACCCCTTGCCCCCCCCCCCCCCCTCACCCCATCACCCCTTTTCACTTTCTCTACCACCACCCTGACCGTCCCCTCCTTCCTGGCTTTTCAGCAAGCTAGGTCAACTGGTCACAAGATCAAAAGTGAGGTTGGATTATGTGAAAACAGCAGTCTAATGACATTTTCAAACTCGGTACCTGCTGTGACCTTGAAGCTCATTAAAAATGACTGACAGGTCAGTGCTGTGCCCTAGTCTCGCTTTTGATCTCGTGGCCCCTGTGACCTGTCTCATGAAGGATCGTCTGGGCATCATGACTTGGCTTGTGGGTTTCAGCGAGTGCCCTGAATGCCCTGAACGACAAGGGCATCGTGCACAGGGACATGAAACCCCAGAACATCCTGATCTGCTGCGCCAAAGGCTGCAACAAGCTGAGCACACCACCCACACAGCTGCAGCTGAAGATTGGTGTGTTGTTGTTTTTTTGTCCTCTTTGATGAATCCCCTCTTTGTAATGATACTAATGAGTTGTCTGCGCCTCTGATCCTAGGTATGCAAAGGAGTTACACTGTAAATGAATTTTTAGCACAAAAATGGAAGTGTATTGTAATGTTAATAAATAAAAGAAAAATAGTGTCAAATACTCAGTCTTTCACTCTCACCACCCCACCCCCCCCCCCCTGTCCTGATTTTTCTGTTGCATACCCACACAAATACATCCATCAACCCCCCCCCCCCTCCACACACATGCACACACACACACAGACGCACACACACACACATGGTCACACTGTGGGGTACGCACACACTCATGGTCTCACATGCACATGCAAGCACGCACATGCATACATGCATAACATGCTCATGAACAACTGACAGATATTTGGAAGTGGGGTAAAGAGTTGTTTTTGCTTGAAGAAATGAGATTTTTACAAAACATTCAAACTTGAGTGTGTTAGTAGAAGAATGTCTGACACTGGGTGTTTCTCAGCTTCAGTAATTTTTTATTTATTGTCACAGCTGACTTTGGCTTCGCCAGATTTTTGGAAGAGGGAAAAATGGCAGGCACTTTGTGTGGTTCTCCCATGTATATGGTAAGTTTGGTGTGCCTGTGTCACTCTGTGCGTGTGTATGTGTGTGTGTGCGTCCATGAATGTGAACTTTCACAAAAGTTTTCATTTAGTGATTTATATCAAGTCTTGTTTTGTCACAGTTGCATGAGTTCCTGTGTCTTTGAGCTTGTGTGTGTGTGTGTGTGTGTGTGTGAACATACATATTACAACACTTCTCACATTTAATTTTTTGTTTTGTCAATGTTGCATTACTTTCACAGTCTATGCTGTTGAGCCTCTGTCAGTGTGTGCATGCATATATGAATACCTGTGCTTTTGTTTACTTGTGTGTGTGAATGCCTGTGCGTGTGTGTGTGAATGACCAAGTTTCTACATTACTTGCACAACTGCCAGTAGCTTCTGGACACCACTGACTGATAAAGCACATTGCATGCCATTTGACCAGGTAGCTGGATGACCGGTTAGTTTCTCGGTCTGTGTGATTCCCACCTGCTTCCCTCTCACAGGCCCCTGAGGTGATCATGTCCCACAAGTACGACTCCAAGGCCGACCTGTGGAGCGTGGGCACCATCATGTTCCAGTGTCTGACCGGCAAGGCGCCGTTCGTGGCCAACACGCCGCAACAGCTCAGGGCCTTCTACGAGAAAAACGTTGATCTCAAGCCAAAGTGAGTCCTTCTTGCCACCCCCACCCCCTTCCACCTCCCCCTTTTTTCTTTTTTTTTGCTGGTCATGTCAGGTTTGGTCCTGCTAATAAGCACTTGATTCAGATTGACTTTCCATGAAATAAAGGTTGGTCTTCTTTGCGTCTATCTGATCCTGTTTCGACCCATGCCTAATATAATGTGTGACGATAAAAGTTTTATGGATCATCCAGAGCTTGGGATTTTGTTTTGTTGTTTTAATTATTGTTGAGCACCAAAAGTTTTTATGGTTGTTTAGTTGGATAGCAAATCAAATCTGTTACCATGATCATAGAATACATGACGATGTCTTGTAATTTTAGGACTCCAGAAAATACATCTCCTGAACTGAAGGACATGCTACAGCGCCTGCTAACCCGAGATGCAGCAAAAAGAATAGGCATCAGTAAGTAAATCACAATGATGTGGCACTGCAATTAGTTTTACAAAAAAATTGTCAGTAACACAAAACAAGATACAGAGAGAGGAGAATGGAAGTCACAACAACAAAAAGTCTGTTTCCAGTTTTTGTCTCCATCTTTCTTTCTTTTTTCTTTTCTATTTTCCTGTATCAAGACTTTTGTCTGTAGTTGTCATGTGAAAAAAGAGATATAAACATTATTGAATGTTATTCATAATGTAATAGTCCTCACAAACAATTCACAAGCTTTGAATTTAATTGTCGATCTTGATGAGTTTATTTTAATAAATTGTATTCATGATTGTGGGGGTTTCCATTTTATTCTAGAATCCATTGCAGTCTCTTTTTTATTTTTATTTAGACTTTGCCACCAACCCCACCCCACCCCAACCCCAGAACCCACTCACCCCCCAAGCCCCCATCCCCAGTCAGTTAGACTGTTGCTGCCCATTTGAATGCAGGTTCATTTTTCTGGTGACAGTGTAGCCTGAAAAAGTAAACGTCTTCCTCTTTTTCTCCATGCCAGTTTGGGATGTCTGTTCTTGCCAGGACCTCTCTGGAGATTGTATCAGGGTGGTCTGAAAGTTGAGTGAATGAGCAGATGAACACCTGCTGTGTCTTTCTTTGTTCCAGAGGAGCTGCTGCAGCACCCTTTCCTGAAGAGGTTCAAGAGGACTCCAAGCAAAAGGGAAAGCACTTGTACGTTTGCTGGTTCTTTCTTTCTGTCTTTGATAGTGCTTTACGTCCACAGAAACCATAAGGCTTATTAGGGACAGGATGCAGGTTCATTCTGCTGGTCTTTATTTGTAGCTACAGTGGACGCCCTTTTTCAGCCCTCACCTGCTCATAGTGGGGTACCATGAATAACAGACCTTAGAGTCCTCTCTGATAAAATTTCAGACCTGTCAGAGGTTTCCTTGTGTAAACCAGGGGTAAGTCAGAATATAGCTTCACATGCTTTGCCTGCTGTCAGGGATGTGGCCTTTCTGGTGACTGCTATCCTGGTTCCTTCAACTTAACATTTTGGACATCTTAGTTATTTGTTAGATTAGTTACATTGGCATTGGTATTTTGGGCATTTGTTTTGAAATCCATTCTTGAAGGTCACCCAGTGAAAGTTAAACAAACAAAAAACAAAAAGAGTCTTTAAAAGAGTGGCTGTCTTGGGGAAAGAGTGTGTTTGCATACATGTATGGTGCAAGTGTCATGCTTATACCTGGAAGGGTATTGCTACTGGCTCTGTGTGTGTGCGTGTGTGACCTATTCAGTCACGATGCAGAGATTGTCTTTTTGCATCATGGCTGTGGTTTATTTTCAGCTGATTCCTAGTATGAATCCTGTTCAGACAAAGCAGCTAGGACCATTTAGATTCCTTCTTCATGAGTGAAATTTGAAGAATACACAAAACAAAAAGAGTATTGAAGGAATGCATAATAATTTAGTTTGAAACAGAATTTCAACGCTGATTTTATCAGAATTGAGAGTGTTCCGCTCCACTGAACTCCAGGCTTGCTTTTTCAGCATCTCCAATCCCGACACGTCGGCGGACGCCAAGCTTGTCGTCCGAAGGTTCAACCCCTGGGTCCACTCGAGCAGTGTCTCCATTGGCGAGAGAGGTTCGTGGGCTTGGGTGGCTTGACAGTTTCATTACTGTATGCAACCACATCAGAAGAATGTCTTTTTAAAGTTTTGTTTGTTTGACTGTCTGTCTGTTTATTGGTGTGTGACATTTATGGAATATGTTAGGATTTGCTAAGAGGAATTTATTGTGCGGTGTTGGAATGTGGACAAAGTATTACGAGTTAAAAAAAATAAAAAATAAAAATTAAAAAAACAAATGAATAAAATGTTTAAAAAAAACCATTCATAATTTGGGGCCGAGAGAGCTCAGTTGGTAGAGTGTGACTGAAAAGCCAGGAGCAATACTGTCGCAGTTTTGAACCCCTAGTGCAGCAAGGGATTTTTCTCCCAGAGTTACCTTCCGGCACAGACTTCTCTTATGGTGTCTGTATTTTCCCCATACGCAATAGCATGCATCAACATCAGTGCACATGTTAAAAAATCACAAACACTGGCAGCCATAGCATTGTTTGGACACACGTAAATGCTACACAAATTAGTAGGAATGTGTAGGACTGCAATTGTGGCCGCTGGGCCTTACCCAGGTAAGGCAACCCAGATTTACCGTAAGGGATGATGAAGTACTACCAACAAGTTTTACACCCAGTCAACCATTGCGGTTATATCAGGGTGAATACAACCAACAAGAGAAAGGCAAAAAATTAATTCTGATCAAAATATCATGATTGGTTGTTTGGTGGTCCGATAATTGACAAGGAATACTGCCACCTCTTCATGGTTACAGACACTGTTGCTGTGACTTTGATGAGGTTTCCACGTAACTAGCCCATCACACATTGGCCCATTGCTTTACACTTTTCTCCCCCCGCTCTGTTCCAGGTGCAGGATCCCGACAAAGACATGGTGAGCACATTGACTGGGTCGACTGACGATGACGCCGGCTTTACCAAGGTAGAGAAACCCGATACCCGTCCACAAACACCGGAGGTTGGTTTCTGCTCATATTTCGCCGTGCCCATTTAATATTAGCAGGAATCAGGGTGTTTGGTAATTATCAAAACTGGTGCGAAAACTCCACTGAGGATGTACCTCTGGTGGAGTTTACGTGCCTTGTATTTATTCGCATGCCAAGTGAGAGTTACCGTAGGCAACTCAGGTCTTTTTTGTTGAATTTGTGCGATGTCTTTAGAGCACTAATTAATGCTAATTAACTGTGTGTTGGTTATGAATACAGGTGTTTGGGGGCCTTTTTGCTGGGGAGGGGTGGGGGGAGAGGTAGAATGGGGGTAGGGAGAAGGTAGTGGGGGTTAGGGGGGCATGATTCAATGTCTGTGATAAAGTTTTTTGTGTAACATAGTTCACTATGGTTGTACACAGAGCACTGTACACTGAACAGAGATGTGGTAACCTGAGTATGAGGCATTTTGGCTCCTAATCAGAGCCAAGCTGCTCTCTCTCTCTCTCTCTCTCTCTGTTTCTCTGTCTGTCTCTCCTCTCTCCCTCTCTCTCTTGTTCAATACTTTTACATAGAACGTTTTGCACTTCCTTTGATAAATAACTAGGGGATAAACCTGAATTTGTTGTTATTCCTGATATAACCCTTTGTGGTTGACTGGGCTCAAAGCACCAACTAACTGACTAACTCTCTCTCTCACTCACTGGTTGCTGGTGCTAGGCAGGTGAATTGCTTGGGAGCGTATGAAGCTGTTGATGTCTAAGTCTTGTTCAGATTGTCAAAGGTAGCAAGGAAAGGTGGAGGGACGTGTGTCCACAGTAGGTGTGTTGTGAGTACAAACAGACAAAGGCCAGAAGACACTGAGGTGTGCTTCTTTGTGTTTGCAGGACTTTGTGCTTGTGCCAGAGGGTTTGCCAGAGTACACCAACTCAGGTAGGAAAGATGCACGACTCTCTGTCTGCCTTTCTCTGCCAGACTCCCATCTGGCAACACACAAAGCTGTCGCACAGTCGCAGTGCTTTTTTGGAGGCTCCTCAAAATAGCTGCCTTACTGAACATCTGTCCAAAAACATCTGGGGAAAAGTTCACTGCTAGTGTTCTGAAATCGGATCCAAGCACGCAAAAAGGTTAAAAAGGATGCTGTTTTTTAAACAGACAAGACACAGAATGCACAAGTGTTCCCACAAATGGGCTCGTGTTCTGTGTTATCTTTTTAAAATCCGCGTTCTTTTAACCTCATGCCCAGTCATGTTTTCGCAACTTTCTAATGTCAGAAACAGAGCCAGAAACCCAGTACAAAATCTTGGTGCAGTGTGTATATTTGTCTGTCGGAAGGGCATGTGATGCTTCATTGGTCTGGTTCCCTTTAACACACTGATTCATTGCTACTGTTCGGGTTTCATAAGATTCCAGTGTGGTCGAGTCTTATTGTGGCATGATGATTTGTGTCTGTAGGTGAGAAGAAGGGGAAGACAGTGAGAGCTCCACTGGCAGAAGAAGAATACGACACATTTGAGTGAGTTCTGTTTGTTTTTTCCATTCCAGATTAATTCAGTTCAGTTCAGTATGACCATCTCACAAGTGCCAGTCACATCAGACGGGCTCATAACAACAAACATTTGTGCCCTGAGGGGAACTTCCACCAGACAGGCTCATAACAACAAACATTTGTGCCCTGAGGGGAACTTCCACCAGACAGGCTCATAACAACAAACATTTGTGCCCTGAGGGGAACTTCCACCAGACAGGCTCATAACAACAAACATTTGTGCCCTGAGGGGAACTTCCACCAGACAGGCTCATAACAACAAACATTTGTGCCCTGAGGGGAACTTCCACCAGACAGGCTCATAACAACAAACATTTGTGCCCTGAGGGGAACTTCCACCAGACAGGCTCATAACAACAAACATTTGTGCCCTGAGGGGAACTTCCACCAGACAGGCTCATAACAACAAACATTTGTGCCCTGAGGGGAACTTCCACCAGACAGGCTCATAACAACAAACATTTGTGCCCTGAGGGGAACTTCCACCCGACAAGCTCATAACAAAAAAAGAATTGGTCATTAAGGGGAAATTCCATCAGACGGACTTGGAACAAAAGTTCATCCTTCAAGGGGCAGTCCTATCACCCAGGTTCATAACAACAACGCTTGATCCTGTAAGGGACAGTTCCATCATAACAACAGAATTTTTAACAGTTTGTAACTGCTTGTATAGTTATGACTGACAGCAGCAACCAACCATTACATGGAAATGCAAGAAGAAATGGCCACAAACTTTAGTTCTCGACAGGAAGTTGACAAAAATCTGATGTAATGTGAGGGATTTGATTTGAATGTTTTTTTCCTGTTTTTTTCTTTTGGAAGTGTGTACATGTATATATATATTGGTATGAGGAAACTGCTGCTGTTTGAACTATAACTTACAAGGAAACTTGCTGATCGACTGATGGCTAAGTTTAATCAAAGTGATTACGATGAAATAAAAACTGTCAGAATTTAGGAGCAGAACAACACAAGCATGTTGTTTCGTTTGGAAGACTTTATGTATGTGTTACTGTAGATGTTAATCACACTGAATGTTTCTGCATGTGTTAATCACACTGAATGTTTCTGCATGTGTTAATCACACTGAATAAGTGTGTTGCGTGTAGATATCAGTCACACTGAATAAGTTACGTCTGCATGCATCACACTGAATAGCTGTGTTGTCTGTACATATCGGTCACACTGAATAAGTCATGTCCGCATGCTGTTTTTGCAGCGAGAGTGTGCACACCTCAGTGCGACCAGTCAAGCTCCATGCCGAGGACGGCAAGGTCACTTTCCGCAAAGACGAACGGCAGCGCTCACCCACCCACCCGCAGTCCTCCTCCCCACGCCTCCCCAGCCCCGCCTCCCCGGCACCCTCCCCGCCCCCTGCTCAGCGTTCTGGGGGCTCCTCCGCACCCATCCCTGTTCCCTCTCTGTCCCGAGCATCTAGTCTGTCGCAGCAGCTGCAGCGCGACACGGGCAACTCCAGGACAGGTAGCCCCGGTCGCATGAAGAAGCGGTCAGTGTCCAGCAGCAGCACTGACCGGGTATGTATGTTTGGGCTTGGGCCGATGTGGGTGTTTTGCTTTCATTTTGTTACGAAGCAGTTTCTGCTTGAGTCTGTAGTGGATGTTACGTGAGAAATCTGATCTGTCAGGGTGTTTTTTCCTTCTCATTCTACGGACCCCTCACCAGTTATGCATGTATTTGTAATGTGTGCGTGTGTGTGTGTGTGAGAGAGAGAGAGGGCATGTGTCTGTGTGATAACATGAGTGTATCCTAGGATAGGTAGACAATTGTATTTTGATGGCCTGTCAACCTCATAGGTTGTATCAAGGTAAGGCTGTTGGGATGAGAGTGTTCAGAGCAATGTCGGGATGAGAGTGTTCAGAGCAATGTCGGGATGAGAGTGTTCAGAGCAATGTCGGGATGAGAGTGTTCAGAGCAATGTCGGGATGAGAGTGTTCAGAGCAATGTCGGGATGAGAGTGTTCAGAGCAATGTCGGGATGAGAGTGTTCAGAGCAATGTCGGGATGAGAGTGTTCAGAGCAATGTCGGGATGAGAGTGTTCAGAGCAATGTCGGGATGAGAGTGTTCAGAGCGCTATCATTGCATTCACACAGGGCCTTTATTTCACTGAGCGTTTCAAAGCATGACCCAGAGCTTTTCTCACGTGCTTGATTCATTGTGTATTCAGGAAGGAGATCGGAGTGTAGCCAGAAGGAACTCGGAGACGGCGCTGGCAGCGCCAGACATCACAAATGTGTCACCTCCAGCCGGTAAGGCATTCCACAGGCTGTATCGTGTTTCATGCGTTTGTTGTGAAAGACTGACATGAAAAGTAATGTAGACCATCACAGCAGGGTCATTGTTGGCTTTGTTGACCGTGTCTGTATCAAGTCCATGATCAGACTTCACCGGAATTGATATTGGCTGGATGCTCTTCTTGAGTGCGGTTTTTCTTTCGGTTTTGGTTTTGGCATTTTAATGGTTATGGATTGTTTGTACCCACAACCAGGTTAACTCTGAGGCATGTTGGAACATTAAGATCCACAGACACACATGCATGTACACACACTCACACATATGCTCTCTCTCTCTCTCTCTTTCTGATACAGCTGCACTGGCTGACTTGGTATAAAAGACCAAGTTACTGTCTGTCTGTCTGTCTCTCTGTCCCTGTCTCTGTCTCTGTCTCTCTCTCTCTCTCTATCTTACACACGCACACACACACATACATACATACACACTCTCTTCTCTTTCCTTACTAACTTTCAGTGTTCTAGCATTACTTGTTCACAGTTCAGTTCTCCATCGGAACACCCCCCAGCACGGGCGTGTGGAAACGAACCAGCAGTTTCGGCAGCTGCCCGGCCACGGTGCGCTTGGATGCAGCGGTGACCAGCCCTGTCCCCATTGGATCTCCTCTACGCAGATCAGGTCAGTGAGTGGTCTGTTGGGGGGGGGGGGGGGGGGGGGTAGAAGGGGGCACAGTCATGAATTTGATGGTGGCTTGGTTAGTTTAGGACTTTTCTGTGTGGCCTTTTCAACCTCATGGGAGATCAATGCCTTCAACCTTTGGTGGTGGTTCTAAGGTGCACATTATGGGCTGTTCTTCGTGAACTAGGTCAAGGTGGGTTCTGAAATTGAAATTGAAACAGGGCGCGTTGTTAACCTGAAGTTGTTTCCCATGACCTGGGTCACGGAGGGGCGCTGTGATCCAAAAACAAGGTCGGTTTGCTATTTTTGCACATGCCAATTTCCCTTTCGATCTCGCGACCTGCTGTGTCTGTGACCTAGCATATTGATATTAAGAATGATGTGACTGAGGTCAGTACTGTGCCTAATCTCACTTTCCACTTCATGACCTGACTTTGACCTCCTTGTGTGTATTTATTCTTCAGATTGGTCCATTGCTGTCAGATATGTTTTTGGTCTGCTTTGTGGCTTGGGGAACTTGGCTATGTTGCTCTGGTGACCTGTCTTCCCTGTCTGTTTATCTTCTTCTTTTTTTTCTCTTTTTTTTGACAGCTATCTTTGCTCGTATTCACAGAATGTTGAACAGGCTAGTGTATGAACCATGTTAACATTCTAAAGTTTTGTTTAAATTATTATGGTAATGCAGTTAGCAATACAACAATGATGATACTGTCATAAATGGCAAATGGGTATTTGTGAGACTTCAACAGTTAAATAAAATCAACTATGAAAAAAAAAAAAATCTGAAACAAGAATGACTGCTAGCATTCTTAAACAAGATCCAAACACATGAAAGATTAAAGAGAATTTTATTTATTATGATGAAACGCAATATGGGAATTAATGCATTAAAATCAGCTATGTAGTGAAGCTGTGTAAAGAATGTGGAGAACAGCTGCTTTGGCAGTCTAAATTTGAAGCAGGTTGTCATGGATGCCATTGGGAAAAGGGAACCAGTCATGCTGGACACAGTTCCATGAATACATACACGAGCAGTCGTGACAAAAAGGGACAAGGTGTTACTTTGGTGGCTGAGTTATCGATGCCAGCAGAAAGTGCAGGATGAGAACTGAATGTACGAACAATGTTGGTCTTGAGACTGTGCATGGCACCAGTGACCTTACTACAAACTCTTCAAATAAGATGGTAGTAGTGCAGCCATTTTACAAAAACAGCTGAAAGGTTTTTACACTGCTTGAGGCCAAGCTTGACTCTGCACTTCAGAGTAGGTTTTTGAAATGGTCATGTTACAAGCTAATTAGGCATCAGAATACACAGCCAGAAGGTTTTTACACGGCTTGAGTCAAAGTAGGTTTTGAAGTGGTCATTTTCTAAGCTAAGTTGTCAGAATCGGCAGTTGGAAGGTTTTTATACTGTTTGAATCAAAGCTTGATTCTGCACATCAAAGTAGCTTTTTGAAATAGTCATGTTCTAAGCTAAGGGGTCAGTATCTGAAAACGACTTGTGAGCAGCAAGAGCATGCCAAGACAGGTTCACACAATGCGGAAATATCAACAGCAGTGAACTGATAACATGACCCCTAAACAATGAGTCCACTGACCATTATCATACAGTATTATCAGTGACACTGTCCCACTTTCCAGAATGTGGGTCACATGTTATCAGTTGTGCAATTTTCGGCTAAGCCTTTATGATAAATTGTCAAATCTGTTACATTAATTGCAAAATCTTGTCAAAGAGAAGTCTTACACAGGTTTTCAGAGTCAAATCAGGGCTTCGTTTAGAAAATACAGAAAGTAATTGATGTAATTTATTTTTTAACTGGGCTGCCACTTAGACAGTGCTGATGAAATATAAAGTAGAAAGAAGTGTACACAGATAGAGGGATGACAAAATCAAACAGCAAGATAATGAATTGAAAATGGTGGTGTTATTGATGGACAGAATAACATGAGCATGTAGTTCTGATTGAAAGACTTTTTTGTACAAGCATGTGAATATACCAGTAAATTCTGAATGGTGAAATTATCCCTTCTCTTTCTCTCATCCTTACTGTCCATTCTTTGCCAGTCTGGCTGTCTTTCCTCTCTCTGTCTCTGTGTTTTGGTTGGAATAATACTTATTGTCATTAAAAGGAAATTTGCTTTGAAACATACCATCAGTGTAAGGAGAATGAACAAAACTGTTCAGGGGGCAAACAAATTACAACTATATCTAAAACAAGTTAATAACAAGGTAACATGTGCACACAAGCTTGCCTGCTGTTGTACTGTACTAGTACTGGAGCAACAGCAGGTGATAAGTTAACCTGTGAGCCAATATCTTTGTGGCTGAAAAGTGAAGTTTAATCAGTCTCTCCGTCTCAGTCTGTCTGTCTGTCTCTCCCTCCTGTGTTCCCCCCCCCCTTTTTTTTGTATCTCTTTGCCCCTCTCTCTGTCTCCCCCCCCCCCCCCCCCCCCCCCATTTCTCTTTATTTTATCTCACCATTCTTCTTTCTCTCTGTCTCTCTCTGCGGGTTCTAGCAAGCTGCTCCCCAGGATCCTGCTGCGCCTCCAATCCTTGCAGCACCCCTTCCTCCCTCCCCACCGTCCCCGGCTCCCCCACCAAGCACTACCACCACCACCACCACCCTTGCCACCAGCACCTCCCCCACCACCCGGCGCAGGACCCCTACGCGCTGCACGACCCCAAGTTCCACCGCTACCCCACGGTGCCTGACTGCACCACCCTCGTCACCTGCCCCAGCAGGGAAGGTAGGCTGGCCGGACTGGGATTTGGGAAGCTGGAAATGTAGGGGGGTGGGGTGGGGTAATGGAAGTGTGCATTGCATATCTGTTTTTCTTTTCTTTTTTCTTTGTGTGTGTGTGTGTGTGTTGTAAAGGTTCAAAATAACATTGCCTGCGAATTTTTGAGGTAATCCCCTTTTATCAGGCTGCAAAGCGACATTTAAACAACAGTTAAATGATGACAAATTAGACGAAGAGCTAAACCACGTATTATCTGTTTTGTTGTTGCTGTTGTTGTTTTTGGCTTGAAATCATTATTTGGAATGATGGGATTTTTTTTTTAAACTTGTTTTTGTTGTTGTTTTTTCTCTTGCTAGTGGTTTTGTGTTGCACAGGGTATATTGTAGCTGGAATAAATGAAGTGTGTATTGGGTATATTCTGCTGGAATGAAGTGCACAATATTTTGACAGGAAGCAGATGTATATTCAGCTTTAATAAAATGTGGAATGTTTGTAGGAAAAATTGTAGAAGGATAAATTATCTGTTTCTGCTTTGTCCTTCACTCCTTGTCAGCAGGCTTAATAAGCTACCTACTCATATGGCTTTTTAAGAGATGAAGCACTTAAAACGGTCATTATTATTTCTTCCTCCATCTCTGTCTCTCTCTTCTTCTTCCTCCTCTGTTGTGAGGTTTTACTCAAAGATGTAGTATGCAGACTGAGATGGGTGTGGTAAAATACCATAATCAGTATCTTCATGATTGGCCTGTGCTTGAGAATTTTAGTGACTGTTTCAATTTTTTTTAGTTAACCACTTGCTGTTGCGTTTTTTTGTTAACCACAAATGTTTTCGAAAAACGTGCACTTGCGGGTACATACTGCTGTGACCAGGCCTCTCTGAGTGGAACTAACAGTGCTGGCTACGTGTTTTTGTCAGAAACGGGGCTGGAACAGTGCCATAGGTGTGGAACAGAGCCTGACCTGCGGCCGCAGCCCTTCCACATGCTCCGGGCTGCCTATGCCTCACATCAGCAGACCGGAGGTGAGAAATCATAGCACTTTTTTTTTACCCTCCCCCCCCCGCTGTGGTGGTAGTGGTGGTTGCTGTTGTGGTTCTTGCTGAGAGTCTGCTGGATTCCGGCTGTGTGGAATTACCAAGTGTAGAACCACCTGCAGTCCCACTCGCTGATTGTGGTAGACGTGCAGTTTGACATTGTTTGTTTGATTGAGATTCGCTGTATTTTTATTTGAGTGAGATTCACTGTATTTGCTGTAACTCCCTCACAGCTAATTTATTTGTTGTAACTATTTGTGACTCTTGCTATCACTTGCTGTAACTATTTGCTGTAACTATTTGTAACTCTTGCAATCACTTGCTGTAACTATTTGCTGTAACTCCCTCAAAGCTAATTTATTTGCTGTAACTCTTGCTGTAACTATTTGTGACTTTTGCCATAACTTGCTGTAACTGTTTGCTGTATTTGCTGTAACTTCCTCAAAGCTAATATACTGACATCTGTAGGGACCAGAAGTAAAGTGGCTGCTGTCTAATCTAACAGTAGGAGGGAGGTCTTGCACAAGGGCCACGGGTGGAGGTTTGACATGCACTAGACTGTGAATCCAGCGTCCAGGGCTGGGCTCCTGGTTGTCACAGGACCACTGTTTACTGGTTCTAACGAGCCAACACTTGTGCGGACTCGCCAGTTCCTGCCTCACCTGCGTGTGCGCAGTATGAGCCAAGATCACCAGTGATATAAAAGGTTCCTGATAATGCATTACAGAAGTTGAATAACCACCATGACAGTTGGTGTTTGTGGTAACCAGAATGACGATTGGTGTTTGTGGTAACCAGAATGACGATTGGTGTTTGTGGTAACCAGAATGATGATTGGTGTTTGTGGTAACCAGAATGACAATTGCTGTTTGTGGCCACTCCTGATGGCAGAAGAAGGAAGAGGAGAAGAAAGCTGTCTCACAGGACTCACTGAACTTTCTCTACTTTGCTGGATCTAAACAGGACACTGTCTGTCAGCAGCAGGCCTCGGGGCTTTGGTACCATGGGCTGGAAGTAGAGAGCACATGACATCGCTCAGCAGCGACAAGGATCGGTCGTCTCCGTCGTCCTTAGAGCATGAGCGCGCCATCCCGGCCACACCGCGGCGGAACAATGTCCTGATGGAAACCTCGCCTCCGTCGTCAGTCATGTTTGCCGCATCGCCGCCAAACATAGAGGCTCAGATCCCATTTGTTCCGCCAGAACTGTCAGAGGATACTCTGATGGATGTGAGTGTGCTTTTTGTCTTTTTGTTCATCTCAGGTGTGGGGAATTGAAGAGACTAGGGAAACAAGAGGATGGGACTTGGGAGGGTTGTTAAGTTCATTAGTTCGTGGATTTTTAGTGTTAAGTTAATTAGTCCTTGGATTTTTAGTGTTAATTAGTCCTTGGATTTTTTGTGTTAAAAATCATTCTTGGATTTTTAGTGTTCATTCGTTCTTGGATTTTTAGTGTTCATTAGTTCTTCAATTTTTAGTGTTGAAATCATTCTTGGATTTTTAGTGTCCTGTCAAATGCACAATGTTATCTTTGGATGAAATTTGGGAGGAAAGTGAAGTGGGGTAAGTGAGGGAAATGTTTTTTGAAAGGGTAGAAACCAGCTCTGTGAAACTGTAAATGGGTATTTTATGAAGTACATGTTTTATAGTTTCTGTTTGAGTGATGAAGAGAGAAAAAAAGATAAAATGGACTGGCCAGCACTGTCAAAAAGTACATTTTCATGAGGAATAATTTACTGGAAAAAAAATGGGGGGGGAGTATGTGAATCCCTTTGTCTTGTGAAGAATTTCATCTTAAGGGCGCTTCATCCTGTGAAGAATTTCATTGTAAGAGTGCTTCATCCTGTGAAGAATTTCATCTTAAGGGTGCTTCATCCTGTGAAGAATTTCATCGTAAGGGCGCTTCATCCTTCGACAACGATCGAATGATGACGTCCTTAGCACCTTATCTCAGGATGAGATCATGGCACTGTAGGATGGGAAGAAGCTAAAGGTGCTTTGCTTGTCTTGGCTGCTGGCAGGATGAGCACAACCAGACGATGGCCAAGCTGAGTTTCATCCTGGACGTGGTGGAGTGCATTGTGGACCTGGCGCGCTCCAAGGGTGCCGTGTGCAATCCCATGGCTGACTCCGTCACCATCAAGCGGGGAGAGGCTCTGCCTCCCGCGCAGGTGCCCAGGTTTTCAGAGTCGCAAAGGTGAGCGCTGATGGGTGTTACCCTGAGGGGTGAGGTACTTTGTTAGTACAGAGTCAGAGGTGTTGGAAGGATGGGGGGGGGGGGGGGGGGGGGGCTTGTCCTAACTGTGTGCCAGAGGTGTGTAGCGAAGTGTTACCCAGTGGGGTGAAGTCCCTTGTCAGTATAGAGTCAGAGGTGTTGGAAGAATGAGATGGGGGCTGTGTCCTCCGTGTGTGCCAGAGGTGTGTATCAAAGTGTTACCCAGTGGGGTGAAGTCCCTTGTCAGTACAAAGTCAGAGGTGTTGGAAGGACGAGATGGGGGCCGTGTGCCAGAGGTGTGTAGCAAAGTGTTACCCAGTAGTGTGAAGTACTTTGTCAGCACAGAGGTATTTGGAGGACGAGAGGGGTTTTTCTGTGTGTCAGTGGGCTGGCTGTGTCCTCCCTGTGTGCCAGAGGTGTGTAGCAAAGTGTTACCCAGTAGTGTGAAGTACTTTGTCAGCACAGAGGTATTTGGAGGACGAGAGGGGTTTTTCTGTGTGTCAGTGGGCTGGCTGTGTCCTCCCTGTGTGCCAGAGGTGTGTAGCAAAGTGTTACCCAGTAGTGTGAAGTACTTTGTCAGCACAGAGGTATTTGGAGGACGAGAGGGGTTTTTCTGTGTGTCAGTGGGCTGGCTGTGTCCTCCCTGTGTGCCAGAGGTGTGTAGCAAAGTGTTACCCAGTAGTGTGAAGTACTTTGTCAGCACAGAGGTATTTGGAGGACGAGAGGGGTTTTTCTGTGTGTCAGTGGGCTGGCTGTGTCCTCCCTGTGTGCCAGAGGTGTGTAGCAAAGTGTTACCCTGCTGGGTGAAGTACTTTGTCAGTGTCGCCCTGATATAACTGTACCAGTTGACTGGGCATAAAACACCAACTTACTTACTTACTTACCTTGTCAGTACAGAGAGGTGTAGGGGGTGTTGGGGGAAGTGGGGATGGGGGGGGGGTGGTTTCCTTGTGTGCCAGAGGTGTGTAGCAAAGGGTTACCCTGCTGGGTGAAGTACTTTGTCAGTGTCGCCCTGATATAACCGTACCAGTTGACTGGGCATAAAACACCAACTTACTTACTTACTTACCTTGTCAGTACAGAGAGGTGTCAGGGGTGTTGGGGGAAGTGGGGATGGGGGGTGGGTGGTTTCCTTGTGTGCCAGAGGTGCGTAGCAAAGGGTTACCCTGCTGGGTGAAGTACCTTGTCAGTACAGTCAGAGGTGTTGGGGGTGTTGCAGGAAGGGAGGTGGAGGTGGGGGGACGTGTTCTCCTTGTGTGCCAGAGGTGGGTAGCAAAAAGGTGGAGTACCTTGTCAGTCCAGTCAGTGGTGTTGGGGTGGGATGGGGGGTGTTCTCCTTGTGTGCCAGAGGTGGGTAGCAGAGAGGTGGAGTACCATGTCAGTACTGAGTCAGAAGTGTTGGGAGGACGAGAGGGGGTTCTGTGTGTCAGTGGGTGGCCCTGTCCTCCCTGTTGTGCTGGAGGTGTGAAGCAACAGCTGCAGCATCCTTAGAAAAATGAACTAGATGGCAGCATGGGCTGTTGGCACTCAGTTTTCACACATTACCACCCACCTCCCATGCCACCACCTGTAAATAAAACAATGATAATAATAGTGGTGATTTCTGTAGCAGGGTATCTCATCAACAGAGCACACCACACTTTATATACAAGAGACACATATATATATATGTATAAACCTCAAAGATAACATATGAATGTAATGTAAATTTATAGAGCATGCACAAAACTTCGACATTCTCCAAACTTGCTCACAGTGCTTGAAAAAGAGGATCTGCAAACAAAACAACATTCCGAACACGTTGAACAAATTTAAAATTAAAATAAACATGCACTGAAACTTGCATCATAGACATATCACATCCTCGATTCAAAACAAAAATGAAACAGCAAAACACAAAAACACTCAAACTGTGTCCCAAAATGCCAGCTCCAAAAAGTATTCCAATATCTGCATAAAAAAGCACCCAATCCATCCTAACGAAAAATGGAAGCTGTGACCACCCCAACCCACATGCTACGAAGGGCATGCATATTTTTTTATTTGAACTCCTGGTCTTGCAGCATTGGCACTCCAACTGTCCATGGAACTGTGTGCAGAATCCTGGAGCAGCTGGTGCTGTACCTGCGGGCGCTGCAGATGATGGCGCAGAGCATCACTCTGGCCGAGACTGAAATGAAAGAAGAGAGGCTGCAGTACGTCAGCTCCCTCAAGCATGGTACGTCTGCAAGTTGTCATCTCATGAGCCTGCAGAGTTGGTCAAAATAAGTGTTTGAATGCCCATGAAGAAAGGACTTGTGTGTGTGTGTGTGTGTGTGTGTGTGTGTGTGTGTGTGTGTGTGTGTGTGTGTGTGTGTGTTTAATGTATGAAAATCAGAAACAAGAATGACTGCTAGCGTTCTAAAACAAGATCCAAACATGTAACAGGTTCAAAAGAATGGTACTTACTAGGACAAAACACAGCATCAAATTGTCAGGGTAATCCCCTTTATCAAGCTACAAAACAACACTTAAACAACAGTTAAATGGTGAAAAATGAGATGGAGAGCTAAGCCACTTACCTGTTTTTGGTTCAGCTGTGTTGTTTTCGTGAGGATTTCTTCTTTTATTAATCCGATTTTTTTTTTTTTTAAATGACTGCTACTCCAAGTGTTCTAAAACCAGATCCAAACACAAGCAAGATTTAAAAGAACGCTAAAGAAGCCTTGCCATGGAAAAGCTACATAGCTCAACTGAGCGTCCCAGTTCTACATCTCAGTTTTTCACCATTCAACCGTTGTTCAAGTGTCGTTCTGTAGCTTGATAACGGGGATTACCCTGAAAATGTGCACGTTGCGTTTCATCCTAGAAAACAGATGATGATGAGTTGATGTTTAATGTCCTCAGATGTCATTTGACATATTAGGGACAAGTTGTGACCAATGCCGAAGCACGGTTCAATAAAATCCACATACGTAAGGTGTATGCGTGTTTAGCTGTAACCTGCCACCTGCACTTTTTGGCAGAATGACCGGGATTTTTTACGTGCTACTGTGGTAACACGGGGGTGGAACGGATACCGAAATAAGAGTCAGCACAGAAAGTCGACCCTGGAGAAGAAAATTCTCCCGCCGTTCCAGCAGGGATTCGAACCCGCGACCTTTCAATCACGAGTCCGGTGCTCTAACCACTGAGCTATCCCTGCCCCCCAACCTAGAAAACAGCATTCTCTTTAACCTTTTATGTGTTTGGGTCTCAACAGGCTCATTAGCCTTTATACTTGTCCTGAAGGCGACAGCTGTCGTTTTCCAGTGCTCCAGCAGCAGAATGAGCTGTACCTGTACTGCATTGAGGAGTGTCGCAAGCTGTACCAGCAGTTAGGGGTGGTGTGCAAAACCCCGCTCACTCCACAGCTGGTCGTCAACACGGCCGACAAACTCATCTACAACTACGCAGTGGAGCAGGTGAGGCAGCCGGCTTGTGTGTCTGCTGGTTGTTGTCTGTCTGTCTGTCTGTCTGTTGTTAGTGGAAACAGGTTACTTGATGGGGAGGGAGTTTTTAGGACCCAGGAACTAGTCCAAAAATATTTGGGGGTTTTGTATCTTTTTGTGAGTAGAAAGACAAGTTTAAAAAAAAAAAGGGTGGGTGGGAGGGGGACGGGGGATGCAGTAGAGAGCCAGAGAAAAGGTTCAGAGCATTAGTGGAAATCTGAAGTGTTTCTGTGGCCTTTTTTTATGTGTGTTGTTTGCTACAGTGATAATATCAGTGTGGAAGTTGTTTTGTGACAGTGATTAAATCAGTGTGGAATCTTGCATCTTTCCACTTTCAGTGCCTTTTTTTTTTTCATTAAAAAAAAAAAAATGCAGCAGACTGACAGTGTAATGTCTAGCATCTTTTCCAAGGTCATTTTTGTGTTTTTTAGTAACGGAGACTATGAGTGTTTTTTCCCCTGTATCTTGTTCTGTTTTAAAGCAGACACCAACAGTGTCAAAGACAGGGTTTTAATTCATTTTTTCTTTCCAGTGTCAAGCTGCAGCTTTGGACGAACTGGCTGGCAACAAAAATGAGGTGAACATTGCACTTTGTAATTGTACATAGATAGGTGTGCAAAGAAAAAAAAGAGTGTGTGCGTGTGTGTGCACATGCACACGTGAGTGAATGCATGAATCAATATATACTGCCTACAAAAATCCACAAAAAACAATGCCAGTTCACAGTGTCAGGGACACACAGATGCTCTTGCAAACTAAAAGTATGTCAAAAAGGTTGCGGGGGGGGAGGAAAAAAATCACAACGCAACCCACAAAACTCTGCTGGAAAACCCAAGATGTGGACACATCAGCTTACATGGTGACAACACGTACAATGTACTTGTGTGAGGGGAACATGACTGTGTGTTTGTGTGCATGCATATGCCTTGGCACATCAGCCCCACTAAGGTGCTTTGACGCGATCCAGAATTGTTTGGATCCCACTGTTGGTTGTTACGACGCTTTGACGCGATCCAGAATTGTTTGGATCCCACTGTTTGTTGTTAAGACGCTTTGACGCGATCCAGAATTGTTTGGATCCCACTGTTTGTTAAGACGCTTTGACGCGATCCAGAATTGTTTGGATCCCACTGTTTGTTGTTAAGACGCTTTGACGCGATCCAGAATTGTTTGGATCCCACTGTTTGTTGTTAAGACGCTTTGACGCGATCCAGAATTGTTTGGATCCCACTGTTTGTTGTTAAGACGCTTTGACGCGATCCAGAATTGTTTGGATCCCACTGTTTGTTGTTAAGACGCTTTGACGCGATCCAGAATTGTTTGGATCCCACTGTTTGTTGTTAAGACGCTTTGACGCGATCCAGAATTGTTTGGATCCCACTGTTTGTTGTTAAGACGCTTTGACGCGATCCAGAATTAAGATGCTTTGACGCGATCCAGAATTGTTTGGATCCCACTGTTTGTTGTTAAGATGCTTTGACGCGATCCAGAATTGTTTGGATCCCACTGTTTGTGGTTAAGACGCTTTGACGCGATCCAGAATTGTTTGGATCCCACTGTTTGTTGTTACGACGCTTTGACGCGATCCAGAATTGTTTGGATCCCACTGTTTGTTGTTAAGACGCTTTGACGCGATCCAGAATTGTTTGGATCCCACTGTTTGTTGTTAAGACGCTTTGACGCGATCCAGAATTGTTTGGATCCCACTGTTTGTTGTTACGACGCTTTGACGCGATCCAGAATTGTTTGGATCCCACTGTTTGTTGTTAAGACGCTTTGACACGATCCAGAATTAAGATGCTTTGACGCGATCCAGAATTGTTTGGATCCCACTGTTTGTTGTTAAGATGCTTTGACGCGATCCAGAATTGTTTGGATCCCACTGTTTGTTGTTAAGACGCTTTGACGCGATCCAGAATTGTTTGGATCCCACTGTTTGTTGTTAAGACGCTTTGACGCAATCCAGAATTGTTTGGATCCCACTGTTTGTTGTTAAGACGCTTTGACGCGATCCAGAATTGTTTGGATCCCACTGTTTGTTGTTAAGACGCTTTGACGCAATCCAGAATTGTTTGGATCCCACTGTTTGTTGTTAAGACGCTTTGACGCGATCCAGAATTGTTTGGATCCCACTGTTTGTTGTTAAGACGCTTTGACGCGATCCAGAATTGTTTGGATCCCACTGTTTGTTGTTAAGACGCTTTGACGCGATCCAGAATTGTTTGGATCCCACTGTTTGTTGTTAAGACGCTTTGACGCGATCCAGAATTGTTTGGATCCCACTGTTTGTTGTTAAGATGCTTTGACACAATGCAGACTGGCCATGGCAGTGTGCCATTGTTTGTTGTTGAGGTGCTTTGACACAACGCATTGAATGTTGTGTGCTGCAGTGTTTCCGGCGCTACACGACGGCCCAGGTTCTGCTGCACAGCCTGGCACAGCTGGCTCGCAATGACCAGGACAAACTGCTGCTGGAAAAATGTGAGTGCTCCAGAATGCCCATAAGTGCTTATAATTTGTTAGCCGCTATATCAGCGACGGATTTACCCAGATATAAGCGTCATGGTTGACTGGGTGTTAAAAATCAGTTATCTATCAGTGGCTAGGCAGTATTTGTCAAATCAAAAATCGGAGTCTGGTTCATTGTTCCTGATCTAGATCACTGGGTGTTTGTGTTGAAGAGGATTGGGAGAAAATGAAGTGGAATGGGCTGGGAAGGCAAAAATTAGAAAAGCTAAATTCCTGGCAGTAGCAGGGTGAATCTTGCACAGCCATATTCTGAACCACTTGGCACGGAAAGGGGGATTTTCAGGGCATTAGTTTGTGGTACCTCACAGTAGGAAAAATTATTTATAAGACAGCATGAGAATTTAAGGTACTTAATGACAAGTAAGAGAGGTGGGGGGTGGGGTGGTTGTCCATGTTGCCAAACCAACCTCATTCTTCATGGGAAGAGAAGGAAGTGTATTTGTCATGAAATGTGTATGTGTGGGGCCATAAGGGGTGTAATCACCACATAAGTCGTTTGTGTGTGTGTGTGTGCGTGCAATTGTTGTTTTCAGATTAAACTGTGCTTCCTCATTTCATGTTCACAAAAAAACTCATAACTTCAAACACACACATGTACATTCACATGCGTGCATGTGTACACGCACGCACGCACGCACGCACGCACACACAGAAATTAGAAGCAGAAGCCATGGCTGACTTGTCTTTCACCCCTTTGTTTCAGACCGCCGGAGCGTCGAGCTACGCCTGCACAGCATCGGCATCCCCAGCACACAGTACCCGTGTGAAACGTGCTCCTGATGCCTGGCGTCTTTAACCCTCTCCTCAAGCTCTCGCCACGCACCGCTCTCGGACCTTTCTGACTCAGCGTGAGAACTTGGGAGCAGCTGCGGAGTGGAGATGCAGTTTAGTAACAGCAGCTGTGCAGCAGGGCACTGGCCAGTGTGATGCTCTGTGTTTTTGAGAGCTAAGAAAAGCCATTACGTTCCCATACCACAAATGCTGGAAGGCAGCTGAGAAGAAAAAAAACTGTCTGGTAGTACTGATGCTTTGTGGTTTTGATGTCTGCCACACACAAAAACGAAACAACAACAAAAATGATGCTACAAATCTGGACAGCAAGCGAACAGTAGTGATACTTTGTGGTTTGGATGCATACTATTTATAAAACCTGCCAGAGGGCAGTTGACGCTTGTTATGATGATGTGGTTTTGACGTTTGATGAAAGAAAAGTAGTCGTGTCTCTGTACCACAAAAGGACTGGATGACAGTGAACACTGACTGGTGATGATACCTTGTGATTTTGGTACTTACATTTTTTCTCTCCATTTATTTGGTCACATGTCAGTACCACACTGGCGCTGACTTTAGGGTGACTTTAGGGATAATTTGGGGTATCTAGAGAGAAAAGAAAGTGTCACAGTGTGCTACAAAGAGGGGGGGGGGGGTAGGGGAAGGGAGTTCAGACTATTCCATGCTATTGCACTCCCGCATCTGATCTCAGTTGCGCACAAACTGTATGGAGGGCAGTGAACGCTGCCGGCAGTGAGGCTTTTTAAGGGAGAAGTCCTGGCAGTCCCAGTACCACCCAGCCCTGATGGAACTGCACTGGTTGGCAGCGTAAAACACCAAGTTACATACCCAGTGCCAACATGGCTGCTGGTGGCTGCTGGTGGGGAGTGCTGACGTGTATGCATGTGGTGCACAGGAAAGATGTTGTTCATGCTTTCACCCTGATAAGATCTCTGTGGCTGACTGGGCGTTACAGCTCAGGAATCCTGAGCGTCCTGGTTTTCGATGCAGACATCTCATGTAGGTCCGGGATAACTGTGGCAGGTTTTGTGGGGGGAGGTAATAGAACACTAATGGCGACGATTGAAGTGGAATGATGGCTGGTTTTGTGTGGGGAAGGTATTAAATTTTGTGATAACTGAAGTGAAATGATGGGGTGTTTTGTGGCGGGAAGGTAATTGTGATGATTGAAGTGAAATGATGGTGGGTTTTGTGGAGGGTAGGTAGTCGTGATGACTGAGGTGAAATGATGGCAGGTTTTGTGGAGGGAAGGTAATTGTGATGATTGAAGTGAAATGATGGTGGGTTTTGTGGAGGGTAGGTAGTCGTGATGACTGAGGTGAAATGATGGCAGGTTTTGTGGAGGGAAGGTGGTCGTGGTGATTGAAGTGAAGTGAAATTCCGTGCTGCTTCAGATCGTGTGGTGGTATTTCAGCCATGGGTGAGAATCTGATGCGTCAGTATCATGAGTATGCCATTGGTTACTTAATGCATAATTAAAAAAAAAAAAATGATGTGGCGGGTTTTGTGGAGGGAAGGTAGTTGTCATGATTGAAGTGAAATGATGGCTTGCTTTGTGGAGGGAAGGTAGTTGTCATGATTGAAGTGAAATGATGGCTTGCTTTGTGGAGGGAAGGTAAATGTGATAACTGAAGTGAAATGGTGACAGCTTTTGTGGAGGGATGGTAAAGGTAACTGGGATCTTTGAAGTGAAATGATGGCTTGCTTTGTGGAGGGAAGGTAAATGTGATAAGTGAAATGAAATGGTGACAGCTTTTGTGGAGGGACGGTAAAGGTAACTGGGATCTTTGAAGTGAAATGATGGTGGGTATATACCCATAAAGGGACACCAACAGTGGGCTTGTTTCTGTGATAATCCCAAGCTTGGACAGAAATCTCCAGTGTTTGGCTTTGTGGACAGTCTTGTTCGGTCAGCTACAACAGATCTGCCAGCGTGGAGAAAGGGCAACATGGACATCGCTGTTCCTGTCAGTGACGAACTTCAGACTGGAGCAACAGAGGCTGGGAGTTAGGCTGGAGTGACATAGCCGTCACACTGTACAGTTTGAGATTCTTTGAAAAAACATTTTTGTTTTGTTTTATCAGCTTCGCTCAGATCTGACACATGATCTCCTTGACGTCAGTTCCTGTAACAACTGTTTCATAGCAGCCTCAAGATTTTACTGAGTCACCTTGCACAAGATTGAAAGTATAATATTTCCAATGAGAAACACAGTAAAAAAGAAGAAGAAAGTATTGCTCTTCTGCGTATTGTAACCCAGCAAAGCCAACAAAAGTACCAGTCACCTCGTTCCACGGCACCTGATGTACAAGAACCGTGTAAACAGGCCTGAATTTGTGGACTGAACTGTGGAAGTGGAGATCAGCTGAAGGCTGAGCCACACGATGCTTTGCAACCACCAGCAATTTTGTTTTGCTCAAGAAGATTTGCAGTGTTTGGCACACCCTCAGATTGTCTGGCTGTGGGTTGAATGCAAGTCGCCGAATTTAGAACCTGTAATTTGCCTGTGAATGGTAAGCACAGTGTGGATCACAGACCAGTTGGTACAGAGGTGGGGTGAAGTAAGATCAAAGCAACTGCTTTTTTGATGGCTCTGGCACAAACATCTGGTCAAACAAGTGGCAAGCACCATGCGGCTTATCATTCGATTTGATTCACAAGCCGCAAATCCATAGCAGGTTGTCACAAACAAGGGTTGCAAAGCTTCGTGTGGTTTAGACTTCAAAGACAGGCATGCTGGCCGGCTGGCAACTACAAACTGCTTGGTCCTAGGTGCCTAAAGAAAAGTAAAGCACGGAAACTTCAAGTGGCCCTGTATTGAAACAGTGAGTTAAGTAGAGGTCACCTGGCTGTGAGTGTTGGTCTGCTCAGGTGGCCAACAGTCAGAAGCTGACCCACCCCAGCAGGGAGCATACCTGAGGACAAGAGGTCTAAACTGACATGATATTGAAGAGACATGCAGAAGATCATCCCACTCCGAGCATCGCTTTCCAGCACCTTCCTCGAAACTATGCCAGAATTGGTTGTGCCACTGAAGGGCACTCTTTATTTCTGCACAGCTGTCTACTGACGCTGTCAGCACTCTCTGAAAGATTAGGGTACTGGTAAGACTGCAGAGGCAACATAGCGTCCAAACACACACTTAGAAATTAAGCATATCCACTACGGGTGAAAAGAAAAGAGTTCAGTCTCAACTCAGACAATTTTGGTTTTATTTGTGTTTACATAAACAATGTGGGCAGTCGTAAAAGAAATGCCTGATATAATTTGAGTTGCTTCTTCCAAATTTACTGCCACTTGAGCACCATTAAAAAATATTTTTAAAACTCGGTTACGGTGTAATGAATTACGGCAGTGGTTGGAGGAAGGATGTAATAAACCAGTGCTTGGAGTTTGGATGATCATCTGAATGAATTGATCGCTAGGGTGGCTACCAGTCAGAAGCCAACCCACCCCAGCAGTGAGCATACTTGGAGGACAAGAGGTCTTCAAACAGATGTGATGGAGAGCCCAGAACAGTGATGCAGATGATTTAATTGCGTGGGTGGCCAACAGTCACAAGTCACCACCACCCGAGCTTTGAGCATGCCGGAAGGACAACGTCTTTGGGAATGGGATGACCTGATGCTAAACTGTGAATCGCGAATCAGCTGCTTGTTGGGTCTGCTTGGGTTGCCAATGGTTGCAAGTCATGCCATCTCAGTCATGGGCATATCTGAAAGAGAGAGAGAGAGAGAGAGAGAGGGAGAGAGAGAGAGAGGGCAGCTTTGTCTTTACAGGATACTAAACATTGAAGGGTAGGTTTATAGTAAAACTGGATACTGGAGTGGAGGTTCATACAAAAAAAATGGCAGACCTGCTTAGATGGAAGATGCTGCCTGGAAAAGAAAGCTAAAACAGCGAGAGAACGGGTGATTGACAGCTGAAGTGATAACGACTTTCTAGTGCGGATGATAACTTCCTTTGACTTTATTTTCTGTTTGTACATCAGATTCGTTCAATAGTTTCGATCCATGGACATCAGCCACATCTGTGGCTTGATTTTTGAGTACAGTGCCATGCTCAGCTGACACAATGTGGGGTGCAACAGTAGTTCCTATGATTTGGTGACGAAGAAAATAATGATCGAGATTAAAGCTGAACTGCATGGCACATGGAGACAGGAAACCGGGTCCGTCGAAACAACCCAGTTGCATTGTAGGGAGGCGCGGTACTTCAACCAGAAATGCTGACGTTGCACTTTGACATCTTGTGACCGCGTGGCGTTAGCTCCAGTGTGCTGTTTGTGCTGACAGTGGCATGTGCAGCAATGGTGGGTGAGAGTCAGCCATGCTGGATAACGAAGGCTTGATCGACAGCAGTAGTTTGTCAGCCTGTCAGCTCTTGTCGTTTGCTGCAGTGTTTCTGTGTGTTCTCTGTAGGGTACGTGGGAAAGTATGTGTGCATTTGGGCATGCATGTGTACCTGATACTTTTTCAGATGCTTTGGTGCACTCCAGATTGGATTCACAGACAGGTGTATTTTGCGGCACTATTTTTAACCCTGTGTGGTTGACTGTGCTCAAAGCATCAACTAACTAACTACAGTGTGTCTGGCTGTGCATTCTCTGTAGGGGTTGTGGGGGACAAGTATGTGCTTGCATGCGAATGTCGGCTTTATCAAGCTGCTTTGGTACAATCCAGAGTGGATTCATGGCGAGGAGTTTGCCAGCCTGATCAGCTCTTTTGCTAGTCTTTCACCCCAGCCTCCCCAACTAACTTTGATCCCCTGTTTGATATCATCAGCAGCTCTTCGGTAACTGTTTGGAGTTTTAAATCCTGCCTCTTTTAACTGGTCAATTTTTGAAAAATATCCTGTGTAAAACTCTTTAACTTTTTTTTTTTTTTTAAATCCAGCCTGTGTGAAACTCTAACTGGTTGATTTTTTTGGATTTTTTTTTTTAAACCCTGCCTATGTGAAATATTTAACTGTTTTGTTATTTTTATGCCACATGAGACTCTTTGAGTCTTCAGTATGAAATAATGCAACTGACGCTAACAAGCCTGGTACTTCAGTCACTGTGTACTGCATTGTTACACCTTGACTGAGAGAACATGCCAGCCAAACAAATGCATTGTTTGCATTGATCGGATCAGGGATCGGAATTGGGTAGATATTTTTCTAATAATAATAACCATCATGGTTAACTGGGCGTTAAAACCAATGGCCTGCCTTCCTTTGGATAGATAGATACACTGGTTGTTGTTTTTTAACGCCCTGTCTGCCATGACGGTTGTATCAGGAAAAGCACAGTTTGGGGAGGTGTACCTTTGGTGCACCCTTTGGGAAAATGCAGCTTTGGTGCACCCTTTGGGAAATCTTTACCTTTGGTGCACCCTTTGGGAAAGATGTACCTTTGCTGCAATCTTTGGGAAGGTGTACCTTGGTGCATGCTTAGGAAAGATATACCATTGGTGCACTTTGGGAAGACCTACTTTCTGGTGCACCATTTGGGAGGTGTACCTCTGGTGCACCTTTGGGAAGGTGTTCCTTTGGTGCACCTTGGGAAGGTGCTCCTATGATGCTTCCTTCAGGAAATCATACCTCCAGTGCTGTAGCCAGCTAGCCCATGTGCCAACGTCACCATCAGATGGACTCGCTTCAGGCAGTCCCACACACCTGACTCAATTTGATTCATTTGCACAATGTGGTTTGTACAGTCTGTTGTCATTATTAACTTCTGTTCATCAATGCTGCCCCAAACCACCTTGATAGAGTGCACCACGTCCCTTTTGCATGGTTATACACAGCTTTGTACAGAGGGAGTGGACTCCATTGTAATCTCCTCTGAAGTTGTGGGACACCATCATTGGACATTACTGTAAACTATGTATGTGATTTGTACATGTATACATTGTGTGTGTGTGTATATATGTATATATGCAGCCTGTAATTATGGGAGAGCCCAGGCCTGTACATATTTTAGTTCGGTCTAAATTATTGAGTGTTATCGTTTCTTGCACATCTTTTGAATCGTCATCTCTTCCCACCCACTCTCAAAATATTGTGTCCTCTCTGACTAGAGATTAGATCCATCATCCATTGGACCTTCACTTTTAAAAATGTGTTTGATAACGTGACTGTAGATTTGTGTATTGCTCAGGAGACAGCTATTTCAGAAAATACGAAAAAATGTGCTGCAGAGCTTCATTGGAGTGGGTGCTGTGATTGCACTGTCAATGTAGATAGGTTTGCATATTGCTCAGGAGACAACTATTCAGAAAATATGAAAACGTGCCACAGAGCTGCATTGAAAATGTGCCGCAGAGCTTCGTTGGAGTGGGTGCTTTGATTGCAGCGTTAGTCTAAGTGTGATGTCGAGAGGTTGGGGCAAAGGGGAAGATGGTTTACTTTAACTCTTTTTAAGGCAGGAGAGTCTTTAAGCAGCTGCCTGGAATCAGGCTATTCTGAGAGTCTTAGCCCTGACCGGGCTCAAAGCATCAACCAACTAACTGACCTCTGAGAGTGTGAAAGACTAAGTCTCACAATTGTGACATCAGCCAGAATGGGTTTCAGAACATTTGACGCCATTGCAATCCCATGCTTGCTTATAGTAGTAGTAATAAACCCCATCAGCTTAATTCAGTTCAGCCTCCTTGGCATATTGCCAGCATCATGGGTCGTCGACGTCATCATTTGGCACTCCTTTTACCTTTGTTGTGCACGTGTCTACCGTGTCGTGACGTGGACAGGTGTTTCTTTGACAAGTGTAGAAACCAATGATTTTGTTCACCTTGTTGTATTTCTATGCAAAACATGACCTTTAAAGGGAGGTGTACATACAAAGGTGCGTTGCACTTGTTAGTCATTGAAAATATTAAAACTGGTGTTCATTGAAAAAATTAGAACTGGCATTCATTGCAGTCAGAGTTGTCGGCCAGTTGATCATGTCTCGAATGAAGAGTAGTTACATTCTATTTAAATGATGTTCTTGCTGTCTCAAGTTTTAACTACAGGTGTAAATACTGTAATGCAATGTAAAAATAGTGTTCACAGAGAGCTCCTTTGCTGATTCAAAACAACCCCCCCAAAAAGTGAAATAACACTGCCAAGACCTCCTTTCAAAGTTTTGCTAAACTATCTTACAGACAGCTTCACAAATTTTGCTCACTGACCCACATTGCAGAGAGCTTCTTTACAAGTTTTGCTAATCAGACTACATTGCAGTGAGGTTCTTTTGCAAGTTTTGCTGATCAGACTACGTTTCATTGAAATCATCATCTCAGAAAAGACTGTACAACAACCAGCTGAAAGACATGTCTCTGAAGACAGTTTGGGAGCTCGCGCATTGAAATCACCATCTCAGAAAAGGCCATGCAACGATCAGCTGAAAGACATGTCACTGAAGACAATTCGGGAGCTCGCGCATTGAAATCACCATCTCAGAAAAGGCTGTACAACAGTCAACTGAAGGTCTTATCTCTGGAGACCATTTTAGAGACTCAAGAGGGTACTTACTGGGTCATAATTAACCCCTTCACTGCCATGTTGTCACTTGAAAATGACCAATTAAAGTGTGAAATTTGAAACCCTTAAGCCCTTTTTGTTTTCTTTTTCGCACTGGCATGTGAAAGGGTTTTCATCAAAACGCACATAGCACTGAAAGTAGATGGCTACAGGACTGGAAAATACACTGTTTTTGAGGCGCGTGTGTGTATCTTTCAGCCTGGAAGGTTTACAGGCTGGGGCAGTGAAGGGGGGGTTATGGCTGCTTGGTCCGTCTTCAGAACATGTAGATTTTCCCTTTGCAGCTTTTGAATTTGATGATGTTTCGTGTGTACTGGCAGTTCAAAGCAAGTGTTTCGATTCAGAATGCTAGCAGCGATGTACATAGGAATCATTGAACATTGTCTCTTGCAAAATGTTTTGACAGTGGAACCCACTTGTGACCCCCCCCCCCCCCCCCCAACACACACACACACACATTTCCCATGCAAGAAAAAAGAAGTCACCACGAATTATGAAATTGGACTGCCTCTTTGAAGACGACCATTTTGATTTTGACTAATTCCTCATTCAATAATTCATAAAACCTCATGCCATTTAATTACTTTTTCTGGTTTTTGTAGGGTAGTAGTAGACGTTCCACCATGCAAAGACTTTATGACCTGTTGTAAAAGGACTGTATATATGTGTACATATAATTATTACTTACAGCTAAAAACATTTTATATCCCTGGTGTTTTCTTGATGTCTAGCATGAAGTTATGCTCTTCCTATGAACTAGCACAGCGTGTGGACGACTCTGAAGAGAACGCCGTGGTTGGAATGCATCCGCAGATTGTATGAACTGTACTGTGTACAAGTGGATCTGAAGAGAGCGCCGTGTTGGGAATGCTTGCGCATGTTGTGTAAACTGTACAGTGTACAGATGAATCTGAGCAGAACGCCGTGGCTGGAACCCGTGTGCAGGTCCTTTCACGTGACCCAGCAATTAAACTCGTGCAGTGTATATAATTTGATGCTACTCTGTTCGGTGCAGTGATAATGACTGCGCAGGACAGCTGTGTGTTGTGATCGAGTGTGTCGGTCGTCTGTAGCGTTAGCTTGGTGCTGGAAGACAAGACAGCTGGACTGAGCGGGAGATGCAATGCTGTGTTCACAAATTTGAGGCACGGTGGACAGATTTCAAACGGGCTTATGTTGGGACTGCGCGCATATGTGTGTATGTATGTGCACTGTGTCATATAATAAAATGGCAGAAGTAAACAGTGTGTATTTTTTCAGTTAGGTGATCAGGTTTTAGTGTAACATAGGCGAGCAGTTCCTACGACTGCTGCGCGTGCATTCACGAGAAACCCTTTCCCCACCAACGCTACTCCGCAATAAGCCAGCAGTAATATAGTATAGCGTGTGTGTGTGTGTGTGTGATTTTGTGTGTTTGTGTGTGTATATTAACAGTAATACTTATTAAAGTAGATCCACATGCCTTGATTTATTAAAGTTGCTCATGTTTGAAATTTCCAGAACTTCATTGCACAGAAGGGGACAGACTGCGAGAGAAGAAATTGTGAAGGTGGACTGAAATATTGTGGAGTTGTTGTTGTTGTTGTTGTTGTTATTTTAATTAGGTGGGGAAGAAAGTTGGCAGCCGGAGCCCCCAAATTCCATATTTTTCCAAGTTCATGAAATGAGAATTTGGGATTTAAAAAAAGAAGAAAAAAAGATGGAAGGGGGAGAATATATTTTTCGCCGGCAAGTGGTCTTGGTCTAAAAAAAATTATTTGTAACTTTGGTAATTTCGTAATTGGTTAGGTACTTAAATTCTTTAAAAAATGTTCTTAAGGTACAGCCCAACACCCTGTTGGGGGGGGGGGGGGGGGGGGATTGGGTAAACAGGGGTTGAAATTAAGGGACCCAAGCTGCCCTTGGGCCATGATCTTGAAAACGCGGTAAGGATTTTGCATTGCTTTTGCTGGCTTATTGGGTAGATGGTTAATTTTGGTCCTGTTGTTGTAAGAAGCAGAATTTTACCTTAATGGAGTTCTCAAGTGGGCCAAGATGTGTGTTCTGACCCCCTCCCTCTGCAACGCCCCAACCCCCACCCCCACCCCCCAACTCTAATCCTCCCCCATCCCTTTTTTGCTTCTTCTTCTTCTTCTTTTTTTTTTTTTTTTTTAAAGCTAATTGGACACAAAAGTCTCAGGTGCTTCAGTTGCAATAACTAACATGAACTTGGATTTATCTTATGGAATGTTGTTGCATGTTTGTTGGTCTGCTGTCCTTGCTCTTGTCTTATATGTATATATTACCTTTCCTCAACTGGTGTTTCTTTTTTATTCAGCATTCAATTCTGCTGGACCTACCATGTGTAATTATTATCTTTGGTAACTTTTTCTTCTTTTTGCAAAAGAGAAAAAAAAAAGAGAAAAAAACACAATGTTGATGAACCAAGAGAGAAACGTTCCCTTTTATGTCCCTAAATGGTTTAAGAGGTTATTTTAGTCAGATCCTGGGGTCTGTGAAAATCTGTAAATGACCGACATATTTTTCACTATCAGTTATGTTTTATGGTTTTTAAATGCTTTACTAATTTGATGGGTGAATTTTTTTTTTTAATTTCTTGATTTTTTTTTTCTTTCTGTCTCAGAAGGGATTTTGTCTTATGTAATCTCACAATTTTTTTTTTATAGATCAAAATCACTGTACTTTTTGTTTGTTTTTACTTTGGTTGTTGATAAAATTAATGTCAGTGTTAACTGATATGCTGGTAGGTAATGAAAGTCAAAATGAAAATGCATGGAGAGAGAAAAAGAAAAAGAAAAAAAAAGGCAACAAAACAGCCTGAAAAGATTAATAACAGAAGCACTTACAGAACTGTATTAAATAATGTTTCACTTCTTTACTTGTCCATGTCACCATCCTGATTGCTACACTTATTTGTGATCACAAAACAGTATGTGTGGATTTCTCTTCCGTCAGAATCAAACAACATTGTACAAAACAGCAAACTTACAAAACCCAAGTACTGAAAACTAACGACTAACAACCTGTTGCACAAACTTGGACAGAAGCAAACTCTTGATCTTGAAAATGGCATTTCCTTTCCACTTTTCTCTGTAAGTTTGCAAAAGCTTGATCAAGATGCTTGGTAGTAAATTGTGTCATATACTATATATACCTTGCCATTCTACGGGAATGTCATCGCTACACTCAAATGATCATCGGTAATTTTTTTAATTTTTTTAATCTGTGTCAGTCCATGGTAGAGTCACGTTCGTAACAGTTTGGTGGTGCTCAGAATGATATTACAGTGCAAGTCTTGTGGGTATTTGTTTCCCATTGATTATAATTATGAACAGAGTGCACAACAGATTTTTGTTTTTGTTTTGTTTTTTCCGTTAATGTTAGAAATTTGCCTCCAGTGAGAATTGTTATGTGTGATACATAAACATCTGACATTTTTGTTTTGAAATCAAACCGTTGTTTTTAAATAAAGATGGAAGAAGAAAATCATGATCTGTGTGTGTGTGTGTGTGTGTGTGTGTGTGTGTGTGTGTGCGTGTGTGTGTGTGTGTGAGCATGTGTGCATGCATGCATTTGTGTGTGTGTGCAGGTGCACTTGCATACAGAGTATCAAACCAAAAAATGATGGAGTACATTTAACTTTTGTTCTTGTTATTTTCACTCTGTCACACATCAAAAATAGGCAGTTCACAACCATCATTTACACACAATCAAATATCAAAAGTAGTTGATACATAATCACAAAGCTGTTGACTTTGAACATCCAAGTGTTTAAAAAAATTAAAAATAAAATGTTTTACCTCATCTGGGCAAATACTGCTCTGCACAAAATCCAATCAAGACAGATCAAAATTCTGCCTCTCTTCACACACACACTTTCCCTCTGCATTCCTGACTCTCGCTGACTTCTACCTACAGTTTTTTGACAAAAATTACTGCTTTGCAAAAAATCTGTTCAGGGCAAATTGATATTCTCTGTTCACACACACACACACACACACACACACACACACACACACACAGAGTCCCCCCAAAATTACACACAAATGCTAGCAATCAGATATTATGTAATCCATCATCATAAAATTGGTGAATAATAATGCCTGTGTAATAACTGAAAAGTAGAAAACAGCTGACAAACTGTTCTTCGGAAGTTACAGAATTGGCAACAACAACAACAACAGCAACAGAGAAGCTACACACATGGCCCACAGAAAGACCCCCTAGTCCCTAAGTATGAAAACCCAGTCT
>OY757552.1:7358526-7448526 GCA_963584105.1 Alviniconcha strummeri
GACTGATTGTTGTAACGTGTTCCATTTTTTGCTTAATCTTGCAGATTGACTTTTATTATTAAAACTGTGTTCAGTGAGGATGTTATACTTCTGTGTGTGTGTGTGTGTGTGTGTGTGTGTGTGTGTGTGTGTGTGTGTGTGTGTGTGTGTGTGTGAGACTGCATGCGTGTGTATGTGTGTGACTGCATGCATGTGTGTGTGTGTGTGTGTGTGTGTGTGTGTGTGTGTGTGTGTGTGTGCATACAGGTGTGTGTGTGTGTGTGTGTGTGTGTGTGTGTGTGTGTGTGTGTGTGTGTGTGCATACAGGTGTGTGTGTCTCTGTGTGTGGGTGCGCATGCACATTATATATATACCTACATGTGTTTGTGCATAAAATATAGACAGAAAAGAAGAAGTAAAGCAGCTCTTACCTCTAAACATCTCAAACGGGGAAGGCAGAAGAACACCTCCCATGTCAAAAATCACCGCCTTGTATTTGGGCCTGTCACGGTCCTTTGACTGGCTGCTCATGCTGGCGGCCATGCCCGGTCGAACAGTGCTGTTCCACGGTCGATTGGTGACGATGTTTGGCATCCTCATCAACAGGCGTGACATCATCTCATTGTGCTCCACCTGCAAACGTGTTCAGCTGCATCAGCAAAACTCCTGGCGTGAAATACCTGACCCACCTCATGAGGGAATAGCCTGTAAGTTTGCCTGATGAAAGAAGCACAGTGGCCCATTGACATCTGGGAAGACGAGAATGCTAATTTATTCCCCCTTCCTCCCCCCACCCCCCCAGCCCTTCAATACTGCACTTTTTCCAACCACCACCACTTCAATGCCACATTCCCACCCCCCAACCCCCCATCCCTTCAATGCCACATTTTGTATACTCATTTCCTCCTGGTAAAACAATTTGAGAGTTGAGAATTGCTCATTTATTCACCCCACCACCATCCCTTCAATGCCACATTTTGTATACTCATTTCCTCCTGGTAAAACAATTTGAGAAGTTGAGAAATGCTCATTTATTCACCCCCCCCCCCCCCCCACACACACACACACACACACACACACACACAACACCATCCCTTCAATGCCACATTTTTTACTCTCATTTCCTCCTGGTAAAACAATTCAGGGAGTTGAGAATTGCTCATTTATTCACCCCCCCCCCCACCCCCGCCACGCAACCTTCTCAACACCACATTCTGTTCCTACCCCCACCCCTTCAATACCACATTTTTCTCTCTCACTCATTTCCTCCTAGTAAAACAGTTCGGGTAGTTGAAAATTGCTCAATTATTCACACCCCACCCCTTCAATGTTATATTTTTCCCACCCAACCCTTCAATACCACATTCTGTTTCTACCCCCACCCCTTCAACGCCACATTTTTTTTACACTCATTTCCTCCTAGTAAAACAATTTGGGGAGTTGAGAATTGCTTATTTATTCACATCCCACCCCTTCAATATCACATGTTTCCCCACCCCCACCCCTTTAGTACCACATTCTGGTCTTACCCCACCCCTTTAATGCCACTTTTTAATTTTATTTTTTAAAGCACTCATTTCCTCCTTGTAAAAAAACAACAACAACACCAAAAACAAAAAACATATTGATTAATCCCTCAAATCTGAAACAAAGTTGTCTCCCAGTGTTCTGAAACAAGATCAAAATGCACAAAAGGTTGAAAAGAATGAACGCTTAGTTTCATCAAACAATACAAACCATTCAAATTGTCAGGGTTAAACCCCCCTTTTCATGCAACAGTTTTGTGTGTCTTGATCGTGATTATAACCACTCAGTCAGACCACCCCTATTTTCTGACCATCTGATCACAGATCATTTTCATCCCAGATCCTGTTTCGTGTGTGTGTGTGTGTGTGTGTGTGTGTGTGTGTGTGTGTGTGTTGTGTGTTGTGTGTGTGTGTATGCATGTGTGTGGTGTGGTGTATGTGTGTGTGGTGTGTGTGTGTGTGTGTGTGTGTGTGTGTGTGTGTGTGTGTGTGTGTGTGTGTGTGTGTGTGGTGTGTGTGGTGTGTGTGTGCGTGTGGTGTGGTGTGTGTGTGTGTGTGTGTGTGTGTGTGTGTGTGTGTGTGTGTGTGTGTGTGTGTGTGTGTGGTGTGTGTGTGTGTGTGTGTGCGCGCACACACGTGTGTGCGTGCATGCATGCATGGGGTTTAAGAACAAGAAAGCGGTAATCAGAAAATCAAAACAAAACAAAAGGTAACTGGAAAAGGTGTGTGTGTGAGTGTGTGTGTTTGGGGGGGGGGGGGGGGGAAGCGGAAGGGTTTGTACTTGCAGAACTTGTGTGATACAGAGAGACTTGATTCACTGCAAGGGTGTTTCACAGCTTTAGACAGCAGGGCCCGAGATCCAAGCGTATCACGCTGTGACACTGGTGAAATTAAAGTTCCACTTTATGTACAGAAGCGTCAAGAATTGTGCGTGTGTACGCGCAAGTGATACAAGTGTGTGTGTGTTTTTGTGCATGTGCATGTGCATCAGGGAGGGGGCAGGGGTTGTAGTTTATATGAAAACGTAACTTCTTTTTCATATGAGTGGGTAGGTTACAGGTGTGTATATCTATATATAAAATGCATGCTGCTCATGCAAATGTTTCATTGCCTGAGCAAAGTGCTGCCTCGGTGCAAGTGTGCTTCAGTCCTGTTCAAATCTGCCTGGGTGAAGCTAAAAACACCATCAACTTCAAATCATGAACTGATGAAGCTCCAAAGAATGCACACCACTGGCTATAGTGAAGCATAAACACAAATGAATGTGAAGCTCAATTGTAGAAGTTTTAACACCTCCAGTCAAGCTAAGATGCACAGTTAGGAAGTGTCCAATGCACACTTTCTGTACCGCCTGTTTTTTATTCTTCAGTTTTTGTTTTAAACAGACTTACACATTGCTTTGACAAACTTCAACTTACATTATTCATTTTATGCTTTTCCAAAAAAAGAGTCCTGATTGTCTATGCACACTGATCACACAAAACACAGGGGACTATAACATTTGGGGTCAAAGTTTACACACCCTTCTGACTGACATATTATGTGACTGAAACACATCAGTTGTACAATTTAAAGGGGACAGTAAGCAAAGAAGCACCACGGGGGCCCTATCCACAGAAATGGAACAGAAAACAGACTCGCAGGTCAGAGCACTTTTTCTAAGCAGTCTAGTTTGTCAGAGCTAGATGTTTGAAAGTTATGAAACTATGGCTGTGAGCAAAATCACTTTTGGTGTGACAGTCTGTGTCCACGTCTGTGATGTCATGAACTTGGTCAGTGTGTGTGGCAAAAGCATGCATTACATCACAGGCCATTTATCTCTTTTTGCTCTTAAACAGCAAAGAGTGAACCAACACAGCTGTGTCCTGAGGAGTTGAAATTTGAATTTTTAAAGTTGTTTAGTAAGTAAGTAAACATGGTGCTAAAATTTAACATCCACAGAAACCATAAAGCTTATTAGGGATGGGGAAGGTTGTTTTTGATCACTTTTACATAGCACCATTCTCCACTCTAAAGCAGACTCATTGTGCTCTTGTTGAATGTGATTCTAAATGGTGGTGATGTAGAGCTTCATGTCCTTGGATGTCGGTTGACATATTAGGGACAAACTGTGACCAATGCTGAAGCATGGTTCAATGTTGCGTTACAGAAACCGTAAAGCTCATTAGGACACAAAGCCCAGGACGGCCACCTCGACTTTCACACAGCTCCTGAACTCTGAGTGATTCTAAATGAGTAACTCACTTTTTAAAGCGTATTTTGAATATCCACCCCAGTGGCATACTTACTGTGCCATTTGGTTGTTACATGGCCAGCCCAACAGGAAACTGCTGCTGTCTTGGTGCTTTCTGAGTACACCATACAACCATGCACCATGCACAACTAAGTTGCAAAAAATAATAAAAATAGCAGCACTGCACAAACCCTCAAACTGGGCTCATTTGCATATTCAGTTTTTGATACATTTTCAGGCCATATATATATTCACTTGGGATCCCCTTTAACTACAACAGCCAGAGCACTGATATCAGAAGGTTATTGCATACCTGTCAACCCATACAGTTTACCAGTATAAAATACAGTTTTTTAATGGAGGGGGGGGGGGGGGGGGGGGGGGGGGGGGATATGGCCATATTGGAAAATGGATACAGGAAAACATAATTTTCATAAGATTTTGTTGTTGTTTTAAACTGAGCAAAAAGATTGAAAAGCTTTTGAAAATGCACACTGACTGGACTAGTGCAACAGGCTAGGTCAACTGTCTTCCACACTCAGACACCCACATGTGCCAGCTGGAATTCAAAATGCCATGGCAACCAGCGAGAAAAAAGACAAAAAGACCCTAGCCTGCATAATGGAAATACAGGTTCACAAACTGTGGACTAAGGTTTACTCCCAAAAGGGGTTGACAGCTATGTTCTTGCAACTGATCCGCAGCAGGCAAATTCTGTAATAGTTAATGCGTACAGTGTTACAAGTTGCTGATTACTTCATTATTAATGTTCGTTCAAGACAATTAACTATCATGCAGTGTTACAAGTTGTTGATGACTTCATTATCAATGTTAGTTAAGGATAATTTTTAACTATCATGCCTACAGATTAGACAAGCATCAGCTGAAAAAATCTGCTGAACGTATTTTCTGTGAAACCTCCAAACTCCAGATAAAAACTAGTGTAAGCACTGCAAGGGAGGCATTTCTGTTAAAAAATGATGTAGAAACCTTCTTCCACCTACACTCTGACACCCACAGTCAACCTTCTTCTTCCATCTACACTCAAACACTCACAGTCAACCTTCTTGCACACTCAGACACCCACAGTCAACTGTCTTCCACACTCAGACACCCACAGTCAACCGTCTTCCACCTACACTCAGACACCCACAGTCAACCTTCTTCCACACTCAGACACCCACAGTCAACCTTCTTCCACACTCAGACACCCACAATAAACCGTCTTCCACACTCAGACACCACAGTCACCCTTCTTCTTCCATCTACACTCAGACATCCACAGTCACCCTTCTTCTTCCATCTACACTCAGACACTCACAGTCAACTTCTTCCACACTCAGACACCACAATAAACCATCTTCCGCACTCAGACACCCACAGTCAACCTTCTCCACACTCAGACACCCACAATAAACTGTCTTCCACACTCAGACACCCACAGTCAACCTTCTTCCACCTACACTCAGACACCCATACCCAACTTTCTTCCACACTCAGACACCCACAGCCAACCTTCTTCCACACTCTGACACCACAGCCAACCTTCTTCCACACTCAGACACCCACAATAAACTGTTTTCCACACTCAGACACCCACATCCAACCTTCTTCCACACTCAGACACCAACAATAAACTGTCTTCCACACTCAGACACCAACAATAAACTGTCTTCCACACTCAGACACCCACAGCCAACCTTCTTCCACACTCAGACACCCACATCCAACCTTCTTCCACACTCAGACACCAACAATAAACCTTCTTCCACACTCAGACGCCCACAGCCAACCTTCTTCCACACTCAGACACCCACAGTCAACCTTCTTCTTCCACATACACTCAGACACCCACAGACAATTTCTTCTTCCACCTACACTCAGACACCCACAGTCAACTTCTTCTTCCACCTACACTCAGACACCCACAGTCAACATTCGTCCAGACATCTACTGACACACAGACACACACACTGGCCACAGTCAACCTTCTCTTCCACTTACACTCAGATACCCATAGTTAACAATGATATAATCTTCAATACAATGAAACAGGTCACTCTGTGGATGGAAGAAGAAGAAGAACCTTCTCTTTTTACCTATACTCAGACACCCACAGTCAACCTTTTTCTTCTACCTACACTCACACACCCACAGTCAACCTTCTTCTTAACCTGTTGTCAGACACCCACAGTCAACAGTGATATAATCTTCAGTATGATGAAACAGGTCGCTCTATGGAAGAAGAAGAATCTTCTCTTTCTACCTGTACTCACTCAGACACCCACAGTCAACCTTCTTCTTAACCTACTGTCAGACACCCACAGTCAACCGTCTTCTTCTACCTACACTCATACACCCACAGTCAACCTTCTTCTTAACCTACTGTCAGACACCCATGATCAACCTTCTTCTTCTACCTACACTCATACACCAACAGTCAACCGTCTTAACCCACTGTCAGACACCCACAGTCAACCTTCTTCTTAATCTACTGTCAGACAGCTACAGTCAACAGAGACATAATCTTCAATGTGATGAAACAGGTCACTCTATCACACAACTATCAGTCTATGGAAGAGGAAGAATCTTCTCTTTCTGCCTACACTCATTCAGACACCCACAGTCAACTGTCAGACACCCACAATCAACCTTCTTCTGCCTACACTCAGACACCCTGTGACCCACAGCGAACTGTATGTATATTACTGCTGTTTATGGAGGTCCAGCGAACAAAGAGGTGCCAGGGGCAACTATTCAGAATGCGTAAAGAATAATCCATAATTCTTGCATGTGAAAGTAGGGTTGATATGATGACTAGGGCTGTGCCAGTTGGGATATGCCCCCAGTGACCGCTACAATAGCTTGAGTGGTCCAGTCCAAGATGTAGAAAGCCAGTGGGACACTTAAAACTCAATGTTTGTTTTAACTTTGTGTGCATGTGTGTGTGTGTGTGTGAGCGTGTGCGTGTGTGTGTGCATGCGTGCATGCGTGCGTGCATGCATGTGTGTGTGTGTGTGTGTGTGTGTGTGTGTGTGTGTGTGTGTGTGTGTGTGTGTGTGTGTGTGTGTGTGTGTGTGTGTGTGTGTGTGTGTGTGTGTGTGTGTGTGTGTGCAGTGTATGTGTGTTTACTGCTGCACAGCCCCTAACAGTGCCATAATCTTCAATATATATGATAAAGAAGGTCACTTTACAGAAGAAGAAGAAAATTCAGACATACGACATTGAGAGTCAGCAGCACTTTTGACCTTTGTATCACACTACTCATGGTCTTATTTTCTTTGCTCTACTTTGGGATCACCTACATTTATACATATATCATTATCACTCGGTTGGGATGTGTGCAGTGCTAGTGTTACTGTTAGTGTGTGTGTGTGTGTGTGTGTGTGTGTGTGTGTGTGTGTGTGTGTGTGTGTGTGTGTGTGTATATGTGTGTGTGTTGTTGTTGTTGTTGTTGTTATTGTTGTTCTTTGTGCATTCCTGCCAGTCCCAGCAAAATAACCACATGAACGACCTTGGTCACGAACAATGGAGATGAAGAATGGTTCTCGTGCAGTTCTGAAGTCACTTACGGCAAAAATTGAGTACAGGTAGGTAGTGTTGCTTAATGTCCTCGGATGTCGGCTGACATATTAGGGACAAGCTGAGATCAGTGCGTTAGCATGATTCAATATAGCTTTACGTCTGCAGAAACCAGAAGGCTTGTTAGGACGGACAGCCCAGGACAGCCACCTCAACTCTCACACAGCTCCTGAACTATGAAATTGAGTACTGAGCAGTCTTTGCTATTTATAAGTAATGTGGACTTTACACTGTTCTACTTACTGCAGAGATGCAAGACACCCAAGGAATCTGCAGCGAAAAGAAACTTATAAACAAACTCACAGTAGAACCTGTGCACAAAAGCAATAGACTTGCTGCAAACTTACCGACGCTCGACAAAATAAGTTTACAAACAAGCCTTCTTCTTTTCTGCAAGTGAAAGTTAGAGCGCTGTCTTCAAGATAGGGGAAGCCACTCTGATGTGACAGAAAATGTTCTTAGACACGATGGTTTCCCTTTAATAAGGACTGCCTTTTCATCCTTTTTCTTTTTTTCTTTTTCTTTTTTTCTTTTTTTCTTTTTCTGTTCAGATTAATGTTTTAAATTGAGTAATGTTTTCCTTACGCCACTATTTCAGGTAGTCTTGTGTTTTTGTACAGTGCTGTAGATGCTTTATGTTCTTTTCATCTACTGCACGTGTATTTGAAAATAATTGGTACATTCTAGGCATAGTCAGCATATACAATAGTAACACTTAACAGGTGAACATTCTTACTGTACACTTTTCCCAGCCAACTTAAGGCATAATGAGCCAGAAAAAAAAGAAGAAAAAAAAGGTGGGAGTATTTGAATAAAATACAAAATCAGAAGACCACATTAGCCTGTTATAATCAATAATCATATGATCTTTATGATATCTCTAGGACAAACATTAACTATATCATGGTTGTGAGTGACACAACACTCCATGCATTCCCCAGGAGTTTGCGTATACAAGCATCTGCCTGAATATTTTTCATCAGAGATTGGAATCTGAAGAAATTATGTATAGCTTTCTGAAAATTTGCTTTGTGCTGGATGTATAACTGATGAAATTAAAACTGAAAATCAAGGATTTCACATTAAGATGCTCCATTAATTTCAAAAAAGTTTCACAAAAACAAGTGATGCTTTCAGTGCACCCAGTTTCAGAAGTGCACATCTGACTGTTATACTGATTCTGATATCAAATGAGTGGCACTGAAAACAGTTACATTTCAACTTAATGGTGGAGAGGATATAGTCAAAATTCATTGTTATCCATTTCCTCATTTGATCTTAAATATTATATAATGTGTTCATTATTTTGAAACAGATTTACCACATGCATTATCTTGTCTTGTTATTGGCATGTCATTTTCTTTGGTATAAATAAATGTATGACTATGTTACGTGGAGTAGCCAAATATTTTGATTTATATAGAGGTACTCAATAATTATTATAAAAAAGGGCTGTATGTTTGAAGGTGCTGATATATACACACACTACAGTTATTGCTCTCTCTCTCTCTCTCTCTCTCTCTCTCTCTCTCTCTCTCTCTCTCTCTCTCTCTCTCACACACACACACACACACACACACACACACTGTCACACACACACACACACACACACACACACACACACACACACACACACACACACACACACACACACACACACACACACACACACAGATACATGCACTATGTTTTTGCGTGGAAGTTCTTATGCTCCATGTATAGATTTTCACGTATAAAATTTCACTTAATTGTTCATGTTTGTTTGATGCCTTGTAATTTTATTTTTACTCATCAGTAGCTTAGCAAGGACTAGTTAGACAGAACCTAAACTACAATGCTTGTAAAATAAAGTTATTGAGTTCAAATTGAGTTCTCTCTCTCTCTCTCTCCTCTCTCTCTCTCTCTCTCTCTCTCTCTCTCTCTCTCCTCCCCCCCCCCCCCCCCCCCCCCCCTCCACCGAGGGCTGAATGTAAAAACAAATTTTAATCATGTTTTTATCTCATCTGTTAATTGTTCTCAGTCTTCTCATGCAGTTCCCCCCCCCCCCCCCCCCCCACCCCGCTCTCTCCTTCCTTTCCCAGTCTGGACATTTGTAAAAGTAAACATTATATATTTACCGTAAAATGACACTGCATCTTCTCCACTTCACTCACACACATACCCGCATACCCGGCACACACACACACACACACACACACACACACACACACACACACACACACACACACACACACACACACTGTCACACACACACACACACACACACACACACACACACACACACACACACACACACACACACACACACACACACTGTGTACAACACTGATGCACACACACACACACACACACACACACACACACACACACACACACACACACACACACACACACACACTGACACACACTGACGCGGCAAGCCCGCACGCACGCACGCACACACACACACACACACACACACACACACACACACACACACACACACACACACACACACACACACACACACACACACACACACACACACACACACACACACACACACACACATGAATCATTGACTTGTTCAGATTGAATCACTGATCCACTCAATCGTCACGTTTGTACGGACTACGGAGAAACCCATATCCTGGCGGCAGCTCACTGAATAGATTGTTCAATGACTCGAAACGTGTTTAACAATGAGAAACTGTGCGTTTAACTGTTGCGCCACATAGCCTTTCCGACGTTGACAGGCGTTTATTTTTACACTGAAGTAGATCTCAGTTACGAGAAATGACTGCACCCTGAAGAATGATGTTTACAGCGGTTGTTAATGACGACTGACTGACGTCACGTGCAGTCTTCAGAGGCTCGCAGCAGCAGTCTTGCTTCGAGTGCCGCGCTTATTCCGCCATTGGGACTTCGTCGGTGGAGGGGGACAAAGGCAAAACTGAAGGTCGATCGGGTGTAAGTCAGTTTACTTGTTAAGAGATTTAGCTGGTTAAGGCGCGTACACTGACAGGGGGAACTGTTCCACTATCGATCGGCACAGGCGATGTGCGGCCCTGCCGGCAAAACTGTCACTGATAACTGTTTTGTTAGTGTACGATTAGCATGTTCGGAATTAATTAGCGGTTAGCAAGGCGAAACATGAACTGAAACCCGATGAGTTCAAACCGGCTGCGTTCTGAACTTATTAGTATTCTGAACTTATTAGTTGTTCGGACTGCGGCCTTCTCAAGTTCTTCCTGTCAGTATAACTTGTATAATTATAGTGACCACTGTCATCCGCGAATAAGAAAGTAATAGTTTGTTGATGTACGATGCGTGTGTTTGTGAAAAGCCGGAATTATATGGTGAATGCTAATTACTATTGCTAAATTAAAAATCTGGGCCTGCCATACCCTACACCGAAACTTAGTGCATGATGATGAGTTGATGCTTAATGTCCTCAGATGTCATTTGACATATTAGGGACAAGTTGTGACCAATGCCGAAGCACGGTTCAATAGCCACATACGTAAGGTGTATGCGTGTTTAGCTGTAACCTGCCACCTGCACTTTTTCAGTGGCAGAATGACCGGGATTTTTTACGTGCTACTGTGGTAACACGGGGGGTGGAACGGATACCGAAATAAGAGTCAGCACAGAAAGTCGACCCTGGAGAAGAAAATTCTCCCGCCGTTCCAGCAGGGATTCGAACCCGCGACCTTTCAATCACGAGTCCGGCGCTCTAACCACTGAGCTATCCCCGCCCCGTAACTTAGTGCATATTTACCGTCCTATCTTGTACATAGTCCTCTCAATGTGATGAAATTCACTTGCAGTTTGATGATGGATTCATGAGTCTTTGTAGTGGTTCAGCTGTGTCATCGGAAATAAAGACTGGGCACATTTTCTTTTTGAAAGTGAAGGCCCGGCAAATGCATCTCGTCGTAAAATGGAGAGCATCGGAGATTTCTGTTATGACCCGACAAAAATACTTGGGCAGGGATCCTTTGGCATTGTCTTCAAAGGATGGAAAAAACAGGTAAGACTCCCATCGATTCCTACCATCATTGGTGGTCCCATAAATACCGTTTTGTTTTCGAACACTAACTGTGACTCTGCCTCCAACCTTGTTATAATCATGGTCACAGCTCCTTCTCGACCTCATGCTAATTAGTAATAGCATGTGTACGTAATTAAATGGCACACACACACACACACACACTCCACACACACACACACACACACACACACACACACACACACACACACACACACACACACACACACACACACACACACACACAAACTCCAAGCACTGGTTTACGACATCCTTCCTTCAACCACTGCCGTATTTAGTTACGCCATATGGTCCAGAAAACTGTCAGCTAACGAGCAGATTTTTTGTTGGTGCTCAAACAGTAGTAAGTTTGTTACAAACAACTTAGATTATATCACACGTTTGTTTTATAACTGACCACGTTGCTTACGCCAGCTCAAATAAAACCAAAATCGTTTGAATCGAGACGGAACTCTTCTTCTTCTTTTTTTACCGGGGGTGGATGCGCCTCATGTTTACGTGCGTGCTTGGGCGCTAGGTTGCTTCCACAATCTTATCAGTACCCGAACCTTTCGGAGGGCGCTGACCGCATCGGTGGACGAGCTGCGCGGAGATAAAGAGTGCCCCTTCAGTGGCGTAACTAAATCTGGCAGAGTTTAGAGGAAGGTGCCGGAAAGCGGTGCTCGGAGTGTTCACACACACACACACACACACACACACACACACACACACACACACACACACACACACACACACACACACACACACACACACACAACCCCTTGGGTAACATTCACAAAATGCATCACAACTTTCGACAGATTCAGTTGATCTGAATATTGCAGGTTATTATATCAGGTATTCTGTTTACATTTAACATTAGCAGGTCAACTAAGCTGCAATTTCCACTAATTCCACATTCAGTGACACTGCCAGATTGCCCTGAATTTATTAGAACTGAACGTAGAACTACAAGAGCAGCTATAAATTCCGCTGAGAGTGACTAGTGAGACAGTTTTGAAAAAGTTTTTGAAATGTACCTTGATTTGATCTGACATAGTAAGAACAGAGAAATCATAAACACTGACATTTAAAGTGACAAACTCACAAAGCCATTGAAAACCAGTCACTGGATCAGTGGATTTGAACATTAAAGTTCTACTACTAGTAGTTCAAGTAGAAGTAAAACTGGTAGAAACTGTAACAGTTTTGTTTTTGTTTTTGTTTATAAAAATAATAACTCGACTGAAAATAACTATAGAACCAAAAGGCATTTTATAAGAACTTTAGAAGTCTGAAAAGAAGATATTCCCACCCCTTTTTCCTCCACACTGCCTCCTGTCAGCCCCCCTCCAAAAAAGAAGAAGAAGAAAAAGAAGAAAAACTTGAGAAAAAAAAAAAAAAAAAGAAGAAGAAGAAGAAGAAGAAGAAGAAAACGTAATGGTGTACATGACGCAGGATAGCATACTAATAGTAGTAATACCGTGTTGTTGTTTTTCCACTGGTGTTTGTACAAGAATTGAGTATTGCCATCATAATTCATGAAGATCAAGGTCACTGCCTCCTCATTCATTGACATTGTTTATTAACACACACACACACACACACACACACACACACACACACACACACACACACACACACACACACACACACACACACACACACACACACACACACACACACAAAACAAAAACATTTAAGACTTTATATCAAACTCAAAAGTAACTCAGCTAAATGCAGTGGTTTTAATATATGAATTATGTCATGTGAAGGTTAGTGAAAACCGGCTGTATCTGTTCCCAGCTGTCAAGGCGAGTGTGACACTGTGACACTGACTCTAGGGAGTACTACTAGAGCTCTAGATACACTGAACAACCCTAGTACCTGACCGGGCCATGCTGACATTGTCTGTAAACTCCAGGGTCCTGAACTGAGGTTCCTGGAGGGCTGAGTAGCGTGGGTATCAACAGTGCGAGGTGCGATGTCAGTAGTCAATTATTCAAAACAGAGACTGAGAGAATAAGAAGGAGAGAAGTCCTTGAGACAATGAGAGAAAACTTTATGTTGTCCAGCATTAACTGTTGTCAGTGTTTTGTGTTTAAAACTCATCATAGCATCTGTAACTAAAGTTCTGTAAATCTGCTAGGTGGTAATTCAAGCCATTCAAATCAAAACAAAGATTTAATTGTATTACGTTTGTAGTCTTGACTACCTTCAAGAATAATGAAGCTCGCGCTTTTCTGTTTAGAATTTGATCCATTCAGACCCATTTTGATAGCTCTGTATAATCTGATTTTATACTAAGAATTAACAACTAAGTGATCCAACAATGATTATCTTTGTGTAGCATTGTGATTATTATTTTACTGATATTGATCTGTTACTTAATGGTTGTTTTCAGCAACCATCTGTACAAGTGGCTGTGAAACGCATCGAAAAGAAGCGCATCAGTGAGGAGCTTTCGGACAGAGAAATCGAAGTGCTCAGGGTAGGTTCGTTGGACCTGTTTGCTGCGTTGCTTGTAAATTATTAGACTTCATTAACCCTTTCCCTGCTATATAATTTGTACTGCTGATGTCGATTCCGTCCAGTTCTAAACGTTGCACCGGAGAGAGGTTACTGGCAAAGCACAGACGTTCAGTTTCAAAGATTTGCTGCACTATGAGTCATATTATGGCTATGAAAAAGCATTTGACTTTCTGAGCTGTTAGTTTTCAGGCAGGATTTCAGTTACTAATACTATGGCCACATTAGAACAGTTACGATGGAACTGGAAAGTACTTTGGCATGGACATCATATTAAACTTAAAAGGGTTGAATTTTTTTATCACAATTATTATTATTTTATATATATCGATCGTAGTGACCATTCTGAATTACTACAGTGGGCATTATATTACAGACTAGTGATGTCTTTAGTGAATTTTAATTTTACGCTGGGGTCATTGTCTGCTACTGTGCTAGTAAGTAGTATTGTAATGAAATTAACTGTATACTGTGTTAGATTTACAAGTCTGAGAGGAGTTTTAAAAATTATTATAAGGTTGCTCAGTAATATTGTAGAAAAATATTGTTGTTTTTGTTTTATTTTTTATTAATGTTTGTTTTTGTCTTTGAAATACATTATGTAATCATAATTCGTACTAAAAATTTACAACACTGATGCTACAGCTTTTACAACACTGGTTTTGCAGGAGCTGTCTGGGTATCAGCATGAAAATGTGGTTGCTCTATTGGACGTCACGGTTGGTACTGGTCGTAATACACACACTGGCACAGTTAATGCTGCATCTTTATTGTCTGTTTCGGCCTGAGCTAGTGTGAACAGGCACAAAGTCTGTCAGTCATGCAATGCAATGACGAGAAAGATGGCCGAAGGGGCGGGGCGGGGGGGGGGGGGGGAGAGAGAGAGAGAGAGAGAGAGAGAGAGAGAGAGAGAGAGAGAGAGAGAGAGAGAGAGAGAGAAGGGCCCGGGAAGGAGAAAACACAGAGTACAAACATGTACAAAAACTGATTTTTTTTTATAATATGGCAGAGGTGAAAAATGTCACGACTCCTCAGTAGTGGAAGTGGAACCCTAACAAGCCGCTGTTATGTAATATTGTCGGTATCCCCTAACGCTACGGATTTATAAGTTCAGCTGATCTGAAGGCAACAGCTGGAGCCTTCTGTTGCGCCCTGCCAAGATAAAAAAACAAAACAAACAACAACAGTAGGGTCAAGGTGGATTTGGAGTTTTGCCCAGGGGACCATTTTGCTTTACGTCCACAGAAGCGAGGTGGCTTATTAGGGACGGGGCGGGGGGGGGGGGGGGGGGGGGGAACGAAGAGTGAAGGCTCAATTGCGGATACCGCCTGAAAAAGACCGGAGAGACAGTGGACCGCCGCCAGAACAATGGAAGTCAGTGTTAAGGCGGTGTCCCCTCGCCATTGCCCAGCGGCTAGTGCACTGCGCAATTGCCGTGCTTGGGCAGAGTCACAAGGACAATGTCTGTTGCACTGCTGTTGGGGAACAAGTCGAAGAGAAAGAAGTCCAACTTTCGCAGCCCAGCTCCACCTCCCTACTCATGATCTTTTCTGGGCTAACTTGAAGGTCCAGCTCCACCTCCCTTCTCTAGATCTCTTGATCTTTTGATCTCGCCTAGCTGGAACCTTGGGTTTTGCCCAGTCAGCAGTTTCCCCTTTGGTTCACATCCTATTGGGCGATTCAGGCAGGGTTGTTAACTCCCTTGACTTTTGCTCGGCATCGTTTAAGTCCCTTGGCTGCTTTTACTTCCGGTGCGCACTTTCTTCACCATGGAAGGCGGTGACAGTGAATTTGCGAATTTTACACTGCCAACTTTAAAGACATTTTTGGAGGCCCGTAGTCAGTATGTGTCTGGCAACAAGCAATAACTTGTTGCTCGTGCCCCTCCCCCCCCCCCCCCCCCCCCAATTTTTTCTCCACGAACTCGCGATCTTCTGGTCAGCCGAAAAACGTTGCAAAGACACTTTTTTTCCCCACCCTCCACCCCCTTTCCCCGGTAATTTTTGCAACTGCAACAGTGGTGGCATTTGTACTGCTCCTCAATTCTAGGTTCAACTTCCATTGTTATACACAGCGTGAAGCAATGCCTACTCAGAAATCGGCCCGGAAGTGACGCTGCGAACTCTCTTGCGCGAAAAATTACAAGGGGCATTCACTCGTGCACACCAGTTTCACTGAACCGTCCATACATAATGGTGTATCCCCAGCTGACTTGGGAAGTTCAGGCCTCTTCCCCTACCCTCTGTCCTTTGATGGGAGTCAGACTGTCACTGAGACCAAAACAGCACGTTAGAGGCGCTTGCTGTTGAGATTTAAACTGGCATCCTTTTACTCTGTTTTGAACAGCTCTTGTGGCTGTGTTCACTGTTACTGAGTGTTAGTAAGGTTCAGTCATCAGTGCTTTGGGTAACGACATGAAGCTGCTGTGGAGCGAGCTAGATGCTGTAGCTGGAGGTGGTTTTGCAGACATATATGACCCTACCGCCCAAAATTTAAATGCAGAGAGGGGGGAAATACGAGGTGCTGGTCAGAAACGTTGATTCAGTCTTTGGGTTTTCATGCTTCTGTGGCCGACCTTCGGTTTTCATCAAAATCAGGTGCTTCAGTGACTTCTCTGTCCAAAAACATTATTTTCGATAGCCAAATGTGATGTTTCATAGAATACCTGTTGCTAGAAATGAACTGCTGTACTAATAGTACTAATACTAAGGCCAAAATTTCACAGGCCTTTTTTATTTAATTTTTTGATTCACATAATAATCAATAACGTCATTTGTGACCTAATTTATATGTCTGTCAGCTTCTTATAACACAAATATCTTACAGTGCAATAGACTGCAGGCCATTTTTTCAGAGTGGGACTGTTGGTGGTAGTTGCTTTGAGTTCTCAATAGCTAATGAACCAGTTAACTGGCAGAACTGGATGATGTTGGTATTATTGAAATGGATGTTGGAATGCTCTTTAGGATATATATATATAAAATCATAACTGGTAAAATTTCTGTGCAAAGAATAAATAAATATGGTAATATCGGATCTCCCTGTCTACATCCTATTTTTATAGGAAACAGAGGAGATGGCCGCCCATAAACTAGAACAGTTGACTTGATATGTGGTTGTAAAGTACACTGATCCATCTTCTGATGTCATTCTGAAACCCGAATGCCTTTAGTACTTTGTGCATGAAAGACCAGTCGAGTGAATCGAAGGCTTTTTCAAAATCTATACAAAGTAACAATCCAGTCAGTATGTTCGTATTGCAATAATTTATCATGTCATAAACATGGACAAAAACAACAACAAAATTGAGCAACAACAAACAAAAACAAACAAACACGCAGCACCTCTACGAAGTCGTTGAATTTATCATCAACGACTGAAAGATAAGATGTCAAAGTATAAAAACTGCAAGGTAACAACATGGTCATCCAAAGACTGACATACATATCAGTGTAACGTAGCGCACGCGCGCTTGTGTGTGTGTGTGTGTGTGTGTGTGTGTGTGTGTGTGTGAGTGTGAGTGTGTGTGTGTGTGTGTGTGTGTGTGTGTGGTGTCCCTGCATGGTGTGGCGGCGTGAGTGCGTATGCATGCAGATGCACATGCATGCGTGTGCCACTATGCATCTGTGTGTGTTGGGGTGGGGGAGGTGGGGGGGGGGGCAATATGGGGTTGTTTCATTTCCCTCAGACACTGTGGGACATGTTGTTGGTGTACTGGGTGTAGGCCCACTGGACACAGACAGGACATCGTGGGCACGCCGGTGTTGGCCGCCGTGGTTGCTGCCAGCCTGTGAATCTCTGGGTGGGGGTTCGCTCAGCTCACGGGGCAGCTTGGCCAGGTCCCCCTTCTCGATCCTGACAACCCTCCTGTCTGCAAATAGAGCACACACACACACACACACACACACACACACACACACACACACACACACACACACACACACACACAAAAAATAGTCATTCCATCCTTGGTCCAGGTGCTCATGACTGCATTGTACGTCAGTACAGGCTGACCCGGTCCAGCGTTCTTTATTTAGCGGGGTCAGGTCCTTGACGATCACGATGCCCGATCTCTTCAGGTTCCTGCGTGCTTCGATCACCTTGGATTACTTCCATTCTGTGTCGCCTTAACACGAATCGCACGATGACTGACCTGGCGTTGGTATTCCTTGATGAATTGGCCAACTCTGTGGGCAACACTGATGCGTTGATTCGTAATGTGCCCGAGTTTTAGCTTCTTGTTAATTATTGCCAGCACCTCAAAGTTGTCCTCGCAATGAGTCGTGGTCTCGTTGCTGCAGTCAGGACAAAGCTAATTCAGTGACACTGAAAACGGAGGTTTTCTAGCCTGTCAAATTCAAATATTGTACTAGACTGTAATTTCTTCTTTCACGTTCTGCATCAAGTCTGTTACGGAGGGTCACATCTTCCTGCATATCTTCACATTTTCTTTAAGATTTTGCAGTCTTTCTGTCCATAAAACGATCATTAACTTGGTCTACTTAGACACCTCAGATCGCAGCTTTTCGGACACTTCCTCCATGGTCTTCTGAGTCAGCGAGAAACAGCTGATTTTCGTCCATTTTTTTCTTCAATGTTTTTCGACTTCTCCATGATACTGTCACAATCCTTCATGCTGCGTCGCTGTTCTGCAGTACTCAACGTGTCGCTTGTGTTCAGATCCGTGCAGCTTCCTTTTCTTCCTTTTCTTGCCACCCATCTCACAGCTGACTGCCCGCAGAGTGACCAGTGGCATATCTCACGTGCAGTTCAGTTTTTTAATCCAAGGACACAGTACTCTTAGTCTTACCTTGTATTCTTTGTCCTTTCAAGGAACAGTTCTGCCGGGTAGGAAGATTTCTCCTGAGAACAGAAAGCATTTTAAACAGCAGTCTGGGTTGTTACTTTTATCCTTGTTCAGAAAGGCTTATACTTGTCAGCTGATGACAGAAAGTATAAAATGGTTTTTAAAGTACTCCTGCTTTTTTAAAATTTATTTATATACAGGAGAAGCCAAGGGATCTGTTGTGGTGTGGACGTTGGGGATGAACCATAGATTCTTGTAGATGAATGATTATCATATATGGCAGCCAAGGCCAGAGAATTTCAAGAACAAATTACATTTTCCAGACTGATTCCAGTAACCTTCACAATAAAGTGTATAAAAACGAAACGTTTTTTCTTCTTCTTTTTTTCACCTCAATATCTAAAAAAAAAAAAAAAAAAATTTTTTTTATTGGTCATGAATATATTCCCAAGTTTGTCATGAATATTATGTGTGTGTAGAACTTTCATGTGTGATGTGTCTATTTCTTGTATTTTTGCTTTTCAGAAAACAGAGACACATGTGTTTTTGATTATGGAGGTGAGTTGAAATTATGGTTGGCCTAGCAAAAACTATGTACTAGAGACCTTGTAAAAGTGGATACAAGTATAAATGTTTAACAACAAAATTTCCTTGAAAATTTTATGTCTGTCTCTCTGTCTGTCTGTCCCCCCCCCCCCCCCCCCACCCCGTGGAAAACTGTTTCACATCACTCTTGTCTTCCTCCCTCTTTCCAAGTACTGGCTCAACAGTCAGCCTCACATGGGCCGTCTCTAATGATTCTACATGAGTGACTAGCTTTTCAAGTTATAGGGCGCGCTTTTTGAATATCCACGGAAGTGGTGTACTTACAGCGCTGGCATGACTCAGTGGTGCCACATGAAATAATGCTGCCGTCTCGACGCAAGTTTTGTGTACACCATACAACCATGCACCATGTCGAGTCACTTTATGCAGAACCACATATGTAAGGTGTATGCGTATTTAGCTGTAACCTGCCACCTGCACTTTTGGCAGAATGGCTGGGATCTTTTACGTGCTACTGCAGTAACATTTGGGTGGAATGGATAATAATAAGTCAGCACAGAAAATTGATCCTGGAGAAGAAAATTCTCCTGCCGCCGCTGCTGCAGGGATTCGAACCCGCAAACTTTCAATCACGACTCCTGCGCTGTAACCACTGAGCTATCCCCGCTCGCCTAATCAGGGTACTGTATTGATATTTGATATGGCAGAAAACATGCTGTATAATAGTATATGCCTTTACACCAAGTAAGGGGAATTCAGTGTGTGAGTGGGAACCAGTGAGCTATAAGTAAACTATAACTCAGTCATGAACACTGACTCAGCTAGTACTGTAGCAGTCAGCACTCCTAAACTGCACGTTAGGTGTGAAGGTTTGTGTTTTCTAAGGCTTCATATGATTTTTGGGCTGACAAGTTCAAAAACAAGTTCAGCTGTTAATATTGTTACAGTACAAATACAGGCCATGACTCAGAGCACAATGATGTGCAGTTTCTTAGAACAATAATTGTGCAGACATGTGTATTGACTGAAGGATGAGAAGTTATGATATGTTTTAATGCCATTGGGGAAAGATATACAAAAGGTATGATCTGTTTTTATGGAGAATGATGTATGATCAGGGATTTTTCCTTGTTTCAGTTTTGCAACAGGGGCAACCTTGCAGACTACCTTCGCCGTGAGTATAATTTGATGTTTGCCTTTGTTGTTGAACGTTTGTGTCATTTGGGGGATTTATAGTTTAGCCATTCTCTGTGTGTGTGTGTGTGTCTCTCTCTCTGTCTATCTCTCTTCCTTGTTTATCTTGCTTTTAAGTTCTTCAAGCTTCTTAGTTTGTGTGGTAGTTAAAAATGTGAAAGAAAATAAATCAGTGCTAAGGTATACTGTCACCATTGTTTTTCATCCAAAACATTCTTTATTAACCATGTTATGAATATCACATTGGATGTTTTACACAGTAGTATCACATTTGTATTTCATGTCTGTGCTAAGGAAAAATTAGTGAGTTATGGTCTCATTTTTCTCAGCTGCTCACACATGCATACAACACCATACTCACATACGTGCATGCACACACACACACATGCATACACACACATTACTGATAAACATGTACATGCATAAACACACACACATACACACACACACACACACACACACACACACACACACACACACACACACACACACACACACACACACCAAATGTAGCAAACTTTTTATAAAGTGTTCCATTTATTTTGCAGACAAGAGAACACTCTCTGAAAACACCCTGTCATCCTTTATGCAGCAAATTGGTATGAAGCGTGTTTTGTTGTTGTTATTTGCTTCCTTCATCTGGTTATCTCTTATAATTATATAATAGTCTAAAGTCTTGAAAGTATTCCCTCTTCACCTCATTCCTTTTCACCTTGGCCCCCCCTCCTCTTGCTCCCCCCCCCCCCCCCCACACTCCCTACTTTCATTTTCTCTACCACCACCATGACTTCCCCCTCCTTCCTGGCTTTTCAGTGAGATGGGTTATGCAATTTAATGTGGGTGGACTGATAGGTGGGTGAGTGACCATGCGCATGTCTATGTGTCCGTGTGTCCATGTGTGTGTATGTGTTATTTAAGATTAAATTAAGAGTCCGAGAGCATTTGTGTGAATGATACGGACAGCATTTTGAGTACAACAGTGCATATTTTTTACTGACTTTTTATTTACATGATTTTTATTAAGTTTTTATTCTCACTTAGTGAAACTGTATAAGTATTTCTTTACTTTTTATCTACTTGTTTGGTATTTGTAAAAGGCAGACAACCAAATTTCCTTTTTAAGGATTAATAAGGTATTATCATATTGTATCGGTCACAAGACCAAAAGTGAGGTTGGAATGTGCAAAAATAGCTATCTGACCACATTTTCAATCTGGAGACCTGCTGTGACCTTGAAGCTCACTAGGAATGACTCTGACAGGTCATAGCTGTGCCCTAGTCTTCTTGTTGACCTTGTGACCGGTCTCAAAAATAATCTTCTGTGAGTCGCCATGACTTGGCTTGTGTCTTTCAGCAAGTGCCCTGAAAGCCATGAAAGACAAGGGCATCATGCACAGGGACCTGAAACCACAGAACATCCTAATCTGCTACGCCAAAGGCCGCAACAAGTTGAGCACGCCGCCCACACAGCTACAGCTGAAGATTGGTGTGTTGTTTTTGTCTTTGATGAACTGAATCCCATCTTTCTAATGACAGTGATCACAATGATGATATATCATCTGCACCTCTGATTGTATGTGTATGAAGGACGTACTTACCTGTGTAAATAAGTTTTCAGCACAAAAAATGGACGTGCGTTGTAATGTTACAAATGAATAAAAGAAAAATAGTGTCAAAAACTCAGTCTCTCTCCCCTCCTTATATAATCCTGATTTTTCTGCTGCATGCCCACACAAATACCCCCCCCCCCCCCCACACACACACACACACACTTACATGTACAAATTGCTCATGAATGATAGTGTGACAACTAACATGGGTGTTTGGAAGTGTGGTAGAGAGGTACTTTTGCTTGAAGAGATGAGATTTTTACAAGACATTTTAAATTGGGTGTGTTAGTAGAAGAATGTCTGACAGTGATACTGGGAGTTTCTTGGCTTCAGCAGATTTTTTTAATTTTTTATTGTCACAGCTGACTTTGGCTTTGCCAGATTTTTGGAAGAGGGGAAAATGGCAAGCACTTTGTGTGGTTCTCCCATGTATATGGTAAGTTTGGTGTGCCTGTGTCACTGTGTGTGTGTGTGTGTGTGTGTGTGTGTGTGTGTGTGTGTGTGTGTGTATGTATGTGTGTGTGTGTGTGTGTGTGTGTGTGTGTGTGTGTGTGTGTGTGTGTGTGTGTGTGTGTGAATGACCAGTTTCTAGTCATTTTTTAGAGTACATTTCCGTAAGTCACACTGGTTGACTGGGCGTAAAACACCAATTTACTTACTCCATAAGTAATCTGTATTCTGCGCACTCTTAAACTGTGAATCTCTTATGCAAGTGGATATCGTTTCTTTGCTTGTTTGTAAGTCATGTGTGGCACCCACATTTTTCTTTGAATTGAATAAAGAAGTACTTGACATTAGCTTCTATACACCATTGACTGATAAAGCACATCGCATGAGCTTTGACCAGCTGGATGAGTGGTTGTTTTCTCGGTCTGTGTGATTCCCACCTGCTTCCCTCACACAGGCCCCTGAAGTGATCAGGTGCGAGAAGTATGACTTCAAGGTCGACCTGTGGAGTGTGGGCACCATCATATTCGAGTGTCTGACCGGTGAGGTGCCGTTTGTCAAAGAAATACGAGACCTCAGGGCCTTCTACGAGAAAAATGTTGATCTCAAGCCAGAGTGAGTCGTTTCCCCATCTCTCTCTTCTACCCCCCCCCCCCCCCCCCATGTCAATACATGCCCTTTCCCCATCTTCGCTCTGTGTACACGCACATGCTTGGTCAGATATCTTTCTCTTATGCTGCACCATCTCCCTTGTAAAGTTGATCATCAAACACACTCACATCTTTGAAATCTCACCTCTTCAAGCTATTCTACTGACTCTGTGTGTGTGTGTGTGCGCACGCGCGTGCGCATGCGTGCTTGCGTGTGTGTGTGTGCGCATACACCTGTGTGTGTGTGTGTGTGTGTGTGTGTGTGTGTGTGTGTGTGTGTGTGTGTGTGTGTGTGTGTGTGTGCGCGCAGATATTTGTTTTGACTGTTTGTCCTTTGCTTTGTAATGGGCAATGTGCTCCAATTTGGTGAAACAGCATATAAAAGAGTACATTATTATTATGTCTGGTTTGGTTGTACTAATAGATCCTTGATTCAGACTGACTTCCATGAAATAAAGGTTGGTCCTTTTTGCCGTTGTTTGATCATGCGTAATATAATGGGTGGTGATCAAAATTGTATTCAGTAATGCATGATGGCTCATCCAGGGCTTGTTTCTTTCTTTGTTTTGATTACTGTAGAGCACCAAAAGTGTTTGGTTGTTGTTATGTTGGATAGCAAATTAAATTTATAATCATGATAATAGAATACATGATGATGTCGTTTATTTTAGAATTCCAGAAGATGCATCTCCTGAACTGAAGAACATGCTGCAGCGCCTGCTAACCATAAATGCCGTGGAAAGAATAGACATCGGTAAGTAATCTGTGATTGGTTTTCCCAAAATCTCCAAGAACAAAAATAAATAAAAATAAATTGGAAAATGGAAGTCAGGAAGAAAGGGGAAAAGGTCCGTTTCCAGTTTTTATCTCCATTTTCTTTTCTTTTTTTTTAGAAGAATTTATTTTGTATTTGTCATGTGAAAAAACCCCCAGATCTGAACAGTGAATTTTTTTCATAATGAAATAGTCCGAACAAACAATTCACAAGCTTTAAATTTGTTGTTGGGCTTTCTCATTTTTTTTATTTTTTTTATTGAACTGTATTTGTATTCCCTCCCCTCCCCACCCTTGTCAGTGAGTGACACAAAAAGGGAGCACCACTGTTGCCCATCTGAATACAGGTTCATTCTTCTGGTGACATTGTAGCCTTAAATGTAAGCTTCCTATTTCTCCATGCCACTTGAGGATTTCTGTTCTCACCAGGACCTCTCTGGAATTGTATCAGGGCATTACAGAAGTTGAGTGAAGGAGCAAATGATCACCTGTGTCCTTGTTGGTTCCAGAGGAGCTGCTGCAGCACCCATTCCTGAAGAAGTTCAAGAGGACTCCGAGCAAAGGGGAAAGCACTTGTACGTTTTCTGGCTCACCATGCTGGTGTTTATTTGTTAGCTACAGTGAACACCCCTTTTCAGCCTCCACCCCCACCCCCTCCTCACCCACTCATAATGGGGTGCCATGAATGGCAGAAAGTAGAGTCCCCTCAAATGATAATTCAGTCTGTCAAAGGTTTCCTCTTTTGAACCTAGAGTAAGTCAGAATATAGCTTTGCATGCTTTGCCCGCTGTCAGGGATGTGGCTTTTCTGGTGACTACTGTTCCGGTTCCTTCAACATTGACATTTTAGACATTTTAATTATTATTTAGATGAGTTGCATTGTCACTGGCGTTTTGGGCATTTGTTTTGAAATCCATTGTTTAAGGTCACCCTGTGAAAGTTAATGTGAGCAAGTGCTCATTGTATACGTTTCTACAATAATCCCGCCCCGGTTAACAGATCCACGCAATTTCATTACTGTACTATTACTAACCCGGGAACCGGAGCAGACGACGCTTTTGTTTTGAAGCGCGGCGTGTGGCGTAACGCCACATGGCCTTCACACAGCCGCCAGTGCGTGCCATTTTCAAATCTGTTTTCTCCATTAATATTTTGACCGCTTGTTTGTTTACCTACTCTTTGTTTACCGAGTCCTTTTTATGCACTAAGCCATGTGTAATATGATTTGGCATCTACGCATGTTTATCTAACGCTTATGTAGACACAGGATCGAGCTTAATTAGTAGCCGATGCCTCTGATGAGTTGATGCTTAATGTCCTCAGATGTCAGTTGACATATTAGGGACAAATTATGACCAATGCCGAAGCACGGTTCAATAATTCTTTACGTCCACGGAAACCAGAAGGCTCGTTAGGACGGACAGCCCAGGACGTCCACCTCGACTCTCACACAGCTCCTGAACTATGACCGATGCCTCTATAGGTCCATTCTTTTTATAGCCGTCGTCTGCATGGCACGCTTTGTTTAGTACTAGTGAATAGTGGTGAAACGTTGTTTTGATTCGTTTAAAGTAATTCTGTGTCGATCAATGCTTTGTCGTATAGTATTTTGCTTAGCTGACTTCATGTTTAGTGTTTATTTTGGGTTGAAATTAACTTATTAAGTATTGTGTACTGTAGGAGCTAAGTTGTATTCATAGACTACTTAATATCACTATCAGCGCTGCTGCGACTAAGATAACACGCCCCAGGCGAAAGTTCGCACTGATTGTTTTAGTACTAGTCTTTGAGTTTGTCTTGCTTCTCTTACAGAGTGTTGTATTATAATTGTTATGTACCATTTTAACCGTGGGAGCGTGCTCTTTATTCTAATATAAGTTTTAGTAACATTAATATTGTGTACATTGTGTTAGTTGTGATTTAGTTGTACGAATCTGTATATAGACAGGCACAAGCCACGCTTCCCACTCTTGTTGTAAATAAAATAAGTCATTTGTGTACATTTTGTTTATACGGTTTAAAAGATTGTAACTGTAGCTTTTATTTGATGTTTTTCATGTTTTAATTGGTTTAGATATTGTAGAGGAAACTGTATTTGTGCGGGCCAGGGAAACACAATTGTCAGCCATTTTGTGGTCCAGAGGGGCGATTTCATTGTAGCGATAGCGTGTGTTCCCTGTGGCCCGTGCCGTTCTCTGATCTATGCGTGTGAGTGAGGTGTCTGCGGCTGAGCAAGTAAAACCTGATTGCTGCCGTACGCCTGCTGTGGTCTCCATTTTATTGACTCCACTGCCTGTGTCCTGTCCTTCTACCACTCCACTCCATTACATTAAGAAAACAAGAAAAGAAAACAACAACAACAGTCTTTGAAAGAGTGGCTGTCTTGAAGAAAGAGTGTGTTTTGCATGTATAGTGCCAGTGCCATGCATATAAAGTCTGAAAGGATATTGCAACTTTGTGTGTGTGTGACCTCTTCAATCACAATGTAGAGATTTTCTTTTTTTTACATCATCATCGTGGTTTATCAGTTGATTTGTAATTGGAATCCTGTTCAAACAAAGCAGCTAGGATCCTTCTTCATGAGAAAAATGTCTGAAAATATTGAAGCATAGCCCCCAGAAAGAAAAGAAATCCTTGCTTGCTTTTCAGCATTGCTATTCCCCACCTGATTTTTTAAAAGGACAAGACAAAGAATGCACAAGTTTTCCGGCAATGTGCTCACGTTCTATGCCATCCTATTAATAGCAGCATTCTTTTGAAGCTTTTGGTATGCTGTGGATCTTTTAAACCTCTGTCAGTTTATTTTGGAATATTGCCTAGATTCAAGAAATGTGCCAGCCTAGTTGTGTGTTTTTTACATCACTGATACAGACACAAATAGACAAAGTGTCAGCACTCATAGTCACGTTTTCAAAACTTTCTAAAGACAGTTGTTAACAAACAGAGCCAGAAATAATAATAATAATAAATTGTATATAGCATCTCAACAACAGTTATATGAGCTCTTAGTGCTGTACAGATCAACAAATGTAATGAAACACACATCAATATGTTATTTAAATTAGCCTAAAACAACAATTTAAAAAGATAAGTTATCTCTGTCTATCCATATTTCAATGCACACCTAAGTTATCTCTGTCTATCCATATTTCAATGCACACCTATTCAAGATTCCTTTTAAAACATAGCATATAATTTAGAATATATATCGATTGACCTTAGAACAATCTGCAAATAATGCATTTCACACAAACGCACACACACATGCGCACACACGCGCGCGCGCGCGCGCGCACACACACACACACACATACAAAATCAAGTGAAAACACTTGTTGCAATGTGTAGTTGTTGTTTTTATTCTGTGGTAGGGCCTCTGGTGGTTCTATGGTTTGGCTCCCGTTTAACACACTCATTCAGTGCTACTGTTTGTGTTTTACAAGATTGTAATATGGCCGGGTCTGATGTTCAGCATGTTGATTTGTGTCTCTGTAGGTGAGAAGAAGGGGAGCACTGTGAGGACTCCACTGGCAGAAGAAGAATACAACGGGTGTGAGCAGTGAGTTTTGGTTGTTTTGTCCGTTTCAGATATCAATCTTGTTCAGTTCATTATGACTTTATTCAACCCACAAGGGCCAGTTCCATCAGACAAGTTCATAACCAAAAAAAATCTGAGTCATCACACACACGCACGCACGCACACACGCATGCACGCACGCACAAACACATACACACACATTTTGCTGTAAGTGAAAGTTAGAGCTCCCTTCCACATAGGGGAAACTATTCTGATCTGACAGAACTGTTCTTAGACACGATGGTTTCCCCTTAATAAGCATTATTTTCATCCTATTTTTTTCTGTTCAGATTAATGTTTTAAATTGTGTCATGTTATATTCCTGCCACTATCAGGTAGCCTTGTTGTATCTTTGTTCTTTGCTGTAGATGCTTTCATGTTCTTTTCAGCTACTGCATGTGAATTTCAAAATAATTTGTACAATAGTCACGGTAATATTAACAAGTGGACATTCTTACTGCAAAAGTTTCCCAGCCAAACGTAGGGCACAATGAGCTGTACAAAAAAAATAAAAAAATATGAGTAAATACAAAAGACCAAATCAGAAGAATACATTATCATAGTCAATAATCATAATTATGATCTTTATGATAACTATAGGACAAACTATATGGTGGTTGTTAAACTGTGTCACAACACTCCATAAATATGTGTGAGCAAGTGCTCTTTGTACATGTGTAACGGTAATCCCGCCCCAGTTATCAGATTCATGCAATTTCATTACTGTACTGTTAGTAACATGGGAACCGGAGCAGACGACGCTTTTGTTTTGAAGTGCTGTGTGTAGCATAACACCACATGGCCTTCACACAGCCGACCAACGATAGCCGCCACTGCACGCCAGTTTCAAATCTGTTTTCTCCCTTAATATTTTGACTGCTTGTTTGTTTACCCACTCCTTTTTATGCACCAAGCCATGTGTAATATAATTTGGCATCTATTAGATTTTAGAATGTGTACGTGTTGTTTATTTAGACACAGGATTGAGTTTAATCAGTAGCCGATGCCTCGCTAGGTCTATTCTTTTTATAGCCGTTGTCTGCATGGCGCGTTCTCTGTTTAGTACTAGTGAAAAGTAGTGAATCGTTGTTTTGACTCAATTAAAGTAATTCTGTGTCGATCAATGCTTTGTCGTATAGTATTTTGTTTAGCTGACTTCATGTTTGTTGTTCATTTTGGTTGAAATTAACTTATTTAAGTACTGTGTACTGTAGAAGCTAAGCTGTATTCATAGACTACTTGATATCACTTTATCAGCTGTGTTGCGACTAGATAACGCGCCCCAGGCGAAAGTTCACACCGATTGTTTTAGTGCTAATCTTTGAGTGTGTCTTGCTTCTCATACAGAGTGTTGTATTGTAATTGTTGTGTACCATTTAACTGTGAGAGTGTGCACTTTATTCTGATGTAATGGAGTGGAGTGGTCAAAGGACAAGACACAGGCAGCGGAGTCAATAAAGTGGAGACCACAGCAGGCGTATGGCAGCAATCAGTTTTTACTTGTTCAGCCGCAGACAGTTTTCAGCACACACAAAATTATCACGCTCACGCATAGATAAGAGAACGGCGCGGGCCACAGGGAACACACGCTATCGCTACAGTAAAATCGCCCCTCTGGACCACAAAATGGCTGACAATTGTGTTTCCCTGGCCCGCACAAATACACTTTCCTCTACAATAACTAAACTAATTAAAACATCAAAAACATCAAATAAAAGCTACAGTTACCATCTTTTAAACCGTATAAACAAAATGTACACACATGACTTATTTTATTTACACAAAGAGTGGGAAGCGTGGCTTGCGCCTGCCTATATACAGATTCGTACAGCTAAATCACAACTAACACAATGTACAAAATATAAACGTCACTAAAACTTACATCAGAATAAAGAACACGCTCCCACGGTTAAAATGGTACATAACAATTACAATACAACGCTCTGTAAGAGAAGCAAGACACATTCAAAGACTAGCATTAAAACAATCGGTGCGAACTTTCGCCTGGGGCGCGTAATCTTAGTCGCAGCAGCGCTGATAGTGAGATTAAGTAGTCTATGAATACAACTTAGCTTCTACAGTACACAATACTTAATAAGTTAATTTCTACCCAAAATAAACACTAAACATGAAGTCAGCTAAGCAAAATACTATACGACAACGTATTAATCAACACAGAATTACTTTAATCGAATGAAAGCAACATTTCACTACTATTCACTAGTACTAAACAAAGCGCGCCATGCAGACGACGGCTATAAAAGAATGGACCTAGAGAGGCATCGGCTACTAATTAAGCTCGATCCGGCGTCTGAATAAACGTTAAATAAACATTCTAAGATGCCAAAATATATTACTCATGGCTTGGTGCATAAAAAGGACTAAGTAAACAAAGAGTAGGTAAACAAACAAGCGGTCAAAATGTTAAGGGAGAAAAACAGATTTGAAAAAGGCGCGCACTGGCGGCTATCGCCGGTCGGCTGTGTGAAGGCCATGTGGCGTTACGCCACACGCCGCGCTTCAAAACAAAAGCGTCGTCTGCTCCGGTTCCCGGGTTACTAAAGTACAGTAATGAAATTGCATTGATCCGTTAAGCGGGGCGGGATTATTGTAAAACGTACAAAGAGCACTTGCTCACACTGATATAAGTTTTAGTAACATTAATATTTTGTATATTCTTTTAGCTGTGATTTAGTTGCCTGAATCTGTTTATAGACAGGTGCAAGCCACGCTTCCCACTCTTGTTGTAAATAAAATAAGTCATGTGTGTACATTTTGTTTATACGGTTTAAAAGATTGTAACTGTAGCTTTTATTTGATGTTTTTCATGATTTAATTAGTTTAGTTATTGTGTAGAGAAAACTGTATTTGTGCGGGCCAAGGAAACACAATTGTCAGCCATTTTGTGGTCCAGAGGGCCGATTTGATTGTAGCGATAGCGTGTGTTCCTTGCAGCCCGCACCACTCTCTTATCTACACGTGTGACTGTGAGTGAGGATTTTGGGTGTGCTGAAAATTGTCTGCAGCAGAGCAAATAAAACCTGATTGCTGCCATACGCCTGCTGTGGTCTCCATTTTATTGACTCCGCTGCCTGTGTCCTGTACGTCCTTCTACCACTCCACTCCATTACATATGTTTTCCCCATGAGTTTGTGTATACAAGCATCTGACTGAATATTTTATTTGAGATAGGAATCTAGAGAAATTATAAATAGCTTTCTGAAAATGTGCTTTGTCCTGCAGGCAGGGCTGATGGCATTAAAACTTAAACTCAAGGATTTCACATCAAAATGCTTTGTTATTTTGAGAGAGAAAAAAAAAAAAAAAAAAAAAACGGAAATGAGAATGACTGCAGGCATTGTAAAACAAGATCCAAACACATGAAAGGTTCAAAAGAACGCTATTTATTAGGACAAAACACAACATGTGAATTTTCAGGGTAATCCACTTTATCAAGCTACATAACAAGACTTAAACAACAGTTCGAGAAATGATGAAAAATGAGATAGAGAGCTAAACCACTTATCTGTTTTTGGTTCAGCTATGTTGTTTTCAGGTCCAGTGCTTGGAAGAATGGATTTGTTTGTTTGTTTGTTTTTGTTTTTTGTTGTTGTAGTTTTTTAAGAGAAGTGGAGTAGGCACACACACACGTGCACACATGCGCACGCCCACACACACACACACACACACACACACACACACACACACACACACACACACTCACTCACAAAAAAACAAAAACATTAGTTTTTATTTTGAACATTCTTCCAAGCTCTGGACACGTGCACGTGCATGCGCCCACACACACACTCACACACACACACACACACACACACACACACACACACACACACACACACACACACACTCACTCACTCACTCACAAAAAACAAAAACTTTAGTTTTTATTTTGAACATTCTTCCAAGCTCTGGACACACACACACACACACTCTCTCTCTCACTCACAAAAAAAAACCCCAAAACATTAGTTTTTATTTTGAACATTCTTCCAAGCTCTGGACATGAAAACAACATAGCTTAACTAAAAACAAAGTGCCTTAGCTCTGTCTCATTTTTGTTCTTTTTTTCATTGTTTTTCACTGTTTGGCTGTTATTTAATGTGGGTTTGTAGCTTGATAAAGAAAATTACCCTGAAAATTTGCATGTTGTGTTTTGTCCTAATAAACAGCATTCTTTTGATCCTTTTATGTGTTTGAATTTGAAGTTTAACAAAAACAAGTGATGTTTTTTTAGTGAACCCAGTTTCAGAAATTCACATTTGACTGTTATACTGATCAAATGAATGACACCAAAAACAATTACATTTCTTCTACCTACATTCAGACACCCACAGTCAGCCTTTTTCTTCTCCTCTCTCTCCTTGTCTCTCTATCTGGAGAGAGCTGGATGTAAAAAATAAAATAAATAAAAAAGCAAAAAACAACAACAACAAACCATGTTTATCTATTACCCTCGTAAGTAAAGAATTTTACCTCATCTCTCATATTTTCAGTCTTCCCATGCAGTTTCTTCCTCTGTTATATGTCTCTTAACCCATCAAAAACGAACTACATGATACTAATGACGCGTCAGATGTGACAACTACTTCACTCACCATCTGCGCACCTTTCCGATGGTAATCAACAAATAACTGAGGTCAGTGATCACAAAGTATTAGGTGTTACAATAGACAATAATCTGACCTGGGGCCCCCACATTTGTGACCTGTGCAAAACTACGGCAAAAAAAGTCTACCAATCAGTAAAAATTCAGCATTTTCTTAACTTTCATGCCAGAATTTTTTTTCCAAGCACACATTCAGTCAGGTATAGATTATGCTTCAGTTCTTTGGGACTCAGCAAGTGACTCTTTGCAAAAACCCTTGAAGTCACTACACAGGTGAGCTATCAAAATTGTTCTTCTAAAACAAACTAACCTTACCAATAAAGACTACAAAGCGGCTCAAATTCTCCCGCTATCTTCTAGGTTAATGAGTAACAAAGCGCATTTTGTGCACAAAATTGTATCGGGTAGGGCACTGATTTATCTATCAACAAAATTATCGATTAATCAAAGTTCAAGGAATTCATCAAGCAAGCTAAATGTGCCAATACCAAGGATAGCTTTATTCAAGTCCAGCCTGGTTTATTCTGGTCCTGCTCTCTGGAACTCATTGCCCAGCGAATTGAGGCTTCCAGTCAGTCCTTCGGTGTTTAAAAAGCATCTTACACTTCATATGTTATCTCTCTTAGGTGTTACGTGTGAAACGATGATCATAGATATACATATCTCTCCATGTGCTGCTCCAACCTGTGTTGTGCTGCTTCAGGCAGCCCATACATTTTGCGTGTCAGTGCTCTATGTGCATGTAGTTTATGATGACAAACATGTTCTTAATCTTGTGTGTGTACGCGTGTGTATGTGTTTACCCCAGATCAAGCAAATTTTTATATGTATATATATACATTTATTTTATTTTTATGCTCATTATCGACTTGTTTCTCGGTGTCTATTTCAACATGGTTTGTATGACTGTACATGTACTCAACATACTGTAGCTCATTGTATCCTTAGTTAATAGTAGTTTCCCTCATGGGTGAAGGCTGGATGTAAAAAGACCTCGAGTCTTCTGCACTACCCTCGTAAAATAAAGTTTATTCATTCATTCTCTCTCTCTCTCAAAGTTTTGCAAAGGAGAAATGACATTGTAACTTCGCAAACTGACGCATGCAATACATGTGAATGCTGAATGCTGGATGAACTGATTTGATGCAGTATTGTTTATCTCATTGACTAACCAGTGGAGTTAGCGAGTGTATGGAGATTCGACGGCTAACCTGACGTGTTCATGTATTGATTAATTCGTGGACTGAAGGACTAAGCGAGCAAATGCATAATCTGACTGATAGATACCCGGACTGCTGTAATTATTGGCTAATTAGTAGACTGAGTGTGTGAATGTACAATCAGATTGATAGGTAGCCCACTTTATACATCAGGTGAGTGGGTGCCGAATGAGTGAGTGACTGACTGCACAAGCGAAGGTGTGACTTGATGGATGAATGGACTGTTGTACTTTTGATTTGATGATTTGGGATAAACTGAGCGGGCCAATTCGAGATATAACTGACCAGAGTCAGTGATTACCGATTGGTTAGTGTATTGGCTGAGTGCCTGACTGACCTTATAAGCGAGCCTGTGTATGATGTGATTGAGTGAGAGACTAGGTAGGTTTATTAATGCAGTTGCCGAATAAGAAATGAATCAGTGAGCTATGGAAGGAACGAACGAAAAATGAACGGATGAGTATATTTTTGTTGTTGTATGTATTGCAGTTTCATTTGTTTTTGAAGCATTCTTTTAGGATGCCTCATGAGTTTTCAAATGTTTCCCCCTTGAAATGAACCATGGGTTTATTCAATAAAACATCTCATCTCGTCTCATCTCTCTCTCTCTCTCTCTCTCTCTCTCTCTCTCTCTCTCTCTCTCTCTCTCTCTCTCTCTCTCTCTCATTTTTTTCCCCCTCCTGTCTGGGCATTTGTAAAAGTAAAATGTTTTCAGTAAAGCGACACTGTGCCTACCCGACTTCCCTGAAAAAAATAGTTTTGATACTCGTTGATTCAGTCATCGATTCTCTCGATCGTTTATACACTATGGCGAGACCCAAAACCCGCAGCTCAACAGATTATCCAATGAGAAATGCGTTTAACTGTTGTATCATCCTTCCCTGACAGCTGTTTATTGTTTACAATGAAGTAGCTCTTGAGAGAACTGACTACACCCCGAAGCGTGTTTACAGTTGTTATGGACGACGGCGTGTAAACATTAAAAACGTGTAGTCTTGCTGTTCGCGCGCCGAGCCCATCGATTCGTCGAGGGGGAAGAATAAGGACAAAAAGATGGATCGGGCGAAAGACTTCACTTGACAATATTTTTAGCTGGTTGAAAGCCGCGTACACAGGGGGAACTATCACAGGCGATGTGCCCTCCAAAACTGTCATACTCACCACAAATTGAGAGCAGAAACTCAGACTGCTGACACACTAGTGGGGGAGAAGATCTACGGCCATGCCAGTGGAGAACCCAAACTCCAAGCACTGGTTTACGACATCCTTCCTTCAACGGCACTGCCGTATTTACTTACGCCATAGGTTCCAGAAAACTGTCAGCTAACGAGCATTTTTTTGTTGGTGCTCAAACAGTAGTGTGTTACAAACAACTCAAATTATATCAGACGTTTGTTTTATAACTGACAATGACGCTTACGCCAGCTCAAATAAAACCGGAATCGCGGTTTGACTCAAGAGGGAATTTTTTACCCGGGGTGAATAAGTCTCATTCTTACGTGCGTGTTTGGACGCTAGGTTGCTTCCACAGTCTTATCACTTATCCAAACCTTTCCGAGGGCGCCGCTGACCGCGTCGGTGGACAGCTGCGCGGAGATAAAGATTGCCCCTTCAGTGACGTAACCAAATCTGGCAGAGTTTGGAGGAAGGTGCCGGAAAGCGATGCTCGGAGTGTGTGGAGAACCATGACCTGAACACTAACCCGGCTGCTCAGTCAGTGCCTCCCTCAGCCTCAAGACTAGCTGGGAGCCAATGTCTCTCGGCTGTGCCTTTAAGAAAGGCAACTGGCACTCCCTAGGGAACTACCGATCCATCTCCCTAGACTTCTGTCCCCTGACAGACCCTGGATTTTTTTTTATTTACTGCCACATCATGTCAGTACCACCTTGGCAAAACCCATAATATCCTAAGTTACTAACCTCAACCCGCTCCACACTGAAGAAGGATCTCCAAACTGTCCAGGAGTGGTGCGAATAACCGCTGTACGTGTCTCAGCCTCTCACTGACCTTGATTTTGTTTGACGCCACTCTAGTTGAGTTGGCTGGTTGAGTGTTGCTTTGGCGTCCACAGAAACCGTAACTGAGCTTAGTTAGGCCGGACAGGAGCCCAGGACGGCCATCTCGACTTTCACACAGTTCCTGAGCTCTGCCACTCTAGTGTCGTACCACACTCCGAGCATCGCTTTCCGGCACCTTCCTCCAAAGGATGTCATAAACCAGTGCTTGGAGTTTGGTAAGTGTCGTACTTGTACGGTGTATCTCTCTCTCTTTCGCCTCTTTTCCTTTCCATCATATTAATTTTTGATATACAAGTACTTTCGGGCGTAATTTGTTTCTCTTTGCTAATTGAGCCATGCTGTGAAAATCCAGGATCTGTTTGTGCTGCTGGTGTCCTATATTGTTATTTCAAGATCACTGAGTTTTTCTGTTAAGATGATTTTTACTAAAAACTATTCCAAACCACCATTTGTCTGACGATCATTATTATTCCCCTTGTTCTGCTCACGGAAGTGACATACCCCTACACTACCCTGCTTGTTTCATGGTGTGTGGTTCATGGACATTTTGTGATCGGAGTAGCTTTTCTGGGCGAATTTGTCGCGAATGTTGAGGCCATTTGTTGCCCTGAGGTAATACGGAATAGTTAAGCCGAAATAAAAAAGTGATTGTTAATGTACGATTCGCAGGTTGTAGAAAGGAATTAATTACTGGGTGAGTGCTATTGTACATGCCGATGAAATCAAACCGCGTTCGGACTTTGTAGACTTTAGTAGTAGCTGTAACTTGTTTGGACTTCGGTCTTCTTCTTCCGTAAATTATGGTTTATAAGCTAAACATGTTACATGAATTGAAACCCGACGAGTCTGAACCGCGTGCAGAACTTGGTAACTTATTCGGACTTGGGTCTTCTTTCTGTAATTTGAAAGTGACCACTGTCCAAATATTTACCGTTCTGTCACTTATTTACAGAGACCGAACTTGGGGAGTTTTCGGATGGTTCTTGTGTTCTGTTAAAGTTTTTGTCATTGTAAATCCCACGGACAGACGAACACACTGGCAAAATATTACTATTAGTATTCCTAAATACTCTAACCATATTACTTATTAGTACAAACATGAATTCAAACTGAACTGTGAACTTAAATGAAAGAAGTGAAATGTGTTGGGATACAGTTAAAGAGGGCACATGGGGAAAAACAAACATATTCACACACTAGGACATCAAATTCACCCTTTAGACTTTAATTCTGTGTGAAATTTGCACTCTAAAATCTGTAGGAAAGGAGTGAAAATTTATACCACTTAAAAATCTGTATACTAGGTGATGACAAGTACCAATTTTGCACTAAGACAGGCAGTCCAATGTTGACAGTGCAGTGCAAAATACTGTCAAAGCTGCATTGCAAAAAAGGTCATGCGCAGTGTCATTCTAATTTCTAAATCAGTGACAATTTTTTTTTCTTGATTTTCATTGACATTGGTTATTGCCTTTCACTTTATATAAATCCAATCACAATCCAATCTCTGCTGTAAGTGTAACTAAGTGAATGTGCACATTGTATACTTTTTAATTTTATTACAATGGTGCGAAAGGCATGGAGCACTTGGGAGAATCAGCCAATACAGTCAACTTGACCACATGGGGTGAACCTGAATCTAGTAGGCCTCATGGACATCATATGATAACAAAATAATATTATATATATATGATACATTTATTGCGCGCTCATATGGCATCCTTGACAAAATGTTTTCCATTTGCTCGTATAATATTTAATATCATGCAGTGTCCTGCTCAGATTTTGACTTTTTACAAATTTGTGCAAACTGTGGAGGTAGTTGAAGAAAATGAATGTTTCTGGTTGGCAGAACCCCTAACTCAGTAACTGCAAGTCTCTTTTTGGAAAGAACTGCATTCAGAATCAGAGCAGCATAAATCCTTTGGCAGGGAAAGGTTTAATGTTGATTGCTGGTTGTTGTTGTTTTTGTATACTTGTTCATTTTTTTTGTTTTGTTGTGTGGTGGTTTTTGTTGCAGTGTTCAGTTTTGTGTATACACGTATGTATTCATTTTGGTTGCAGTGCTCCTTTTATGGGTGGCCGTGTCTCTGGATCAAGCCAAACCCGGTGTCCAGCCATGGCGCTTCATGTTAAAGCTCGCTGTGATGTTTATCCACGTACATCCGATGTCAAACGATTTTCAGTTCCTGATGAGATGGTGCCATGGGACGTTGACTTTCAAGGTTATGAACCTGTTGATTATACAGCACCGTCAGTTGAGAAAAGACCAGTGTGGGCTGATCCTGATTTCAGAAAAGAGAAAGAAATGTGAGTGGTTACTGATATTATAATTTATAGTCCAAGCAGTGTAATCGGTGGATTTTGGTTAAAGAAAAAAGGTCAACTTGATTTTTGTTTTCATAACATGTCACTTAAACTCAGTTAAAGTGGTTGGTTCACAGAAAGCTGATTATCTAAACCAGTCGTTTTTTGTTTTGTTTTCCACACAGAAATAAAACAGAATGCCAGTAATCATGCAAAGTGTCACCAGGCTTTGGTGTGCATCCAAGCGGCATCATGATTACCTACAAATTAAAATAGGCTGTTTGCCACAGTGCTGTTTTTAAACTGTTTTGGTGAGCTACTTCCCCTGATTTCGGGCAAGACGTCCATGCCTGACACAGTAGACAGTGTTGTGACATGTGATGTTTTTTGGAAACTGGACTGTGACAGCCTTAAGGTTAAGCAATGTCTTTGAAAATGAGGAATTAGTACAACAGGACTGAGGAAGCAATGTTTAGTTAGGTTATCTACCTATGTGAGTGATATTTCAGTTGAACTCAGGGCAGACATATAGCTGAAGAAGCCAAAGACAAAAAAGAAGGAAATGAGGGTGGAAAAGAAGGGGCAGCCAATGTAAAGACTTGTACCCTATTACTTAATAATAGTGCCAGCGGGCCAGTTATGGTGTATCATGGATAAGAAAGAAAAAGATGGAAAAGAAAGAAAGATGCCACAGTTACATCACACAAGGATAGGCCTACATGGATGTAGCCAGACCCCTTACCTGGGGAAAGGAGAAAACCCTGCACAGTATTTACAATGGTAGCCCCCTCCCCCCCCCCCCCCCCATGAGATTCAACTTCTGATTTCTCACCGAGGTATCACAAAAAGAACTGAACAGTTGGTCTTAAATTTGAGATCAACTGAGCTGAAGTTAACTGTGAAGACATGTTGCTTGGTTATAAAGGAAATGGTCAAACCTTCAATACAGTAATCTGATTTATTAATCATATAATAGTAACATTATTATATGTGCGCATATGTTAAAATAGAACACCTCTTTAGAATTGTGCATAAATTTAAAAAAAATCATTGTGGACTTAATTTCAGGAGGTTAAAATGAAAGCAGAGAAATTTGGTGAGTGTCATAGACAACAATATATATATGAACAAAACAGTGCTTTTGTTCGTTCTGTTTTTGCTTAATGTCCTCAGATGAAAAAACAGTGCACTCATGTGCTGTTATTTTCTAATACATGTCAAGAGACATTTTCTTAAAGTTTACTTTTAACACTGCTGCTTTTCAGTAACAAAACACATAGGTATTCAGGGACTGCCCCCAGCTGGAAAAACAACAACATAATTTGATTTATGTGGAGAAATTTGTGAGTGCTGTTACCAAAATTCAGGTGAGCACTACCTAAGAACCGCTTCATGTAAATAAATATGCTTTGTATCATAATTATGGAAAAGCAAAAAAAACGTTTTTTTCCCTCATAATGTAAAGAAATGGTTTGTAGAAAATGAGTGAAACACTGACTTGAAACATCTACCTTTTTTATAGTGTAAATGATTAATGGACCATGTGTGAAGCAAAAATATTGTTTAAAAATTTTATTTGCTGGAAGGATGATATAACTAAAAGCTTTTCTGTATACGCACATGTGTACACATGCACACACACACACACACACACACACACACACACACACACACACACACACACACACACACAATGAAAGAATGATTACACTGTATTAGAATATCATCAATATGACAAACTGTGAAACTGTGATGGGTGGATGTAATAATTACTAATATGGTTTGGATTTGAACAAGGCTTATGGAAAACAAGTAGGAATGACTGTGAAAGCTGGCCTTACTGCGGAGGATGTACTTGTTCAAAAAATAAATCACGAGACAGACAGAGACAGAAGAAGAAGTCAAAAATTTAAGCTGCCTGATGTCTGAGGCATGATCAGCCATGTCAGGGCTTCATTCTCAAAGGACTGAATGGGAAATGCTGCCAAGTCAGTTACCCTGTGGGCATCCAGACAAAACAGCCTCTTAATGCATTGACTCATTGTTGCATACGCCCTATGTACAACGCTGGCTGACCATCCTGACACTCAGTCGATAGTACAAACTACGTGTCTCTGCCCGAGGAGCGAAGCCACGGTCAAGGTCGCGGCTCCATGGCAAACAGCCTATTGTGTAAACTGAAAACCGCCTTTTTTTTTTCTGCCTGTACACAAATATGCCATATAGCAGAACCATGGTGAATGACCAGATCATGTGACTTGCACATGCTGTTGGAAAGGTTAGGTGCTTCATTTTCTTTGCTTAAAAAAGAAAAAGAAGTGTCGTATTATGATTCTCATGTTTGCAAGAGACGCAATACAAACCGTGTGGATAGTTACTTCTTTTTTCTCTCTATTGTACTTCACAACAAGCTTAATCTTTCATGTGTGTGTGTGTGTGTGTGTGTGTGTGTGTGTGTGTGTGTGTGTGTGTGTGTGTGTGTGTGTGTGTGTGCACCAGGCCCAGAGTGATTAACTGACAATTGTAAACAAATGCCTGTGGATGTATTTTGTTGACAGCAAGCCTAAATGGAACAGTTTAGATGGGAAGGTCAATCGTAAAAGCCACGAGAAACAATATGAGCTGGATGATGAGGGAGTTCCAAAGTAAGTATAGAGTCTCTTTTGTTGTCTTTTTCTCTGTTTCATTGTCACTGTCATTGTTGTTACTAATGTCAGTTTTAATATATTTATATATGACTTAGTGCCAAAAGGTGTGCAAGAAAAGAGGACAGAGGTACTAGAAAATAAAATTGACAGGATGTGAGTGAGTAATGCATTTTTTGAATGAACACGTGTGAAGTCATCCACCAGTGAAGGGAGAAGGCAGTGCTGCTCTTCGTTCCTGAGAAATTTGACTTTCAGTGTGATTTGTGACAAAATGTTGAACATTACACATTACAACAAGCCCACATCACTGTGCTGCTAATCATGCAGTTAACTGCGAAAACTCAACTGATCTTCCAAGATGTGATCCACATGAGTGTCACCAAGTGAAATGTTGTTGTTCTGTGTCACACAGAACAGCATGCTATGCATAGTTTGTTGTAATAGATAACGTTCAACATACAGCCAATCTTGAACATTTTTAAATGAATAAAAAGCAACACATTTTGAAAAATAAACAGTTATTCTTTAATAGAACAATATGTGACAAGGAAGATTTGATGATTTTTTCCCCTCAAATTTAAGCTTTTTTGACATAAACAGCAAATGATGTAAGAAATATGTCGAACATTACTATTTCAACAAGATGTACAATGCTGTTTGTTTCTTGATGAAAATGATAAATCAGTAACTTTTTATTACTGTAAAGTATAAAGACACATAACTATTTCCATGTGAACAGTTTTTGCTGCATTAATTTTGTTGTAGTGGATAACATAACGTTAATGAGACAACATGGTAATTTGTTTTTCATAACAAAATAAGTAATACTTATTATTTAACAAACAAGTAAGTGTTTTTTGTAAGAGAAAATGGAACAAGTAAGAATGAGTGCAACCTTTGCTGCTTTTGGGTGTCACAGGAAAACACACGCAACCTGTCATCCATGCGTTTCTTGGTGATGTTGACTCCGGTGCCTAGGACAAAAATAGTTGAACAGTTAACTTAAAAGTGAAAGAATTAATAATAATAAAATATAAAAAATCATAATAAATATTACTAAAAATATCACAGCCAAAGAATAATGCTATTAAGATCGGCAGCTTACATTTTTAGAACTCTGGAAGGCAGACAGGCATGGTCACTATAATTATGTCGAACGTTATTATTTCCACAGATCGTGTTGTAATCGTAATGTTCAACACCTAACTTGACGACTTTAACCTGTGTAAATTCGAATTGTCTACCATAATTATATGATGGTTTGTTTGAAGGCGTAGTTTGTAAACAAAACGAACTGCGTTAAGTGCAAGCAAAAAATGTAAACAGTATGGTCAGAATATACTGTTTATAACCAATCTGCTGTCGCACATTATGATTTCAACATGCACCCATGTTGTAAGAAACTCGGTGAAAACAAATTTACGAAAGCATCTGAACAAACTTTAGATAGACAGCAACAAAAACTCACTCTGTATGCTAACATTCCAATACTTTTAAAAGATTCGGCATATACCAATATAAATATCATCGTATAATCGGAAGATTTGACAAAATCTCCGCCAAATCTGCGATGAACGTTTAAATAAAGCTGAACGTTACGGTCTTCAGAAATATTACCACACACCTTTCGCACATCAGAACGTCTCTTCCATGCGGCCATGTGCTGAAAGCAAATGACCCGGAATGTGTAACATGGCTGACCGGAAGTAGTGCAAAAACGCTAAAACTTTATTTTTTATTTTTGCTTGTTTAATGTAATACGTTGTTGAACATTATTTATTGCAACAATTTTATTCGGAATGGCAAAATATATTTTAAAAACTACCCAGACATTTGGCAGTAAAATAAAACATTGGCGCCTGATGCAATGACATACCACAGTGACTGGAGTGAAGTTTCGACGAAAGAGAAAGTCCGTTCTTCACTACATTGTCTGCCAATACTGGTCACGAAACATTTCAACACACATAACATTTGACCGAGGAATATTTCGGAGCCTCTAACTCCAAAAACAAAACTTAGTGATAATCGATTTTATAGGTACTGAGAAAAGCGATATCTCCTCTGTGCAAATCGGTGACTGAGGTAATGTTTTGATTCGTCATGTACGTGAATGAAAGCATCAGAAGTACTTGCCATGAGCGTGTTCATTTTCAGGGGTCGAATTTTGTGGCGCTTTTCACTTTCAAAAAATAATATTTCTCCAGCTGTTCCAGATTTGGAGCTTATATTGTTTCCACTGTGATACTGACCAATTATGAACGCACACACAAAGCAACAACAAGACAAAGTGTTTGAAACGGATTTTATTGACAGTCAAAAATCCGACCCCCCATTTGTGCACCTTTTGGCACTAAGTCATATATATAATTAATACATGTTCCATAAACTACTATTTTTTACAGTCTGCATACATGATCACTGGTATCTTTAACACACAAATGTATACAAGCATGCATACACACAAACACACACACACACACACACACACACACACACACACACACACACACACACACACACACACACACACACACACACACACACACACTGCAGTTGAGAATGTAACTGAAAACCATGTATGCATACCTATTTCCAGAAAGCAACTGACTGACTAAAAATGAGAAGAAGAAAAACAAAAAGGTCTAACATTGTGTTTTGTGTCTGTTGGTACAATTTTTGAAAGCAATGAAACACATATATATATATAAATAAATGTATATATTATAGTAATGGATCATGTTACAAATATTTGACTACATCACATGAAACGGCAGCCAGTATTAGTCTTCCCATCTCTTTGTGTAAGCTGTAACTCACAAACTGTAATGGAAAGAAATTCTTTGTTTTGTTCAGTTCAGTTCAAGGTGGTATCTTTCAAAGTTTCTACAGTGTCGCCTTTGAAACATTTTCAGTGTTTGTCTGATTGACAATGGCCCTCTCTTGTCCTTTCAAGGAAGATCATCTAACAATTCCTTATTCCACATCTCTGTCCTCCTGGCGATTGGTGGTGTGATGTCCTCACTTTGTGTATGCTGGTAGTGTCTCAAGTTCCTCAACACTTCAGATCTGAGAAGCAAGCCACTTGTGGTGGTTGCTTTGCCTGCCATTTCTTTGATTTGTGATCACTATCCTGTCCTTCCCCTGACACTGTGTACACTTGGTTTTGATCATGCTTATATTCCATCACTGTGTATATTTAGGAATCCTTGCGGACGGACTGGTTTGAGAGGCAGAGGTTTGTTAGGGCGATGGGGACCCAACCATGCAGCAGACCCCATCGTCACAAGGTAACTGAATATCTTCCTGTTAATTAAGTATATAATACATGTATACAATAGGATAGTCGCAGTCAGAACTGTGTTTTCCTGAACACTTACTCCATATATATATATATGACTTAATTGTTAATTACCTTGATAAAATCAGGTCATTCTGATTTGTTTTTGTTAGACTGATCTAAGCAAACAGAATGTTTTCTATGCTAAAAATTGGGGAAATGTTATTGTAATACTGATGTATTACAGAAATTTGTTTCATTTAATTTTTATGACTTGTTATTAAATGCAAACTGAGAAAAAATCTTCTCACTGTGTTTTTGCATGCACTTGTATGGCTGATTATAGTATATTGCATGAAAGGGTGTGTTACTTGTTATATAAAAAAAATGTTGAGTTGTGGGTTTATATCGCCCATCAGATATTACAACAATCAACATGTCATAATCATGTGTAAAATTATATGAGTGTACAAAATTTGGCACAAACATAGTAGGGGAGATGTGCACTAATAGTGTGACTTGATTTTGTGCATACTTGTGCAAAACTGAAGACACAATGAACTATGCATGTTGTAATATCTGATGTACAACATGCAGCCTTTTATGACCTTTGTCAGCAAATATCTCCAAAAGCGCACAAGTTTTTATCTTTTGCTTTTAAGAAATATTTCCTAGCATTGTGCACATTCTAAAAACACAACTAGTTTCAGTGTATCATCAACTTTATTTTCTACCCCCTTTGTCCTGTTTTCATGCACACCTTTTGGCACTAAGTCATATATATATATACATACATACATATGTGTCTTCAGACAGAAAAATCAGACACAATCTTCTCCCTGATATAACCCTACTGGTTCACTGGGTGTAAAGCACCAAGTTACCAGACACAGTCTGAAGATTATGAGAAAGATTGATCTGTGGTTGCTGTGTGTAGCTCAGGTGCATTCCATTTCTAATCATATAGGGTGTTAAAAGTAGAAACATTTTTTTGAGAAGGGGGGGGGCACAGCCTTTGTGTAATGACTGAGGCAGTTACTTCTGCATTCTATGTTGACACAGCAAGCCAAAAGCCCAAGCACCAGAAGGTTGTGGATGAAAACTTTTGTACATTTTCAGGCCAACTTCACGTGTGCCTTTGATTTGGTCCCCCTTTAAGTTTAACCCCTTCACTGCCCCAGCCTGTAAATTTTCCAGGCTGGAAAGTGCACATCACACACACACACACACACACACACACACACACACACACACACACACACACACACACACACACACACACACACACACACACACACACACTCCTGAGAAAGAAACGACCTAAAAAATGCACTCTGTATATATATATATACCAGTCCTATAACAAATCTACTTTCAATAATTTGATAGAATTTTTTTTAATGGAAAATCCTTTGAGATAGATGGATATATATATATATATATATATACACACAATATTAATGCCAACAAATTGGCATTTTTATTGCTCATTTTCAAATGACAGCACGGCAAGCATTGCAGTGAAAGGGTTGAAGAGGGGGGATAGTTTTCATGGCAAGGACATCTATGCAAATTTTAATTTAAGTCCTGTAATAATAATAATTATTATTGTGAATGCTTTCAGGTGGAAGAGGGATTCCAATGACGAGATAGTTAAAAATGGCGACAAACCTGTAGCACAGTTCATAGCTGTTCAGAGACGAGACAACAACGAGTGGGCAATTCCTGGGGTAAGTGAGATCATAATTAATAATTAAAGTATTTATAAAGCTGAAAATCTTGTCCATAGAGACTTTTTTAAGCGTATATGCACACACACACACATGACACCCACATTCACGCGCGCGCACACTCACTCACTCACACAGGCAACCATGCACACAAGCATGCTGACTATAAAAAACTTACACACAACTTAAAACAGCTTGGAAGGTGATTCTCTCTGCAAGAAACAAGTATCTGATTTATTGCCTTCTAGTCAAACTGATTTTCCATCAGATGCAGCCACAAACTGACTTGTAAAGTTGGAGTAATTTCTGGATTTGACTCGCACCGGTGACCAGATTTAATTGATGCTTGATAGTTATGTAATTGTAGTTTCACACCTTTTTATTAGGCTTAGAGCCACAGAGTTGTGTTTTGGAACCCGCAGAGTCGACTGAGGTTCTTTTGCCTTATAAAGGGTAAGAGCCGTAAAAGAGGTGAGGATGACTTTGTTGTTTCCGTGGCAACACGGAGGAAGATGTAGACGTGCGTTGTTTTCAGTATTTTGTACCTGGAGTGACTGTGGCAGCAGCTCGGAGCCTCTGGACGCAGCATTCCCCGCCTGAGCACTGTGTACACTGTACGCTGAGCACTCTGTACACTGTACGCTGAGCACTGTGTACACTGTACGCTGAGCACTCTGTACACTGTACGCTGAGCACTGTACGCTGAGCACTCTGTACACTGTACGCTGAGCACTCTGTACACTGTACGCTGACAATTGCTTTCAGTGGGGGGTGAGAAGACCCTGTGTGTGTGTGTGCTGCTGCCCCCCACCCACCACCACCCCGCCCCATTCTCCTTTAAAAACAAACCCCACCGCACTGGCAGCCTAGCCAGGCTGCACGCCATCTTCAGAGGATTGATTTCCATGTGTGAAGGGTTGATGTTGTTACACAAGGAGCTTATCATAACTATCAGAGATTATTATTGATCTCTTTTATATATATAGCGCTATTCTCTGACGCTAGGGACAGCGCTGTTTGGTTGTAGCGTGGCAGGTGCCGCATGAAACTGCTGCTGTCTTGGTGCAAGTTCTGCGGACGCCATTCATCCATGCACCAGTTTACAGTGTCACTTTATTGAAAGCCACATAGGTAGGGTGCATGTCAGTGTTTAGCTGTAACCAGCCACTTGCACTTTTGGCAGAATGACTGGGATCTTCTACATGCTACTGTGGTAACATGGGGGTGGAACGGATGCCAGAATAAGAATCAGCACAGATAGTTGACCCTGGAGAAGAAGCTTCTCCTGCCACTTTTGCAGCAACCTGAACCTGGGGACCTTCTGATCATGAGTCTGATGCTTTAACCACTGAGCTATCCCTAGTCCCTTGTCCCCTCGTAACTATGCAGCGCATAACATTTTGGTGTAGCCTTGGTGTTGTTGTTGTAGATCGCTTTTATGTAGTGCTGTTGTCCACTCTTGAGCAGACTCACTGCACTTGCATTTGATTCTACATGAGTGACGAGCTTTTCTGTAGCAAGTTTTTGAATATCCACTGAAGAGGCGTACTTACAGTGCTGGCATGGCTGGTGCCACGTGAAACTGCTGCTGTCTCAGTGTTCTGTGTCCACCATACAACCATGCACCATGTCACTTCATACATAGTATTCCTACTGGTATGAACGTGCTGAGGCACAGCCCATGTCAAGGGTGGGCAAGAAGCCGTTACTGTTTGTTGCCTAATGCGAGTAGCTTCAGGAGCTGACACACTGACTGTTGCTCTGCTTGAAATGGCAGGGCATGGTGGATCCAGGGGAGGTCATCACCACGACGATACGGAGAGAGTTTGGAGAGGAAACGCTCAACACCCTCAATGCGTCACCGGAAGAAAAGAAGAGGATTGAGAAAAACATCGATGACCTGTTTTGCACGGGAAAAGAGGTGAGAAAAGGATGTATGGGTTGGTTGGTTCCAATGAGAAAAAGATGGTTGGGTGGTTCCGATGTGTTAGCCCTGGTCTCCCACCATGGCAATATTAATATCCCTGGCATTACATCAGGGGGACTCTGAACTGGATTCAGTGGTCCTGGCCTCCCAAAAGGGGGAACCAGAAGCTACCAACCAGCAGCTGGATTCGGTACAAAACAGCTTCCACCTGCTTCCTCATGTCTGTGGTACAGCTCCTCCATTCCTCTCTTGGTTGCTTCATCTCTGCTCTCCTTCTCACTCTCTTCGCTCAGCTGAGAATACTTGGATTTTCTGTGTTCCAAGGATAGGCTGGAGGACCCTCAGGGAGAGATCCTTTCCATACATTGGGCCTGTGATCTGGAATTCCCTTCCTTTCTCTGTGAGATATGCTTCGTCACTCTCATCTTTTAAGTTAAAACTGAACACCCGCCTCTTCTCTTCTGCTTTCTGATTTGCTGTTTTCCTTCTTCTCATTCTACCAACCTTCTTCTCATCCTACCAACCCATTACAAGTAATGCATTTATTTGTAGTGTGTGTGTGTGTGTGCATGTGTGTGTGATGAAATGTGCATATCTCAAGGCCTTTGAAAGCACACCGGCTCTTACAGGATGGGGAGCCATAAATAATCTGTGTATTGATATGGCTCATGCCTCGGATCTGATATCCCAATCCTTGGATCTGATAGCCCTGGATACTCAACAGAAGAAATCTGATGTGGATCTTATAAATATATCCCGGGCCTTGCAGCAGGGGCTAGTGGTGCGCATGGATTGGTTACCCATGGCCTTCTGTAACTTGTATAGGGTGGAACCTGAACTTGTGGATCTGGTAGCAATGGCCTTGTATAAGGCGGAACCTGAATTTTTGTTCTGTAGCCATGGCCTTGTATAAGGCAGAACCTGAATTTGTGATCTGTAGCCATGGCCTTGTATCAGGTGGAACCTGAATTTGTGATCTGTAGCCATGGCCTTGTATAAGGTGGAACCTGAATTTGTGGATCTGGTAGCCATGGCATCTCAGCAGGAGAACCCAAACTTCGCGGGTCTGAGAATCCTGTCCTTCCAGCAGGGATATCCTCAACTTGTGGATCTGAAAGTCCTGGCAAGAACCTGAACTTGTGAATCTGAGAATCCTGTCCTTCCAGCAGGAATATCCTGAACTTGTGGAGCTGAGAATCCTGTCCTTCCAGCTGGGATATCCTGAACTTGTGGATCTGAAATTCCTGGTGAGAACCTAAACCTGTGGATCTGAGAATCCTGTCCTTCCAGCAGGGATATCCTGACCTTGTGGAGCTGATAATCTTGTCCTTCCAGCTGGGATACCCTGAGCTTGTTGATCTGAAAGTCCTGGTGACAACCTGAACTTGTGAATCTGAGAATCCTGTCCTTCCAGCAGGGATACCCTGAATTTGTGGATCTGAAAGTCCTGGTGACAACCTGAACCTCTGGATCTGAGGATCGTGTCCTTCCAGCTGCAATACCCTGAGCTTGTTGATCTGAAAGTCTTGGCAAGAACCTGAACTTGTGGATCTGAGAATCCTGTCCTTCCAGCAGGGAGAAACTGACTGTGTGGATCTGAAAATCCTGGAGAGAACCTGAACTTGTGGATCTGAGAATCCTGTCCTTCCAGCAGGGATATCCTAAACTTGTGGATCTGAGAATCCTGTCCTTCCAGCAGGAATACCCTAAACTTGTGGATCTGAGAATCCTGTCTTTCCAGCAGGGATATCCCAAACTTATGGATCTGAAACAGTGAAAGTCCTGGTGAGAACCTGTACTTGTGGATCTGAGAATCCCATCTTTCCAGCAGGGATATCCTGAACCTGTGGAGCTGAGAATCCTGTCCTTCCAGCAGGAATATCCTGAACCTGTGGATCTGAGAATCCTGTCCTTCCAGCAGGGGTATCCTGAACTTGTGGAGCTGACATTCCTGGTGAGAACCTGAACCTCTGGACCTGAGAATCCTGACCTTCCAGCAAGGAGAACCTGAACCCGTGGACCCAAAAGTCCCAGCCTCCTGTTATCATAGCCTGCCAGTTGGGTGGATTTTTAAGCAGAATTCCAATTTTAACTTTTTACTTTGATCTCGTCTATCTGTTGATGAACAAGATTTGCGTTGAAAAGGTTGTATAGTCCCTTCATTGACATTGCCTGCACCAACTGTGCAAACTGTATTTTGAATGTTTGAACATGCCAAGCAAGTATCTGACTGTTGTTGTTTGTTTGTTTGTTGTTGTTGTTTTTTGTCCATGCAAAGGAGTATCTGAACTGCTGAGTTGTGTGTATTCAGGGTACTGGCAGCTGTGTTAGATCTTGAGCTTGGTCATTTTCAGATTTACCGAGGCTACGTGGACGACCCACGCAACACGGACAATGCCTGGATGGAAACCATTGCCATGAACTTCCATGATAATCGTGGAGATAGTGTTGCCAAGTTCAAACTTCACGCAGGTTTGTGTGTGTGTGCATTCATGTATGGATGTGAAAGCTTCTCATACAGAGAGAAAACAGATTTAACTTTGAATTCTACGTGGAGGTCTGTAATTATGAAAAACAACAACTTACATCTTGCCAGTGTTTTTAGATTATGATCACTTATAAGCACTTTAAAAAAACACACAAGTATAGTGAGTGGGGTATTTATCACATATTGTTACAAACAGAAATGCATGCACACACACATCAGTGCACATGTGCATGCTCCAACCTTACTGATCCCAATAAAAAACAACCTTACCAGCCTAACCAATCCCAACCGAAGTCCCACATAACCAGCCTTACCAGTCCTGACAGAAGTCCCACATAACCAGCCATACCAATCCCGAGAGGTCCCACGTAACCAGCCATACCCATCCCAACAGAAGTCGCACATAACCAGCCTTACCAGTCCTGACAGAAGTCCCACATAACCAGAATTACCAATCCTGACAGAAGTCCCACATAACCAGCATTACCAATCCCAACGGAAGTGCCACATAACCAACCATGCCAATCCCAACAGAAGTCCAACATAACCAGCCATGCCAATCCCAACAGAAATCCCACATAACCAGCACCATCAGGGTGGTCTTTCATCATGGTGAACTCTCATCAGGGTGGTCTTTCATCATGGTGAACTCTCATCAGGGTGGTCTTTCATCATGGTGAACTCTCATCAGGGTGGTCTTTCATCATGGTGAACTCTCATCAGGGTGGTCTTTCATCATGGTGAACTCTCATCAGGGTGGTCTTTCATCATGGTGAACTCTCATCAGGGTGGTCTTTCATCATGGTGAACTCTCATCAGGGTGGTCTTTCATCATGGTGAACTCTCATCAGGGTGGTCTTTCATCCGGGTGGACTCTCATTAGGATGGACTCTGATCAGGGTGGTCTTTCATCAGGGGTTTCATTGCAGCACAAGCAAGAGTGATGTCCTGGGGACATGGAGTAATGGAGTTGTACCGTATTTTGCGTTTTCACTGTTTTGCATTGCATACGCTCCAGGGTGCGTCTTGAACAAATTGATGATTTTTATTTTTTATTTCCAGGTGATGATGCAGTAGGTGTGAAGTGGCTGGATCTGGACAGCAGCCTGCAGCTTTATGCCAGTCACGTCGATTTCCTGCGCAAAACTGCCGAGCATCTTAAAGCCAGCTGGTAAAACCAGTGAAACTTTTTTTTGTGTTCAACTAGGACAGACTCAATCAACGCTGCTGCTAGCTAATAGGCTTGTCCTCCCATTTTGCACCTGCCACCTAGTGTCTAAGAGATCGCCTCCATTCCTGACCGTTTTCCAAAATTAAGGTGTGTATGACATGGAGTGTCTTGTAGCATGGCACGTGACGTGGGATGATGTAGCATGATGCCTGCCCTTCTCGGTGAGTGAATGTCGCTGTGTGTGCAAGTTCAAAATTCATTACCATTCATTGCTCCTGCCAACATTCTTACCTCGTTATTGCGGTCTCATCATGTTGAGCGTCAGTCTTGTGAGGAAGTTTCAGGATGGTTAGAAAAATGGCTGAGATGTTCCATCACTCCTCCCCCCCCCCCCCCCCCCCCCTTTGCTTCTCCACAGTGATAATGGAGAACTTTTTATGTTTACCTTTCTGGTGAACTTTGACTTCATACAAATGATCAATATTGTCACAATGTGAGGCTTCTGTTAATCATTATATATGTGGATATCAGGGCAATCCCTAAAAAAAAAAATTCTTAAAAGGTAGATACTCAGTCCTACTCTGCCAGACTGATGACTTAATTCCATGGTCACTTTGCACTTTTTTGAGGTAGAGATGAGCTTAAAAAAACAGAATATTAGCGGTGGTTTCTGAGAAGTGATCGAGCAGATAACAGAATGTGGTGCGTAGACGCTGCTACTCAAAATTCTTGCTCATGTGGGCTTTAATATTATCATTACTCGATGTTTGTTTTACTTGACTGTTTAGTTTGTTTCAGTTACTTTGGCAGCTTCACAGTTAAATGAACACAGTAATTTGTCAATCATGGAGATATTAGAAATCCATTATCATTTTTGTTGTTCCTGTCATCTGCGTGCATGGGGTGGAAGAATCACTTTTGTTATGCAATTTGAGGTGGACACGCATCATTATGCCTAGTTTGATTCATTGTTAATGCCTCTTTTCGTAACCATGGCAGTAGACATGCAGAACTTGTTTTCAGTCCAGAATGACCGTTCTGTCAGTTAGATCTTGCCTTGTGGATCTGTTATGTTGTCCGAGATTGTTCTAGCTGCCAGTGTTCATATGCATTATGTTCCCACAGTTTACTGTTTTTTTAGTGGATCAGTAACGTCTGCTGCCCCCACCCCCCTCCCCCACCCCCTTCAGACTTGTGGGGTTTTGTATTGATAATGCTGTATGTCAAACACCTTTACTGATTTAGGTACATGTTTTAACTCGTTTAAAAAATGTTGTTGCTAGAAAAAGTAGTAAGACATGTAGACCAAGTTGTTTGTGAAATGGGACTGGAAATACTGCATGTAGTTTACTTGTAAAACTTATTCAAACATATTTAAACAATGTATGTTTACCAACCTGTGGAAATTTGTTGTTATAATTTGGTATGCTCTTTCTCTGATTGTTTCACAGTTTTCACACCCTTTGTCCGAATGCATCAGTGCAGAGTAATTTTGTTTTTTTAAGATTGCTATTCAGCAAGTAATAAAGGAAGAAAAGGTGAAATAATTTAAATGGTGCAATAACTGTGTTAATCTGTTATTGAGTAATAAACAACAACCAACATATGTCAGAAAATAATGATAATAATAAAAGAATCTTTTGTGTGCGTTTGGCAGGCACTTACATATGGAGTATAAAATGAGCCACTTTGGCCCAGTGGTAAGGCTTTAAGGCAAGCAGACAGATCATTGGTTTGAGTCCACTTGGGCTTCTTTTGCTCTTAAGAAGTTGTGGAGTATGGCCTTGGTCTTGTGACTTTGTCCCACGCAATTAATATGACGTTAAGATGACTGACTTCAGTGCCTATCTTAATGCGACTGACTTCAGTGCCTATCTTAATGCGGAAACCATTCTGATGGTGACAGTGCACCCCTAGGTACAGTGTCCTGCACCCCCCACCCACGCACAACCTCTGGGGATCGCGGTCCCTGCCAGTACCTCTCCAGAGTCACCTGCCATGAAGCAAGTCTAACAATATGAATTTAAAAACTGATAATCCTGCCTTCCATTTTAAGGGCCGTGTGGAGGTTGTGTCTTTCCCTCGACTTTGGGTGGCTCGATTCAACTCACTCATTCATCACACAACAATAATATTACAAATAGAAGTCATCATGAGAAAGAAGGGAATCCACTGTTTCCATTGGTCAAAAGTGTGAGTAGAAGTCCTGGAGAAAAGTGGAAGTAAATTTGATTTGAAAATGTTGAAATTTTTCTTAGCTTTTTTGCTCCTGTCCGTTTGGGTAAATCGGCATAAAATTCATGTCATTAGAAAGATCAGAATCTCTTCTTTCGAATGTTTGCCGCTAAGCAAGTCTAACAACACAGGTTTTGAAACTGATAATCCTGCCTTTCTCTGTAGGGGTCATGTGCTGGTTGTGTCTTTCCTTCTGATGCAAAGTTACACATTGTGCACACAGTGAATTCGGCTTAGGATGATAGCCAAAGTTTCTCCAAGGGAATCATACTCCAGTGTCATGTGATGACATGTTTTATGTGTGTACTAATGACCGTCTGTGTCAGATTGTCAGGTCTTATTGTTGTATCACTCATGGCGTGCGTGAGGGTACTTTTTTGAGTGCGTCTTTTCTGAATGATGGATTTCCTTGTTTGCAGCCACATTTCCTTGTTTCCACCTTCATGCCGCTTGTCTAGTTACATAATTTCTTCAGTGACCTTTTTCTGGCTATACCTTTTATATATATGTTTTTGATTTTGTTTTTATTGTTAAAATTTGTTTTTGGTGCATCTGAGTCTTTCTTTGCTGCCTTCTTGATATTGCCTTTGCTGTGTGTAAGTTTGTCACTTGACAGCAAAGTCATTGCCACATTTAATCAATGATGCACACATATTTTTTCTCTATTTTTAGATGCGGTCTTCGTGCGATACTGCTACGTGCATTCCATTTATAAATGCATTTTGCGTTGTGGTAACCATAATTGAAATTCATAATAATTCACTTGCGAATGATTGTACATATCATTGTACAATGGAGATGTTTTGCTCATTGTAGGTCTTTGCATCAGTTAAATTATTTTACCCCCCCCGCCCCCCACACACATACCTCTCCCCCCACTGGTTACGCCTCTTACTGGGGCTTGATACATAGATCTAAGCCGCATGAGGCTGTGTATTGTTTTACTCTGTCTCAGTTGTCAAAAGGTCAGACAGTTACTGTCAGTCTGTTGTGTAGTCATGTGCAAGTGGACACGTGACGAATGACTTGAGGTGAAGGACTCCAGAATGGAATGCTCCTTGAAAAATGCACAGCTTCTCTTCATTGTTTGGTGGTGAATCACACCGAACATCTGCTTGGTTCCCCCTGTTCCGCCCTCCCTGTATTTTCCTCTCTTTTTTTTTTTTCTCTCTTTTTTTTTTTTAACCTGTATTTTCCTATATTTCCTTTCCCTGAAAACAGACAGCAATCACCCGATCAGCTAGCATTTTTTAAATTATTTTTTATGGATCAAACATTTGGAAGCATTGTCAGAACATTATGATTTTACTTTTAGACCTCAGAAGAATGTTTGCATGACTTCTTTAGTAAAAGACTGCATTTTTGCATTTAGGTGGATCAGCGTGGTCCCGAGCCTCTTGTTTGAAAAGAGTGCCTTGATCCTCTTGCCTCTGGAGATAGTCTCCCTCTAACTCCCTCTTGCTGTGGAGTTAGTCTCCCTCTTCCTCTTCAGTTAGTCTCCCTCTTGCTGTGGAGGTAGTCTCCCTCTTGCTTTGGAGTTAGTCTCCCTCTTGCTCTGGAGGTAGTCTCCCTCTTGCTCTGGAGGTAGTCTCCCTCTTGCTCTGGAGGTAGTCTCCCTCTTGCTCTTAGGACTAGTTTATGGCTTGCAGTGTCACAGCTTCACTGTGAACTCTTCAGCAGGTTTGGATGATGCTGTTGTTTTCTTATTGTTGTTTTTTTGCTGTGGAACTAGCTGTTTAATTATTTCCTTATGATTAGCCAGGCCCGTAATGGCACACAAGTGATATAGAAGAAAACTAAGAGCTGTGGACAGATTTTTTGTATAGATAAAATGAACAGAATGAGTAAAAGAAAGAAAGAAAAAAAGAAAAAAAAAGAGGGAAAAACCTACTGTGGGCAACCTTTCAGCAGTTTCGGTTGGTGGTTGTCAGATCACTACCATAGTTTTAGGGGCTTTCTTTTGTTAGTTAACAAAATTTGTATTTTTCTTTGCAGTTGAGAGGATGTTAAAATCCAATTACTGACTTGTATTTTTCCCATTTAAATGTTGCTCCAGGGTTGAAAAACGTGTGACTTGCTTTCTGTTGCTTTGCGTTCTTCCATTCAGCCTTTGGTAAAATACTTGTAAGCATGTGGCAAGCGTGCAAGATTTTTCTTCAGTCAAGTCACTGTATTCACTCTTTATTGCCATGTATCACTGGCAGATTTTATGTACTTCAGCAGTTATTTCAATGCTTCATACTACATGTACTTTAAAAAATAAAAATAAATGTATGAAGCTATTACTTTAAAAAAAAAAAAATGGTTCGGACCCATCTTCCAGCACTAGTGCACAAATTACATATTGACATTTTGGGGTTGTGAATCTGTAAAACACATTTATCATATTAGTTGCTGTATTTTCTTTTCTTTTGAAATCAGCATTAATCTTGCAGCTTGTGAAATACAGAGGAGATTGTGATGACATTTTTTTTAGTTGTCAGAGTTAACAGAACCCCAAGCAAAGATGTGTTTGCCTAATTTTTTTTAAATTTATTTATGTAGAAAATGTGCTACCATTTCCATTGGCAGGCTTTGTAATTTGTATAGTTTTATCAACTCGTGCAATGTAAGGACTTATTTTGCTTTAAAGTTGAGCTCCAGGGCCTCAGTATGTTGGGTCAGTCTTTACCAATGAAGAGAAGAAAGAAAATAGGTCATGACAAAGTAATATGAAGAGCAGAAAAAGATTGGGTCATGAGGCTGCCACACTTGTTCTGCACATGTTGACCTTGTCCATGATGTAATGTGAAGAGCAGAAAAAGATTGAGTCGTGAGGCTGCCACACTTGTTCTGCACATGTTGACCTTGTCCATGATGTAATGTGAAGAGCAGAAAAAGACTGGGTCATGAGGCTGCCACACACTTGTTCCGCACATGTCGACCTTGTCTGTGAAGAGCAGAAAAAGATTGGGTCGTGAGGCTGCCACACTTGTTCTGCACATGTCGACCTTGTCCATGATGTAATGTGAAGAGCAGAAAAAGACTGGGTCAAAAGGCTGCCACACACTTGTTCTGCACATGTTGACCTTGTCCATGATGTAACGTGAAGAGCAGAAAAAGATTGGGTTGTGAGGCTGCCACACACTTGTTCTGCACATGTCGACATTGTCCATGACGTAATATGAAGAGCAGAAAAAGATTGGGTCGTGAGGCTACCACACACTTGTTCTGCACATGTTGACCTTGTCCATGATGTAATGTGAAGAGCAGAAAAACATTGAGACTTCAGGCTGCCACACACTTGTTCTGCACATGTCGACCTTGTCCATGGTGTAATGTGAAGAGCAGAAAAAGACTGGGTCGTGAGGCTGCCACACACTTGTTCTGCACATGTCGACCTTGTCCATGATGTAATGTGAAGAGCAGAAAAAGACTGGGTCGTGAGGCTGCCACACACTTGTTCCGCACATGTCGACCTTGTCTGTGAAGAGCAGAAAAAGATTGGGTCGTGAGGATGCCACACTTGTTCTGCACATGTCGACCTTGTCTTTGAAGAGCAGAAAAAGGCTGGGTCATGAGGCTGCCACACACTTGTTCTGCACATGTCGACCTTGTCCATGATGTAATGTGAAGAGCAGAAAAAGATTGGGTTGTGAGGCTGCCACACTTGTTCTGCACATGTCGACCTTGTCCATGATGTAATGTGAAGAGCAGAAAAGGATTGGGTTGTGAGGCTGCCACACTTGTTCTGTACATGTTGACCTTGTCCATGATGTAATGTGAAGAGCAGAAAAAGACTGGGTGGTGAGGCTACTACACACTTGTTCTGCACATGTCGATCTTGTCCATAATGTCAAATACAAAGAATGTCAGACACAAAATGTGCTCACAACTTTCATATGCTGATTTTTTTTATTGTTTTTTTAAAGAAACTATCAACCATAAATCAGCTGAAGGTCTTATTAAAAATAAAATAATTATTTAATAGTAATAAATAATAATAACTTGTGTATAGTGCATAAATAAATAGCTCTCAAATCTTTCACCTCCAACCACCCACAATATAATTACACACAGACACCTACATGTTCACACTCACCCACATTTTTCACACCCACACATACATATTTCATTGATATTAATGGTCCCAGGATGCTCCTTTTGATGGTGTCCCCTTTAAAGCATGCGATGTACTTACAGGTGATGATGACACACTAGAATTCTGTGTTGAATATTACAGTTTTCATAGAAAATGATTATTTGTACTGGCTGCATAATTAGCTGTAAAACAAAGTAATACCACAAATGACAGTGTTGTTTTTGTTGTTGCTTTCCATGCGTGACTGCGTTTGAATCACTGGCATGAAATACATATTCATAATAAGCTGTAAAACAAAATAATACCTCAAACAATGAAGATTGTTGTTACTTGTTCTTATTCTTGTAGTCTTGACTGTGTTTGAATCACTGACGTGAAGTATGTACTGGATTCAAGGTTTTGCTGGTAATATGTTCGGGACTGAAAAAGGCAGACCACAAAATTCAAAACAGAGTTCACTTCAGCTCGGGTAAAGGTTAGTTAGTAATTGGATTCTAACATCCTGTCGACCACACAGGGTCACCTCAGGACAATCAAACTGTCATAAGCAAATGCACATTTGAAAATCTCTCTATACATAAACCCTTTCTCAAGTCAGTTCACAAAACTGAAAGTATTGTGTAGAAAAATGATAATCAAATCAAATGACAGCCCTGAGATTTCAGACAGGGTCACCTAAGGACAGTCAAACAAACACACTTCAAAACCTCTCTATACATAAACCCTTTCTCAAGTTTGTCCTCAAAACTGAGAGAGGACTAGGCAGGCAGAAAAATGACTGCCCTGAACTTTCGGACAAGGTCACCTCAGGACAATTGAACTCTGTCATAAGCAAACGCACATTTCAAAACCTCTCATACATGAGCCCTTTCTCAAGTCAGTCCACAAAACTGAAAGTATTGTGCAGAACAATGATCAAATCAAATGACAGCCCTGAGATTTCAGACAGGGTCACCTCAGGACGATCAAACTGTCTGAAACACTTCAAAACCTCTCTGTATAAACCCTTTCTCAAGTCACTCCACAAACCAGTGAGCCAGTTTGGCCTAGCGGTAAGGCTAGTAAGCAGAAGGATGTTAGTTTGATACCGCTTCAGCTCTCCTTTCTCTTCAAAAAGGTTGTGGTTTGTGAACGCTGTCTTGTGACTTTGTCCATCACTTCCTACTGAAACATTAAAATGGCTCTCATCGCTGCCCATCTTAATGCAGGTGTCATTCTGGTGGTGACAGTGTAGTGATAGGTATATAATCTCCCTCTTCCCCCACCTCCATAACCCATCCCTAATAAGCCTTATGGTTTCTGTGGACGTTAACCACAATGTTTACTTTGTCCACAAAACTGAAAGAGGGCTAGGCAGAAAAACGATAGAATCAAATGATGGCCCCAAGATTTCAGACACGGGGAGGGAAAACATCAGACATCCCTGGCCTCCTTTTAGGGCAGGTAAAGGTAAATGCAGTGGGGAAAGTGCCGGGAGATTTCAAATGGGGGGGGGGCATCAGACATCCCTTTTGGGCAGGTAAAGGTAAATGCTGTGGGGAAAGTGCCCCGAGATTTCAGACACGGGGAGGGAAAACACCAGACATCCCTGGCCTCCCTTCGGGGCAGGTAAAGGTAAATGCTGTGGGGAAAGTGCCCCGAGATTTCAGACACGGGGAGGGAAAACACCAGACATCCCTGGCCTCCCTTCGGGGCAGGTAAAGGTAAATGCTGTGGGGAAAGTGCCCTGATATTTCAGACATGGGGAGGGAAAACACCAGACATCCCTGGCCTCCCTTCGGGGCAGGTAAAGGTAAATGCTGTGGGGAAAGTGCCCTGAGATTTCAGACACGGGGAGGGAAAACACCAGACATCCCTGGCCTCCCTTCGGGGCAGGTAAAGGTAAATGCTGTGGGGAAAGTGCCCTGAGATTTCAGACACAGGGAGGGAAAACACCAGACATCCCTGGCCTCCCTTCGGGGCAGGTAAAGGTAAATGCTGTGGGGAAAGTGCCCTGAGATTTCAGACGTGGGGAAGGAAAACACCAGACATCCCTGGCCTCCCTTCGGGGCAGGTAAAGGTAAATGCTGTGGGGAAAGTGCCCTGAGATTTCAGACGTGGGGAAGGAAAACACCAGACATCCCTGGCCTCCCTTCAGGGCAGGTAAAGGTAAATGCTGTGGGGAAAGTGCACACGCACACCACCTGCCCCTTCTCAGTATCTCAGCATTTCCACTGCAGCTTGAGCCACAACTACCAGTTTTCCAAGCTCAGAACTGGTCCATCAGAACTCTGCCTCTGTCAGAACTGGTCCATCAGAACTCTGCCCCTGTCAGAACTGGTCCATCAGAACTCTGCCCCTGTCAGAACTGGTCCATCAGAACTCTGCCCCTGTCAGAACTGGTCCATCAGAACTCTGCCCCTGTCAGAACTGGTCCATCAGAACTCTGCCCCTGTCAGAACTGGTCCATCAGAACTCTGCCCCTGTCAGAACTGGTCCATCAGAACTCTGCCCCTGTCAGAACTGGTCCATCAGAACTCTGCCCCTGTCAGAACTGGTCCATCAGAACTCTGCCCCTGTCAGAACTGGTCCATCAGAACTCTGCCCCTGTCAGAACTGGTCCATCAGAACTCTGCCCCTGTCAGAACTGGTCCATCAGAACTCTGCCCCTGTCAGAACTGCCCCAGTTCAGAATTGGTCCACCAGAACTCTCCCACTGTCAGACTGGTGGCATGACAACACAAACAGAACATCTTCTTTCATGGTGCTTAACATCCACAGGAACTGTAAGGCTTATTAGGGAGGGATGAGAGAAGAACAGAGCATATTATTGACAGCTTTTTTGAATAGCGTTATTCTCTGCTCTTGGACAGACTCACTGTGCTCAGGTCACATGTGCGAGTGACTGTATCTTTTTATTGTTCGTATGTTTCATATCCATCAACATTATTCTGCCGCTCCTGTGGGGCTCGAACCAGGGACCTTATGATCACGAGTCTGACATTAACCACTGAGCTACCCCCCCGCATCTGCTGTAGGCATGCCAACTACACATCAGCCTCCAGCTTTGGCTGGTGGAGACTCCAGTGGTGGTGAAGCTTTCTAGCATCCTGGGAGACACGCAGCACACAAAATGAGATGCAGTACTAGGTTTGTTTTGTTCAGGTATCAAATACATGTTGCCACATGCTCACACACGCACTCGCACGCACACACACACACACACACACACACACATGCAGCACAGGTCATCACCACACATGCACAAATCAGATCTGCTCACGCATTATTCTTCAGTCCAAAAGACACATTTTCGTTATGGCTACTAGATATATTTCTGCACACAGTACAACAAACTGCAGATTACATAACAATAAGACAGACAAGACTGAACTAAGCACACAGCTATATTTCAACATCTACAGAGATTACACATCGTCTCTCTCCACCCCCCCACCCCCCCTTTTTGAGCTCATCATGGTAATCCTTTTGAACTTGGTTCTTCAGAGGCCCCAGGCTACACAAGGATCATTGCCTCAAGAGCATTATTTTCTCAAAAGGCCTGATACATGGATCATGGCTTGAAGATCATTATTTTCTTGAGAGGCCTGATACATGGATCATGTCTTGAAGATCATTATGTTCTTCAGAGGCCTGATACATGGATCATGGCTTGAAGAGCATGTACTTGAGAGGCCTGATACATGGATCATGGCTTGAAGAGCATCATGTACTTGAGAGGCCTGATACATGGATCATGGCTTGAAGAGCATCATGTACTTGAGAGGCCTGATACATGGATCATGGCTTGAAGATTATGTTCTTCAGAGGCCTGATACATGGATCATGGCTTGAAGAGCATAATGTTCTTCAGAGGCCCTACACAGGGTTCAAAGCCTCATGCGCATTATGTTCTTCAGAGGCCTTATACAGGGATCAAGGCTTGAGGAGTACGATGTTGTCCTTGTTCCATGAGTAATTCACTTCAGTATCATCTTTACATCCCCAACATGTCTCCTGCTCCCTAGTTAGCATAAGTCTATAAATACATTCAACAATCTATAAACACAGACAGCAAAAAGACATGAATGCCTACATGCAGATCCAGACGAAATGGTACACACTGTACATGTGCACATACATCCCAATAGCACTGCTATTCAACCTGTGTGCCACAGTATGTCTAAAGGCGGAAAGTAAAAACCAAACTTCACCAAACAGGGAACACAAATCTTAACCATGGAGCACACTAGTTTTTTGTTTTGTTTTTACTGTGATGCCCATACATTTTGTGGAAGGCTGCAATATAGCAGTTGGGTATTTTGCCAGGAAAGTGCTGGTACAAAGGTGTGTCTAAATACTGATGCTTAACTGCGAAACAGCACTGGTATCTGCCGCTCTTTAAATACAGAAGCTAAATGAGGAGACATTGCTATGTACCACATGCAAAAAGAAGAAAAAATTGTGAGACAGTCCTTAGTAACTAGAACACACTGTCTGGCAACTCAAATGACTCAATTCAAAACTTTGCAGGCTGTTATAACAAAAAATCTCATCTGGTTTCACTGTCATTGCCACAAGTTACATAGCGATTCGGAAAGACTGAAAAGTAACTTTGAGAAAAATGCATTGTCAAAAGTAATACAAAATTTAAAAGAATTTCACAGACATGTAAACAAGTTCAAATCAAGGAATACAAAAATCACTGATCAGACAACCGATGTGTGGTAAACTGAACACGTTTTTCCTTTCAAACCCTGAAACTTCCTCTTTTGCAGAAGTGGAACTTAGTTCATAGTTAGCACCAACACTCTGATTCATGTTAACGAAAGCCAAACACATAAAAGGTTCAAAAGAACACAATTTCTTAGGACAAAACACAACCTGCACATTTTTGGGGTAATCCCCTTTACTGAAGGTTGTTTTAGAACGATAGCAGTATTTTTTGTTTCAGATTTTTTCTCTTTATTCCATTGCAACAGAAGCTTCACATAATTATCACTCTTAATCCACACATCAAGTGTTCCAATGGGCACCAAATCATAGTTTTCCTCAGAAACGTAATCTAAATAGACAACAACAAAATTATAACAATGTTTATACTTTTGTTGTTGTGACACCCCACTTGAGTGATTTCCACCAAAGTGACTCCCAGTTGCGCGAGTCCACCAAAGCAACTCCCAGTTGAGTCCACCAAAGTGACTCCCAGTTGTGTGAATCCACCAAAGCGACTCCCAGTTGTGTGAATCCACCAAAGTGACTCCCAGTTGTGCCAGTCCACCAAAGCAACTCCCGGCATGAGAATCCACCAAGGTGACTCCCAGTTGTGCGAATCCACCAAAGCGACTTCCAGTTGCACTAGTCCATCAAAGCACCTCCCATCACTGACTCAACATCCCTGTAAAGTGAGTCAGCTTCTGCGATGTTCACTGCTGTTATTTCGACTTGTATATCTTACACAAATGTCAGTGCGTGTGCATGCATAATGTAGTGCTCATTTCAAGTTCAAATCAGAAAAAAGGATCCTGGATTTATTAATTTTTTTAATGGTAAACGTAAACTGACAGTCATCTTATTCGATGTTCACTGCTTTTATATTCTGACGTATATTTCTTACACGACGTCAGCACATGTGTATGTGTGCATGCACAATATAGTGCTCATTTCAAATCAAAAAAGAGGACCTGGGAATTTATTTTAAAATGGTAAATTTAAACTGTGGTTCTACTGACAGCTAAATCATTGATGGCATTAAACCTGTGTCAGACTATCTGAATGCACACACACAGACACACACACACACACAGGGAGATAGAGAGGAAGCTTTGTGTTCCTCATCCTCTGTACACTGACCTCCTTCACTGTATTGAAGATTCTATCACTGTCAGGGGTTGCACATGCGCAGCAGAAAACAAACAAAAAACTCTTACAAACAAACAAACATTGAGTCCTGAATGTCCAACTGGCGTTTTATGTCTCCATCTATGACTAGGCGAATTTGGTTGCTGTGGAAATACAGGTTTTTAGCTGTGGTGAGGTGCCGAGCTGTATGGGCTCTGGCCCTTCCCTTAGATTACATCAGTGATGTGGATCTCTATGACTAGGCGAATCTGGTTGCTGTGGAAGTACAGGTTTTTAGCTGTGGTGAGGTGCCAAGCTGTATGGGCTCTGGCCCTTCCCTTAGATTACATCAGTGATGTGGATCTCTATGACTAGGCGAATCTGGTTGCTGTGGAAGTACAGGTTTTTAGCTGTGGTGAGGTGCCAAGCTGTATGGGCTCTGGCCCTTCCCTTAGATTACATCAGTGATGTGGATCTATGACTAGGCGAATCTGGTTGCCGTGGAAATACAGGTTTTTAGCTGTGGTGAAGTGTCAAGCTGTATGGGCTCTGGCCCTTCCCTTAGATTACATCAGTGATGTGGATCTCTATGACTAGGCGAATCTGGTTGCCGTGGAAATACAGGTTTTTAGCTGTGGTGAAGTGTCAAGCTGTATGGGCTCTGGCCCTTCCCTTAGATTACATCAGTGATGTGGATCTATGACTAGGCGAATCTGGTTGCCGTGGAAATACAGGTTTTTAGCTGTGGTGAAGTGTCAAGCTGTATGGGCTCTCCCCCATTCCTTGGGTTACACCAGTGACGTGGACAGGGGGGCCTGCTGCATGGGCAACAGCTTGTCTTCCATATCACCGTTGTCCAGGCCTGCACCCTGAGAGGACCCTTCAGTGCCGCTGCAAAGTGACCACAGTGAGATGTCACCACAGTGGGAGTCGCTTTACCAGATCCACTTAACTGGGAGTCACTCAAGTGGGAGTAGATCTCGTTTTGTTGTTGTTGTTTTTACGTTAATTTGAACAAAAAAGGAATGAGTGAATGAACAACTGCTGGTGAGGTTGATGAAACAGATCTACGGACATGTACTCACTAAATGACGAAATACAAGGAAACAGAAGTGCTTTCGACACAAAATTGTCTTCTTGAGGTGTAAGAAGACAGTCAGATAATAATCATCATCTTCCTCTTTGCTTCCTTCTTTTATATTATCTATCTTCTTACACTTGAAGAAGAAAATTTGCTGTTGAAAATGCTTGTATTTCATTGTTGCCTTGTGTTTATCATACAGGTGAGTACTTTTCCCCCAGGTCTGTTTTGAACAAAAACCTAAAATGATAGCTGCTGAACTGCTGCACATTTAAGCCATTCAATCACGTTGCCTCTGACTGGAAACTGGCTAACCATAGCCATGTTACATACATATTTTGCTCTTGTAAAAACAACAACTAGGAATGTGCATATTATAGGGATGTTTGAATGACTTCGTCCAAAGCAGAACTGTATCTCATTCCATTGCAACAGGTTGTTTGTATTTTTTGAAAAATACACCCCCATGAATGACTTTGTCTGAAGCCGAATTGTATCTCATTCCATTGTGCACAACAGGTTGTCTGCCTGTACTTTTTGAAAAAAAATACACACCCGCTCCATTAGCCATCACCGTACATTACCTTCGACGGCAGTTCCTACGTCATGGGTATTTCGAAAAAATACACACCCACCCCATTAACTTTACCACAGTAGGTTACTTCTGATGACAGTTCCTACATCACGGGTGCAAGACATCACTCATTTTGTATTAACCCCATCACTGACCCAGCCTGTAAAATTTCTGGGCCGAAAGAGGCACCGACACACCTGCAGGCAGTACATTTTCCAGTCCTATAACATCTCTTTTCAATGCTATGCATTTTGAAAGAGACCCTTTCACATGCCAGTGCAAAAAAGAAGACAAAAAGGCTTAAAGGTTTCAACTTTCACACTTCTACGGATTGTTTTCAAATGACGTCATGGCAGTGACGGGGTTAAGGGCAAACACCAGGTGTTCCTCCAGCTCCAAGCACTGGTTAACAACTTCCTTCCTCCAACCAAAGACGCTGCACTGAAACTGCTGTAGTATCTCTGCACCAACCGCTGCCATAGCCTGTTAAACCACAGGCCTCCGAAAACAATCAGCTTACCTGACAGTTTTTTTTATCGGTGCTCTGACACTGACACTGATTTTATTGATATAAGGCCATAGCCCTTTTCAATGGGGGGGGAGGTCCATTTTCAAGGCATTCATATCAAATATTTCAAAAACCTGTACCTTCTCTCTCTCTCTCTCTCTCGCTTGCTCGTATACACATACTCACATACATGTGCTGAAATGACAGTAAGTTTGTAACAGACAACTCAAATTGTATCCAGTGTTTCTTTTCTAACCGCCCACATTGCTTATGCCAACTCAGATAAAACCGAAACAGTTTGAATCAAGACAGAACTAAGTTCTTTTTTCTTTTCTTTTTCAACCTGGCTAACAGATGGCTGTACACATCATTTACATGAGAGTCTGGGTAATATGTCATTACCAACACTCCTGTGAAGGTTAAAATAACAATACAAGGAACACGCAAACATCTGATAAGCAGAACACCCGCATTATAAAATATTCTGAAATAATGTTGATATGAAAAATCACTGTGGTCCAGTCCTGTCAAATATTCCTGACCTTGAAGATTTCTGATGAATGAAGACATCTGGAAGTTTTCATTGATATCACACAAGCACTGCAATTTAAAAATAATAAAAATAATAATGTTTCAGATACATCATGATCATCTTCATTATAACATGCCTTGTTACAACATGGCTTTTAACATAGTACTGTATAGTATACCATCAGTAATACTAGAAACTGAAACTGAAATTTGAAAAATGGACTATCAATTGCAAAACATTTTTTCCCTCAAGCTGTGGGGGGGGGGGGAGTGGGAGGCGCATGAAGAAAAACCTTGTTGTAAGTCGGCACATGAAGAAAAACCTTGGACTAAGTTGGCACATGAAGAAAAACCTTGTACTAAGTCAGTGCATGAAGAAAAACTGTGTACTAAGTCAGTGCATGAAGAAAAACCTTGTACTAAGTCAGTGCATGAAGAAAACCCATGTACTAAGTCAGCGCACGAAGAAAAACCTTGTATTAAGTCGGCGCACGAAGAAAAACCTTGTACTAAGTCACCGGAGCGTGCATAATGGTAAGCACCAGAATATGCTGTATCATCTAAACCTTTAAAAGCCACATACAACAAGCTTTGAAGTTCAGAGATTCCTGCGAATCAGCTGATGCACACCAAAACCAACACTGAAATGTTATTATGAGAGCCAAGCATAACAGTTACAAAATGTATCAATTCATTACATGCACAAGCAAAATAAAACAAAACAAGTAGAAAACAAACAAAAACAACAACCAAAAACCACCAAAAATAAAAATGACACAAAATACATAGCATATTCAGCTGGACATGCTTAGTATCATTCCCAAGTTTATGCTAAGTTCAGAACTAGTTTCCCAAATGCTGCCGCGCAAGAGGAGGGCAGATAATCTGTTGCAGATCTCGCTGTACTCTCAAAACACATTTTGTCCACAAAGGTAGAAGAGATCAAAAATAAAAACCTTCAAATTAAGGATTTCATTTTAACATTAAGCCACACTGATTTTATTTTCAATTTGGATGTTTTCTAAGTAAACTGTTTATTTGTTTAAAGTTAAAAACTGTAAGGGGGGGGGGGGGGGGGGGGGGAGGGAGTAAAAAGTAAACCAAGGTTAAAGAAGAACAAGAACATAAAAAATAAGTAAACGATCAGTGCAGGCAACAAGGTCAAAGGTCAACGCACCACAGCTGACCTTAGAGACTAACCAAGAAGACTATGGCCTTGCTCCATCTTGTTCCAAGGGTGACCTTGAGCACAGACTTCCTGCGCAGTGCTTGTGCTTCAAAGAGGCAGCAGCATGGCATACTGCAGGCAACCTAAGGGTCACTTGATGTAGCTTTGTGCTGCCAGTTCTGCTAATCCAAGCAGAAATGACCCAGCAGATAGACTGATAGGCAAAGCAACCATCACAAGTGGTTTGCATCTCGGAAGGTCTGAAGTGTTGAGGAGCTTGAGGTGCTGCCTGTGGGCACACAGCCAAACACATCACACCATCAGTTGCCTGGAGGAGAGAGGTGTGGAAAGAGGAAGCGCCATATGATCTTCCTTGAAAGGACGAGAGAGGGCCATCGTCAGTCAGACGAACATTGGAACCGTTTCAAAGACAACGTTGGGGAAACTTCTGAGAGATGGGGTGGAGCACATGTGGGCTTTCCCAAGCACACTGATACCAGCTTGAACTGAACTGTCATACAAGAAACTTGACCTTCAAATTTAAAATAAAACCAGCAGGTGATTTCTAAACAAAAATCTTCAGTTTCAAGGTTTCACTTTAATCTCTTCAACTTGATGGGTAATACAGTTTTGAGAAAATAATGCCTTTGAATCTGAGGGCTTACATTTCTGGTTAAAGTCCTGGATATGTCTAGCACCATCAGGTGAGGTAATCTGCAGCATGAATGAGTCGCTTGTTTATAGTGCCTAAAGTCATTTCATATCACATCTTGCTTTAGTCAGTTGTGTTCATCAGTTTTGATGTTGTGACAGACCCACAGGCATCTGATGGGGACGAATTATGCTTTATCCTGATTCATGTACAATTCTATAAATGTCAACAACAACAACAACAAAAGAAAAAAAGGAAAATCAAACCAAAAAAAAGGAAAGGAAATGAGCACCCTGTACTCCCTGCACGCAAAAGTTCCCAGGAGAGCAAAAGCCTGAGGTACACCTATTAACCCAACACTAACCAAAGAGATGCTGATGACACACCACATAGTACTTCAACTGTACCTTTCAGTCATGCAGTTTACTGGGATGTTATGGTCTTTCCAATGTTATCTCCAAATCAGTACACACACACACACACACACACACACACACACACACACACACACACACACACACACACACACACACACTACTGAGCCAAAACCTCCACTTGCAGTGCACAAGCAAACCTGGCTGAATACCAACCACACACACAAACTTGGCCATGCACCAAGCAAACAAGTGAACTTGAATAAATCAATACAACTACAGTACAGGCAAATTGGGTAAAATTAATTCACACACACACATGAAAACTTGGCCACACACAACGAACACTCTCTCTCTCTCTCTCTGAAAATTTAACAAGCACAATAACATTAGCATTTACAACACAACACTAATCGCAGATGACAAATAAATTAATACAACTACAGTACAGGCAAATTGGGTAAAATTAATTCACACACACACACACACACACACAGGAAAACTTGGCCACACACAACAAACACTCTCTCTCTCTCAAGATTTAACAAGCACAATAACATTAGCATTTACAACACTAATCGCAGATGACAAATAAATTAATACAACTACAGTACAGGCAAACTTGGGTAAAATTCACACACACACACACATGTGAAAACTTGGCCACACACAACAAACTCTCTCTCCCTCAAGATTTAACAAGCACAATAACATTAGCATTTACAACACTAATTGCAGATGACAGATAAACTCTGCAGACCTACGGCTACCAAGGATGCCACTGGGAAGCTAAGAAAACCCCTACAAAACAACGCAGACAACAACACAACCAACTATACAGTGACCGCACTACACATTTTTTTAAACCACTGTGACATCTAGATGACGGAGGTGGTTCACAGAAACCAGTCAATTCCTCATTACTGTCACTGGTCAGATACACGGCTGTGTGTACTGCTATTACTAGAGCTCTGCTAGCAACCACCCTGCTCCCTGAACTTGTCTAGAACACAGGCATACACACAAGCACAAGCACACAATAGATGCACAGAGAACACAAGCACAAGCACACAATAGATGCACACACAGAGAACACAAGCATACACACAAGCACAAGCATACAATAGATGCACATGCACAGAACACAAGCATACACACAAGCACAAGCATACAATAGATGCACACACAGAGAACACAAGCATACAATAGATGCACACGCACAGAACACAAGGATACAATAGATGCACACACGCAGAACACAAACATACACACAAGCACAAGCATACAATAGATGCACACGCACAGAACACAAGCATACACACAAGCACAAGCATACAATAGATGCACACGCACAGAACACAAGCATACACACAAGCACAAGCATACAATAGATGCACACACAGAGAACACAAGCATACACACAAGCACAAGCATACAATAGATGCACACGCACAGAACACAAGCAGACAATAGATGCACACACGCAGAACACAAGCATACACACAAGCACAAGCATACAATAGATGCACACGCACAGAACACAAACATACACACGAGCACAAGCATACAATAGATGCACAGAGAACACAAGCATACACACAAGCACAAGCATACAATAGATGCACATGCACAGAACACAAACACAATCATACAATAGATGCACACACACAGAACACAAACATACAGTAGATGCACACACACACACAAGATGCACTCTCTCTCCCTCTCTCTGCTTTCTGGCGTCGCTTTTTGTTTTTGAGAACCGGTCAAACAAAATAAAAGCCGGTACGTCTGACCCACCATTGATTTTTTCCCCTCGGTATAATTTACGCTGATCATAACTGGTAAAAATACTGGAAACCGCCGGTTAAAGCAAACCCTGCCATACGGAAAAAGGGACGGCAGGAAGCAAAACAAGCAAGTCCCGCAGCCGGCAGCTGGGTGCAGTCGACACAAAACATCCGGTCACGGGGCCCCGCGAATGCCGATGAGAATGTGTCCGTCCTGTCCGTGACCACGGTACCAAACACAGGCTACCTTCAAAGAGCCCTTTCCGAAAAAGGGCACAGTTCAAATCTGTTAACGAACAACTGAACTGAAAAACACTCTTCTCTCTCTTTTTTCACACACGCACGCACACACAAATGCAAAACGTCACTGGTATATGCACCCTATAACTTGGCATAAACTGCGGTGAGATTGACAGTTTATTTCTAATGTCGTCATGGCATGGGCAGGGAAAGTAGGGTTGGCAGACAGGTGGGGGGGGGGTGGTGGTGGGGGGGGGGGGGGCAGGGAGTCTGTATCAGTAGTAAAAATAATGCAACTAACGCCTCAGTATAAAATGTGAGATTGTCATTTTACTTGTAATGCAGTTATGGCACAGGGTGAGGCAGGAATTTGGGAGATGGTGGGGTGGGGGCCCCATGCATGGCAGACATGTACTTCTATCTCAACAGTGCATGAGGGGGTGCCAGACCAGTGGACGGTATGTTTCTTCTTCTGAGATGCAAGCCACAATCAAAATGGGAAGGTTCACGCATGCACAGAGCCTCAAAGGAACAAAGTCAGGCAAAGGACCAAGATACATTGCCCACCTTCCATGTATGTCGGAACCAAATGGGTGAATCTGAGGAGGTCAGGTCAGTCTGGTTGAAGCCTACTGGCCATCACACATGTCAGAGCCAAATGGGTGAATCTGAGGAGGTCAGGTCAGTCTGGTTGAAGCCTACTGGCCATCACACATGTCAGAGCCAAATGTGTGAAACTGAGGATGTCACATCAGTCTGGTTGAAACCTACTGACCACCCCATATTATATGTACGGCAACCTGCGATACATGAGGGTGTGGTTGAAGCCTACTGACCATCACACATGTCAGAGCCAAATGTGTGAAACTGAGGATGTCACATCAGTCTGGTTGAAACCTACTGACCACCCCATATTATATGCACAGCAACCTGCGATATGCGAGGGTTTTCTCATTCCACTTCAACCCAATTATTTTCTGGTTTAATTTTCAGCTTTGGTATGTCTACATGTTGCAGTAAAAATGAAACTGAACTGAATATGTGTGTGTGTGTGTTGGGGGGGGGGGGGGGGGGACTTGGGGGGAGTTTTCATGCATCTTAATGGGTGGAACAGACACCGCTGCAGAATAAACAACGGCAAACAACACATCTCACACACAAACTGTCACCTCTACTACACAAAATCCCCACCCTTCTCACGAAAACATCTGAAACCTGTCCTTTTAAAAACACCCTTCCCACGAAAACATCTGTAACCTGTCCTTTTAAAAATTGCCTTTATTCCACCACTTTTGAAAACTCAGTACTGGAATCTCGCAATCTTTTCATCAACCATGTTTGCTTTTGTTCCTTTTGTGTGAGTGGGCTGTGCATGGGAATGTTCACATGTGTCGGTCCAGGCAGGCTAAATATTTTAAAAAAGTATCGCTGAATCCACATGAGAGAGCAACAAACAAAACAAAAAGTATCGCTGAATTCACATGAGAGAGCAACAAACAAAACAAAAAGTATCGCTGAATTCACATGAGAGAGCAACAAACAAAACAAAAAGTATCGCTGAATTCACATGAGAGAGCAACAAACAAAACAAAAAGTATCGCTGAATTCACATGAGAGAGCAACAAACAAAACAAAAAGTATCGCTGAATTCACATGAGAGAGCAACAAACAAAACAAAAAGTATCGCTGAATTCACATGAGAGAACAAACAAAGCATGGCACCGGTACCGTAAAGCAAGCTACAACTAGTTCAAGAAACAAACCAAACCGTACATGAGCTGCCGTCAAACACAGACACAAAACGTCTTCAATCCAAATCAATAAACAGTAATAGACGCACACATATACAGTATATAGAGACACACACACATGCTATTGATACACATGCCTGCATAAGTGCACACACACACACACACACACTACAGTAACAACCACACGCTAATGTTTTCAGTCCAAATCAAGAAATGGTAAAACACACATACACGGATGTATGCCTGCATATGTAAAAAAAAAACACATGCACACACACACAGACATTTTCATCTAAATCAAGAAACAGTGACTCACACACACACACAATACGCAATGTATGTACACACTAATACACACACACACAAACATATGTTTTCAATCCAAATCAGGAAACAGCAACACACGCACACACACACACACACACGTGATACACGATGTGTGTGTATATGTGTACACATACACTAATAGTAATACACAAACATAAATGCTTTCTATTCAAAATCAAAAAACAGCAACACACATGACACACACATGATACACAGTGTGTGTGTATTTGTACATACACACACATAAATGCTTTCAATCCAAATCAAGAAGCAGCAACAGACTCACACACACATGATACACATGTGCGTACATATACACATGATACACACACATACTAACAATACGCACACACCGTAGTGGACAGGGTCTGACACAAGCATCCAGTGTGCCACAGTGCCACAAGCACAAAGTCATTACCATAAAACCTCCCACCTGTCAGATAAGACTGCACAAACAGCCAATCAGGCAAATGCCGTGATAAGAATGGGCCAATCAAATTTTACCAATGACAGGTGTGAGCAAGCGTCTGATTTTTGCCGACCCTGAGGCAAATCTCAAAGTAAATCGTGACAACACTTTTTCATGAAAACGATTACATAAAAGTTTTTCAAAGTTATGATGGTCCACAGACCCTTCACAGGGTTGGTATTACTATTAAATGGGCATCTGAAACCTGCATTTTTTTATTTTTTTTTTAGGTTGAAGTGTATTATTATGGAGGATGCTTTCGTGTATTATCATACTTACTGGGGCCATACTTTTGCCTACCTGATGCTTGTGTACGTTGCGGATTTGGGGCTTCTGGGGGAGGGGGGGGGGTTCTGTTTTGTTTCTTTTTGCCCTAAAATCTGAAGTTACACCTCAGCTCAGAATGAAAGCGTGCATGCTTTATTGCAGTGAAACCCAGTTCCCCTTAGTCTTACTAGAATAAAGCGGACGAGAGGCAGTTTCTAGCTGACACTTGTCACAAAACAAACACAGCCTTCCATAAAGGTGAAGAAACTATGACAAAAAAACACTCCTCAGACAGCCAGTTCACACCTGGTCACCTCAGGACGATCAAACTCCGTCATCAGCAAACGCATGCTTCAAAAGTTGTTCTCTATATATAAACCCTGCCTCAAGTCAATCCACAAAACCAATCCCTACACAGACACAAAACGAAGATCACCTGAGGATGACCAAACTCTGTTGGAAGCAAAAGCACACTTCAAAACTTTATACGTAAACCCTGTCCCAAGTCAGTCCACAAAACCAACCGCTGCACAAACACAAAAGAAAAAATGCATGTATACACAAACATCAGCCTCAAATTTTCAAGAGTTCGTCCCTTCAGTGTTACCCCTGTTAAAAGAGCACGTAAGGCTAGGACATGCTGGCATGCTCGACCATTCCGTCTGACTTATCGATACCAGATTAAAGAAAAAATATGATAAAAGAATGGACAGAAAAAAAAAGGTCATGCAAATGCACAATGGTAAACACCAGTGCCACATGGCGGCAGACGGCACATACAACTATCACCCCATAGCTGCTCAACAAGAGCCGTACAAAAAAGCCTAACTCTTCACGAAACATCTTTTGAGAATTTTCTGGAGAAAAAAAAAAAGAAAAAAAAAAAAAGGCAGGCGAATGGGCCAGTAGCAGAAAATGACAAGACAGAAAGAACGAGAGGTCTGGGCAGAAAAACAAGACTGGAGGTAGGAAAGGAGAACCAAATGACAGTCCTGAGATTCCATCCAAATAGGGGACACTGGGGCCTCCCGGGGGGGGGGGGGGGGGGTGGGGGGGGGGAGAGGAGGGGGAGCTGTTAAGGGTGGCAAAACTACAACAGTTGGTAGACCAGAGAGAGCACGAGAGCTCACTCTTGAAAGCCACAAGCGCTATCACCACATGACATATGACCGATACGTGCTTGGCACCCTGAATGTTTATCCATATATATCTTCAGTCCTTCTTTGTCCCTTGTGGGAAACTTGGGTGGCCTTACCTGAGTAAGGCACTGCAGCCACAAGGGCAGCGCTACCCATTCCTGTCAGTGTGTGCAGTATCTTCATGTGTCCAAAAAATGGTATGGCTGCCAGTGTTTGGGATTTTTAACGTGCACACAGATGTCGATGCAAGCGACTGCACACAGGGGGCTGTACAGACAACAGAAGTGTCTGCACTGGACGCTGACTCTGGGAGAAAAATCCCTTGGCGCATCGAGAACTCAAATCTGCATCAGCATTATGCCTAGCTTTTCAGTCGGATGCTCCACCAACTGAGCTATCTTGGCCTCTGAGATTGCGGCATCAGAAACTCAAGTCTGCATCAGCATTATGCCTGGCTTTTTAGTTGGGCGCTCCATCAACTGAGCTATCTCAGCCTCCGAGATTTCCCTGGAGTCAAAATTCTGTGCAGACCTACAACAGTTCTTTGGTTGAGACAACAAACTGTGGCCCCCTAGCGTGTGCATGCATGCAAAGAGACCACCCACGCATGTTAAAGATCCCCCAGTCCAAGTCACAGACAGTTCAATGGATTAGGGAAACACTAAACTAACCCAGCATGCACAATACTCATGACAATAAGGATCAAACCCTCCAGCACTGGTCATCAATGGAAGCAGAAAAACTCTGCCACTGCAACATGATCTCATTCTGGAGATGATAACAATCATGAAAGCAAAATAACTTCTCAAAATCAACATGAAACAAAACATAGCACACACACAGAAAACAAGCACAAAATCACAAGTTCAGTCTGCAGTATACGGTCGAAGGGATGCAGAGTGTACTGGAAGTTTTCCGCAAGTAAGATTACATACCCTCCCCATAGGTATGTGTGGAGTATGAGGCCCTTGTTCGAAAGACTGTTTTTCCGTCAACATGGGTCAGAATCATAATGAATAATACAACACGCACAATGCCCCACAAGCAACAAAGTTAGGTAACCCTCGCTTTGGTTAGTCTCTCTTGAACTGCTCCTTGAATTTCAGACTGTTTCTATTTCTTTCTTTTAATTTATTTATTTATTTTTGTTGCTTTGTTTTGAATGACTTTTCCTCCACCATTTGAATGGCAGAACCTGACACAATTTGTTGATCTCTCGTTCTGGCAAGCACCAAAGTATCTCTCATCTTCAGGTACCAAAAATCATAGCACATTACAATGCTGTTGACACTTCACAATGAAGCTGCAACACCTTAACTCCCGGAACACTGGCTTAGAACAACTGATGTTTCACAATCCAGTTCTGAAGAGGACGGGATCATGACCATAAATATTGCTGACCCTTCACAATAAAGGGCTGTAACACTGGAACTTCGCGAGCCACTGGCTCGGAATAATTGGTGTTGCATAATCTATGCCACCAGTGGTTGTTTTCTAACTGTTTGACTGGAGAGGATTGCAGTTCAAGAGTTCAAAACCACCAATAAAAATCACAAAAACCCACGCAGCAACCAAACGCTTTCTGGTTAATAAAGGCAAACCACCCAGAATACACAGAAAAAGCAACTCAAACTTGACAGCAAAGGGAGCAAGCAAAAATCAATAGTGCTCTGAGCAAATCACCCCTTTCAGCAGCTGAAAACTTTCCTCTTCTCAAAGCACTTTCATCCCAACTAATATCAAGACCCAGTTTTCGCTACAGTCACTGTGAATGAGTGAGTGAGTGAGTGAGTGAGTGAGTGTGTGCATGCATGCGTGCATAAGTGTATGCATGCATGCATGCACAGATCAGTGTCATGTGTGTATAAATGGTTTAAGATTCATTGCACTGACTTTTTTCACTTCACATACTTTATGGAAACTGCAACAGCAGGACTGTGCTCTACACATGTATGCAATATCGTGTGTTTAGGTTCATGTGTATCATATGAGTGCGCAGGGCATCAACGAGCACATGATAAATGTTAGTCAGTGCTGCTGTGTGAAAACATTGTCAGTCATCTTCTGACTGAATGGACACACAAAGACCATCGGTCATCTGACTGAACAGACACACAATGACCATCAGTCATGTCACTGAACGGACACACAATGACCATCAGTCATGTGACTGAACAGACACACAATGACCATCAGTCATGTGACTGAACGGACACACAATGACCATCAGTCATCTTCTGACTGAACAGACGACTCCTGCGACCCCCAAAATTCCTCCTTGAGGGAGAGGTTGAACATGGAATAGGAGGGGTCTCCCGTCACTTCGCGCTCGACGGTGATGAAATCGGGCAACATCACCGAGTCACGGTCATTGGCGGTGAAAGTCTCCAGCAGCATCAGCCCCTTGCACCTGCAACAGCAGAGCAACGACAGCGTTGATTTAAAGGAGCTTACCCTCCCAGATCCAGCAAACAAAAACATAATATGAAAGAGAACCAGGCCCAGAGTGCCTGTGCAGAATCGACAAACAAGGGAGTCAATTAGCGCTCGAAAGATGTCACGCAAACAAACAACAAAGACAAAACAAAGACAAACAACAAAGACAAACAACAAACAACAAAGACATCAGCTGCTTGCGGTAACTGGCATGCCAGGTGAGAGCTCTGGTGGAGTTTCTGTACCTTGAAAGTTGTATTTACTTGCACACCAGGTGAGTTACCATAGGTGACTTGGAGGGGTCTAATATAAGTAATAATTCCTGTTTGTTTAAAACACACACACATACACACACACACACAAAAACACACACACACACATACAGATGATTTTATGTCTGAATTTTTTTATTTTAGCCCTTATTTTTCCCTAGCATTAGAATTATTTTTCACGGTTCTGTTAAGCCTATTACAGCATGTGCGCTGCTGTCTTTGAAATCATCACACATTCATCATTTTACGTACACATGTGAAAACCTGTTACTGTGAATGTGTCTATGGTTACGAATGCTCTCATTGGTCTCAATACCAAGCCTCAGCACATGTGTATCTTTATCCGACACATATGTGACATAACCAGAAAGACATGCTGACGTTATACAAAGACATTAAGCCTCAACACATGTGTATCTTTATCCGACACATATGTGACATAACCAGAAAGACATGCTGACGTTATACAAAGACATTAAGCCTCAACACATGTGTATCTTTATCCGACACATATGTGACATAACCATAAAGACATACTGACGTTATACAAAGACATTAAGCCTCAACACATGTGTATCTTTATCCGACACATATGTGACATAACCAGAAAGACATGCTGACGTTATACAAAGACATTAAGCCTCAACACATGTGTATCTTTATTTGATACATATGTAACCATAAAGATATACTGACATTATACAAAGACTTTTAATCAGATGCTTGTAACAAGTAATAAAAAAAATGCCAAGCAAATGCACACTGTTGCCAACCATGTTGCATTCAATTTTGGCAGCACATATAATAATAATCATGTGTACTGTTTCATGTGCTGTTTCTCCAAAATGGAGCACATAGCCAAAGCACAAAAGAACCAAAACACACATAGCCCATTACAAAACAGAACCAAAACAGCCTGTTACAAAACAAAGAACCAAAACACACATAGCCCATTACAAAACAAAGAACCAAAACACACACAGCCCGTTACAAAACATAGCACCCAAACACACACACAGCCCATTACAAAACAAAGAACCAAAACACACACAGCCCATTACAAAACAAAGCACCCAAACACACACAGCCCATTACAAAACAAAGCACCCAAATGCACATAGCCCATTACAAAACAAAGAACCAAAACACAGTCAAAACAAACTGGTGTGAGAGTGCCTATGCACACATACACACAGTCAATATGATAGCTTGAAGAAGTGAAAGTTCAATGATGATGATATATATATATGCTGTATAACATATAATAATTAATATGTTAATTTGTATAAGCTTGCCTGCCCAGCTGCAATGGCATGAGCTACTAGTGCTACCAGGGATGCTGATGAGATCTGTCATACAGACATACATACATGATGTACATTGACACAGACGTCTGATGAAGACATAGAATCTAACGAACTGAATCCTTTTCCTGCGGCTGGATCCACATGATCCCTAGAAGATGGAGGACAGGGCTGGTTTAATCAAATAATGAACAGACCTGTTGACCCCCCACCCTCACCGCCCTGAAAAAAACACCCTGTTAAGATGAGTAATGTACAGGCAAGGCAAAAAAGCATAATGTGAGCAGTGTGGGGTGGGGGGAGTGGGAAGAAGGAGAAGAAGAAAAGAGTAATGCTGGAATAAACCAGTGCTTTTCACTTATAAGACATTTAAATTTTACTAGTCTGAGACACTGTTTCAGAGGTTGCTGTTCTGAGAAAGAAAGTGACATGGGGGGGTAGGGGTGTGTGTGGTGGGGAGGGGTGGGGGGCATGGTCCAGGGACCACTAGAGAAGGGGTGGGGGCTGGGGGGGGGGGGGGGGGGTAAAGGGTTTCCCCAGCTCTCAGACGAGCTTAGAAAATAAATCAGATTTAATTTGTGCATTGTCACCTCCAGTGAATTTTTGTGGCATCTCCTTGCATTGGAAGTTAAGCCGCAACAGCAAATAACCATTTTCAGTGACATTCGAAAGCTCTGCTTTGGAAGATTTGTGTATGGCTCCCAGTTTTTCTCAAACTGGATTTTATTTCATATCACCTGGTATCATGCAATGAATAGCACTGGTCCAGTGAATACGATGATCATTACTTCTGTTTATACCCTTCCTTCCTGTAGGAACCCTTTTAATTTAAAGGGAATAGAGAGATAATTAAAGTTTTTAATGTCCAGTCAACCCCTGTTTAAAGGGGACCCTGAGTGAAGATGCAAGTTGGACTGAAAATGTAGAAAGTGTCAGAATATTTCCCCTTGCAGACTTTGTACAGCTGTTCTACCAATATTTATAACTCCAACAAAAGTGCTTTTTCTGCATCAAAACTGAGGGTGGGAGGGTTCAGTTCAGTCAAAATGATCCAAAGGTGCAAAGGAATACAGAGGCGTTACTTGCATTCAGCCGTCTACATTGCATTCAGCCGTCTAACATTGAATAAACACAACATTTTTAAACAGAAGCAGAATATAATATTATACACTATAATAACAGCTAATATCACACAGAACTTGTTAGGTGTGCAGAACATTTTCTAACAGAGGCTGAAAACTAGAAGTGCCCCAGTATATAATATATCAATATTCATACACTATAATAACAGCTAATACCATACATAACTTGTTTGGTGCATAGAACATTTTTACACAGAGGCAGAAAATTAGAAGTGCCCTAAGTATATAATACCATACACTATAATAACAGATATCATAGAGAACTTGTCTGGTGCATAGAACATTTTTACACAGAGGCAGAAAATTAGAAGTGCCCTAAGTATATAATACCATATACTATAATAATAGATATCATAGAGAACTTGTTTGGTGCATAGAACAGCTCTATTTAAGTGTCACTTGCTCATAGCTGTGATGCAAACTGCTTCAACATGTTTGGTGCACAGAACATTTTCAAACAGAGGTAGATAACTAGAAGTGCCCCAGTATATAATACCACATACTATAATAACAGCTAATACCATACAGAACATGTTTGGTGCACAGAACATTTTCAAACAGAGGTAGATAACTAGAAGTGCCCCAGTATATAATACCACATACCATAATAACAGCTAATACCATACAGAACTTGTTTGGTGCACAGAACATTTTCAAATAAAGGCAGAAAACTAGAAGTGCTCTAAGTATATAATACCATATACTATAGTATAACAATAGATATCACAGAGAACTTGTTCAGTGCATTAGCAATAGAACAGCTCTATTTACGTGTCACTTGCTCATAGCCATGATGTGAACTGCTTGAAATCATGAACACGGTGTACTGTGAGCTGTAAGCAGTATCTGTGCCAAAAACAAAGTAACAGGAGTTGGCAAGCAGATTTCTTCAGCACTTTTAGTGCATGCAGGAGTAACATCAACAGCAGAAATGTCAACAGCAGTAACAAGATTTGAGTAAACTCCACTCATAAATTGAACAGTGTGAATTAATATAAACCATATGGTTCCACACACTTCTATTGTTTTAATGCAGAAATCTTTGCAATGCATGCTTTTGTTCTTGCTCAGCAAGTCCAAACTTCCTTCCGCCCTTAGGATTCTGGCAGATTCCTGAACCTAAAAGTGAGAAGTTTGTGTTAAAAAAAAAAAAAGGAAAAAAAAAAGAAGAGAAAAAGGGTCTGCTTTGGCAAGAAGTCTGTCTCATTAAAAAATACATTTAAACTGATTGACTGAGCCATTTTACATGCAACAAAAAGTCACATTTTAAATCATTTTCAGTCTGTATTGTGAAAATGTTCAATGTGACAAAATGGTGTGACCCCCCCCCCCCCCCCAAAAAAAAAACAAAAAAAAAACTTACAATTGCTGGGATTGGTCATGAGATTCTTGTGAGCAAGCACACAACTTTGCCAACAGAAGCAAGCTCGGATATGATATTATATTATAAGCTTAGTCCCAAAATGAAACGTAGTCTATGAAAGTATAAGAACCATATGGATTACAGCCTCTTCAAGTCTAAAAACAAAACAAAGCATGTTACAGAGTGACCTGCGATGAAAGACCACCCAAGTCTGCAAGGGGCCTGAAACAGAGGACAGGTTTTGGTGGAAGGGTTGTCCACAGTATGCAAAATGCAGTCCAAACTGGGGTGGTTCCTCAAAACTGTGGCATCTTCTCAAAACTGGGGGTGGTTCAGCAAAACTGGGGGTGGTCCCTCAAAACTGGGGCATCTTCTCAAAACTGGGGGTAGTCCCTCAAAACTGGGGGTGGTTCCTCAAAACTGGGGGTGGTTCCCCAAAACTGGGGCATCTTCTCAAAACTGGGGGTGGTCACTGAAAACTGGGGTGTTTGCTCAAAACTGGGGGTGGTCACTGAAAACTGATGCTGTCACTAAAAACTAGGGTGGTCACTCAAACCTGGGGTATTTGCTCAAAACTAGTGCTGTCAGTGAAAACTGGGGATGGTCACTGAAAACTGGTGCTGTCACTGAAAACTGGGGATGGTCACTGAAAACTGGTGCTGTCACTAACAAAACTGGGGATGGTCACTGAAAACTGGTGCTGTCACTAAAAAAACTGGGGATGGTCACTGAAAACTGGTGCTGTCACTAAAAAAAACTGGGGATGGTCACTGAAAACTGGTGCTGTCACTGAAAACTGGGGATGGTCACTGAAAACTGGTGCTGTCACTAAAAAAACTGGGGATGGTCACTGAAAACTGGTGCTGTCACTAAAAAAACTGGGGATGGTCACTGAAAACTGGGGTGGTCACTGAAAACTGGGGCATCTGCTGAAAACTGGGGATGGCTACTGAAAACTCAGGTTGAAAACTGGGGACGGCCACTGAAAACTCAGGTATTTGCTCAAATCTAAGATGATCACTGAAAACTGGGGTAGTCACTCAAAACTGGTGCTGTCAATAAAAAGCTGGTGTGGTAAGTGAAAACTACTGTTGTCACTACAAACTGGGGTGGTTACTGAAAACTGGTGCTGTCACCAAAAACTGGGGTGGTCACTCGAAACTGGTGCTGTCACTGAAAACTGGTGCAGTCACTAAACACTGGGGATGGTCACTGAAAACTGGTGCTGTCACTAAACACTGGGGATGGTCACTGAAAACTGGTGCTGTCACTAAACACTGGGGTGGTCACTGAAAACTGGTGCTGTCACTAAACACTGGGGTGTTCACTGAAAACTGGTGCTGTCACTGAAAACTGGTGCAGTCACTAAAAACTGGGGTGGTCACTGAAAACTGGTGCTGTCACTAAACACTGGGGTGTTCACTGAAAACTGGTGCTGTCACTGAAAACTGGTGCTGTCACTGAAAACTGGTGCTGTCACTAAACACTGGGGTGGTCACTGAAAACTGGTGCTATCACTAAAGACAGGATGGTCATTGAAAACTGGGGTATCTGCTCAAAACTGGGGGTGGTCACTGAAAATGGTGCTGTTACTAAAAACTAGGGTGGTCACTCAAAACTGGGCCATCTGCTCAAAATTGGGGATGGTCACTGAAAACTCAGGTATTTGCTCAAAACTAAGATGATCACTAAAAACTGGGGTGGTCACTCAAAACTGGGGCAGGTAATCAAAACTGGTGCAGTCACTAAAATCAGTACAGGCTGATTCAGTCACTAAAAACTGGTGTTATTACCAAAAGCTGGGGCAATCACTAAAAGTTAGGGTGGTCACTAAAAACTGGGGCAGTCACTAAAAGCGGAATAGTCACTAACACCCAATTTTTGTTTTGTTTTGTTAAGGGCGGGCTTCAATCAAGAACTGTTTTACTCACTAAGTAAAAACCCAGGTGGACACTGAAAGCTGGGGTGGACACTGAAAGCTGGGGTGGACACTAAAACATGGTGTGACTGTTAAAAATTGTGATGGGCATTAAAAACTCCGGTGGAAAATAAAAACTGCTGTGGTGATTAAAAACTGGGGTGGTGACCCAAAACTGGGGTGATTACTAAAAACTGGGCCAGTCATCAAAAAAATTGTGTCGTCACTAAAACAAAATATTTATATTTATAAAAAAAAAACTGGGATTGTCACTAAAAACTGGTGCATTCATTAAAAACTGGTGTATTCACTAACAAAATATATATACCCGCCCCCCCCCCCCCCCCCCCACCTGGGACTGTCACTAAAAACTGGGGCAGTCATTAAAAACTGGTGCATTCACTAACAAAATATATATCCCCCCCCCCCCCCCCCACCACCTGGGACTGTCACTAAAAACTGGGGCAGTCATTAAAAACTGGCATGTTCACTAAAAACAAACAAACTTGGGACTGTCACTACAAACTGGGGTGGGGTGGCTGCTGATGACGAGTGGTCTTTCACCAGAGGCTCTGCTCTGTAAGGGAGGGGCATTGTGCATTGGACACGGCCCCCACCCACAATGTTCACCTTGGAGGATACCTGTTTAAAAAAACACAAGTAGTGCAAACACTAAATCTCCGAGTACTATGACAATGACACGCACAGAGAAAGTGATGCAACGAGTATATACATGATATGTATGTGCTCATGTAACAGAACAAAGAGTTTGAATGAAGTGTGTGTGTGTGTGTGTGTGTGTGTGTGTGTGTGTGTGTGTGTGTGTGTGTGTGTGTGTGTTATGTGTTATGACACTCAAACAGAAAGTGATGTAATGAGCATACAGGTATCTGTAGATATATACAAATACATATATATGTGTCATGTGCTCACGTCACACAACAAAGAGTTTGAGTGGCTTGTGAGAAAATGTGTGTGTGTGTGTGTGTGTTATGACACTCAAACAGAAAGTGATGTAATGAGCATACAGATATCTGTAGATATATACAAATACATATATATGTATCACGTGCTCACGTCACACAACAAAGAGTTTGAGTGGCTTGTCAGAAAATGTGTGTGTGTGTGTGTGTGTGTGTGTATGTGTGTGTGTGCGTGCATGCGTGCGTGCGTGCGTGTGTGTGTGCATGTGCGCACGCATGTGCATGCCCTTGTGTATGAGCACATGCATGCACATGAGTGGCTGTGTGTTACATGCATGCATATGCCCATAACCAGTAAGGTTGAAGTGTTATACACCCCTCTTGCCTTCAATCTGCAACCTAGGCTGCTTTTCACAGAAAATGGAGAAAAGTCGGTTCAAAGGACACCACATGACTTCATTCTGCACAACAGAGTAAAGCAATGCATACACACACACACATTTATATATATATGAATATCACAACCCCATCCCCACAACAGGTACAGCCTATATTTTACTGAAATCAACGCTCACTTGTCAGGGCATGGGCTCTGGTAGATGTCCAGCTGGAAGTACTGGTTCTGCCAGAGGAAGCAGCGACGCACTTTATACACCGTGTAGTGCTTCTCGTCCTTCTGCGCCAGCAGAATCTGTGGAACAAAAGACGCCCAGCATTACAGGCTTTCTTCCACTGGCCCTGTTCAAAGGCTACTAACACTGCCATCCTAATGTGCACAAAAGACGCCCCAGTGTTATACTGACACTGCCATCCTAATGTGCACAAAAGATGCCCCAATGTTATGCTAACACTGCCATCCTAATGTGAACAAAAGACGCCCCAATGTTATACTAACACTGCCATCCTAATGACAACAAAAGACGCCTGTGTAATACTGCCACTGCCATCCTAATGTGAACACAAAAAAGCCCCAGTGTTATACTAACACTGCCATCCTAATGTGAACAAAAAATGCCCCAGTGTTATACCGACACTGACATCCTAATGTGAAAAAAATAATAATGCCCCAGTGTTATACTGACACTGCCATCCTAATGTGAAAAAAAAATAAAGCCCCAGTGTTATACTGAGACTGCCATCCTAATGTGAACAAAAAACGCCCCAGTGTTATAGGCTTTCTTCCACAAGGCCCCGTTCACAGGCTACTAACATTGCCCTCCTAATGCCTCTGGCCAGAGTACTGGAGATAAAGCGCACATACACACACACAGTCTGCTGTGTTTAGAGTCCTCAATCATGGCTACTTTCACCACAGTAATTTTCATGTCAAAGCAAACTCTGTTACTGAGGTCCCCAGAGTTGGGAGTGCAGATGCCAGAGTGTGTCAGGTAACACGTATGCGCTTGTAATTTTGCATGGATGGAAGTACATATGGTTGTGGGGAAATAGTTGCACACCCAACCTTCTCACCCAACACTAGGTTTTACTTTGGAGTAAAACCTCAGGGTTTTACTTTGGAGCAGTCGAACACTTACAAACAAATGCTTTCTCCTAATCCCAGCGTGCATTGCAATGCTGACTGGATTCCTGCATGGTATATCACGCTGTTTGCAGGAAAATTGCATGTACACGATTTCATCAGGCTCTTTGGTGAGACTGACGGTTCCCACATGACAGCTGTAAGTACACCACTTCAGAGAGAGGGAGAGAAAGAGAGAGAGAGAGAGTGTGTGTGTGTGCACATGCATGTGTGTATGTGTATGTGCGTGTGTGTGTGTGTGTGTGTGTGTGTGTGTGTGTGTGTGTGTGTGTGCATGTCCCTGAACAACTGCCTCCTTATGGACAACCTGGTGAGAGTGGACGCTGTGTGTGTGTGTCTGTATGTATGTGTCTGTGTGCGCGTGTGCGCTACGTGCGTGCCTGCATGCATGCTGTGTGCACGCATGCTGTGTACATGCATGCATGCAAGCATGTATGTATCTATGGTGGGGCTGGGGGGGGGGGGAGTGCACAGCAGAGATGAAGCAACTCACAGAGGTATGGAGGGGCTGTACCAGAGAATGTGGAAGCAATGGCACCATCAGCATGTACACCAAGGCTACGTGAAAACGTAATGCACTGCATAGTTACGTGGCAACTGTCTTCAGCCAATATAAAGTCCTCGCATATCAGCATCCACCCTCCAGAAATGGAGATCACTCCTCCAAAGACTGCAGGGTAATAATGTTTTGTCATTTTAAACACGTCACATATAGCGATCCTCTCATCTTATGGAATGCACCTGTCAATGTACAATTGCATGTACCAGGTGACCTGACCCCAATGTACAATTGCATGTACCAGGTGACCCTGATGCACAGTTGCATGTACCAGGTGACCCTGATATACAATTGCCTGTACCAGATGACCCCAGTGTACAACTGCATGTACCAGGTGACCCCGATGTACAACTGCATGTACCAGGTAACCCCAATGTATAACTGCATGTACCAGGTGACCCCAATGTAAATTGCATGTACCAGGTGACCCCCCCCAGAGAGTTCAGCTGGGGAATGCTACAGCAACAAGAAGCTCCCCCCCTCTGCACTCACCTCATAGTCTTTCTCCGTCACTGGCATTCGGAGCTCCACACTCTCCTGGTTGATCTCGGGGCGGCGAATGGTGTGAGTGTAGGTCCAGTTACCTGCAGAACAGCCCACAAAATCCATATGCACTATAAAAAATCTATTGTTATACATCAGACTGTTGGTGGGGGGGGGAGGGGGGGGGGAGCGAGGGGGTGAGGGAGGGTGTAGAGAAGGGGGGGGGGGGGGAACAGTGTATCTGTGTGTGAGTGTATGTTTGTGGGTGTTTTGGAGGGTGAGTTAGGGATTGGTGGACTGAAAATACATGTGATAGATATTGGACCTAACAGAAATGTGTCAGTATGTGAGAGATTCTATACAATGACAATGGAGTATTATTGTGTGTGTATGTATACATATATATATATATATAACTTTCTTAGCATACATGTGCATGTGCATTTGCACGTCAGATATAATCAGGTGAAAACAACTATGTCCACAGATACGTATACATATGGATGTTTGATTTTGCCAGGATAAACAGATGTAAATATTTAAAATAAAAAAGGTGTTATTTAGAAAGTAAACATCTAAAAAAACAGAAAAGATCAAATAAAATGTAAGGAGCATCACTGAACTGCAAAGTAACGTCATCGCGAAACATTAAAATACCAAGCAAAAATAATTTTGTCTCTCTGGAGTAAAAGCTGTGGAGTTGAAGGGGCCAAAAATTCACATCAAATATAGACCAGACATTCAACCATACTCTAGGTGTAACAACGACTCTAACACAGGCAGCAAAAAACGATGCTCATTAGCATCCAGTGAAACAACAGAGCAGAAACAAAACACTTTCAGCTTAATCCACGAACAAGGGAGGTAATTAGCGCTCGAACTACATAACACAAATACAACAACAAAGACCCGAGTCGCCTACGGTAACTCTCACCTGGCATGCATGTAAATACAAGGTACATAAACTCCACCAGAGGTACAACCTAAGATGTACCTCTAAGAGGACGTACCTCTGGTGGAGTTTATGTACCTTGTATTTCCATGCATGCGCAGGTGTAGTTGCCGTGTGACTCAGGTCTTTGTTGTTGTACTTGTTTTACATAGTTCAAGCGCTAATTAACTCCCTTGTGTGTTGATTTTGCACAAGTGCTCTGGGCCTCGTGCTGTTTCAGATTACTTTCAGCTTAGGCAAATCGGTTGCAATTCAAAGCCTCAACACATTTTCTGACCTTCTTGTCCTCGCTTGCGAAGACGGGCTTGCATTTTTCTGCTGGGTGTTACGAGGTAGTCATGAACGACAGTGAATTCTTGACAGTGTGGGAATTTCTGGAGACAGAACAGCACATGAATTAGCATACATACTGCAGTTAGCAGGAAACAAGGTTGTCGTTTGTGACTGTGATTTTCTTGAAAATGTGGATCACAGTGGTGAAGAAGTAGGCATGAGTGGCCACGATTTCTTGAAAAATATGGATTGCTGGGGTGATAAGGCAGGCATGATGGACTGTGATTTCTTGAAAAATGTGGATCACAGGGGTGACTCGGTGGCATCAGTGACTGTGACTGTGACTTCTTGAAAATGTTTGGAACCCCCTGTCACGCCTGGCAGGCAAAACACAAAAATTACTCTGCCAGTGCCACTGTCACAAGCCTGATACGGTAACCATGTGTGGCTGCAATTTCTTGAAACTGTGTAAGAAAAACTCCAGCACCACTCCTGCAGTCATGGAATGTAAAAAAACAAAACTAATTTGCCGTAATCTGTAGAACACAGAGTACGACTATTTGTTGACACAAAGGGAGAAAATAATTGGACTGAATAAAGCAGGCATTTTGCTGAGAGATGGACTGCAAAAAACAAGTCAGAGAAATTTGCAGATTGTGTGAAGTAGGCATTTGCTAACAAACACACACGCAGAGCACACAACTCACAAAATGTTCTGGGCTGCATGAAGAAGGCATTTGCAATTTTTTTTTTTTTTTTTAAAACAACAACACCAGCAAACAGTTATTTCTGCCCAGCGTATGATAAGATGAAGGAAACAAGAACTTACTGAAATGTCTGGAATGTGCGTAACGAGGTATTTGCGTTTGATGCTGTTGGGAGCCAGACGATCTCCAAGGTCGATTCCGACGCGCGTACACACAGCCTGAAAGCAACAACGGCACAAGTGAAGCTATGAAAAGCTGCTGATCTTATCGCGTATTATTTATGCCCGTTTGACATCGGAAAAACTCTGATTTGATTTGATAGAGAAAAAAGATTGTAACTTTCAAGTGACATTATTTTAAACCAAACGATAGCAAATTCAGGCTAAGGCCTGTTAATCTCATTTTGCTACATTTTCATAGTGATTACTGTGTTTCATGGTTTGTAAGCAGCGAGAACATGTTGCAGGATTCCACCGTGAAAGTCTGCGTGTCTGTGCTTGGAAAGAAGGTCCATGTGCATGTGGGAGGGTCTGTGTGTACATGTGTGTATGTGAATGTGGTCAAAAAACTTGTAAAGTGCATCAGCTGGACTTTGATTTCACCCCATCGTTATGACTTTGAAGCAACAAAGAATCAAAGCGTCAAAACATGCCTCTTTTTAAAAAAAACAAATCACACACCCCCACCCTTCCCCCACCTGCTCCAACAAAGTAATACGAGAAACCCCAGCACTTCTCACTCACTGAAATCATCCTGGCGATCTTGCCCTCAAATCCGGTGGAATTGTCAACGACATCAAAGTACGGATGGCCAACCCAAGCCTGTAACATTAAACAAACAAACTATCTTGTCCTAAAATTTGATCCTGATTGTCTAATACCACCTTGCTGTGAACAGACATAAAATAAAACATTGACTGATTGACTTGATCTGATCCAGGTTGTCAGCTGAGTCTATAAGACAGCGAAACCTGCTGCCATTGTTCAGTTCAGTTCTAGATGGTATCTATGCACTTGGAAAAGCCCATATGCGCCCCACCCTGTCTCTCAGAAGTTTCCCTGATGTTGCCTTTAAAACAGTTCCAATGTTCATCTGACTGACGATGGCCATCTCTCGTCCTTTCAAGGAAGATCGTCTGGTGCTTCCTCTTTCCAAGCCTCTCTCTCCAGCGGATCATGTTCTTTTCACCTGTTCCAGACACCTGTGGAGTTATTTGATTTGTCCTCTTCTTCAACATTACATTAAAAATAATAATTTCAATTTGAGTCTGAATATGACAGTTCCCTCAAAGTTGTAAGCCTGTAAAAGACTAAAACACACACACACACACAAAACCCCAGAAATAAACAAACAGGTGCAAACTGATAATTACATTGGCAGTAACAGCGTCCACCTCCCTGGCCGAGTCGAGGCCTTCGTGCCTTGTCTTGTGACCCTGCAAGGTGTAGAAATCTTCCGCCCCATTAGCGGCAGACACCATGTGGATGATCTGGTTGTAGCGGTTGTCGCGCAGATCCACCTCGTGCCAGCCATTCTCGGCCTTCATCCTCTCCCAGTCACTACGTGGCAAGTCTGAAAAAATATGAAAAGAAGATTCATTTTTAATGCTAGGTTTCAATGTGTGTGTTGTGTGTGTGTGTCGTCTGTGTGTGTATGTTGTATGTGTGTGTGTGTTGCATGTGTGCATATATGTGTTGTGTGTGCGCACATGTGCGTGCATGTGTGCACGCATGCATGCATGTGTCAGTGTGTTGTATATGTATTGTTATCAGACATAATTATACATTATTTTAGGAGCATGGTTAAGGGTGTACTTACACGCTGAGTCATTGACTAACCCCTGGTCACAAATCAGCAGCACAATATACGCGTACATTCAGACCCACTAACTCAAAAACTAAGTCCCCCCTCACACACACACACACACACACACACAGTAAGAACAAGAGCATCAAACAAACTTACACGCTGAGCCATCCATGACCCCACGGTCACAAATCAGCAGCACATTCTGGCGCCGATGCTCAGCAAGAGCGTGGAACGTGTTCTCCACTTGCATCATGGTCTTGATGACGTTCTGCTGGAACTGAAAGGCTGCAACAACAACAAGGGTGGGGAACTTTAGGCTCGTACCACAAGCCTCCCAAAAGCCTAGGAGTAGGAACGTGCACCTGCAGCAAGTCATGCTGCAGCTCAAACTCCAACCACTGGTTTACGACAG
>OY757552.1:7451026-7464954 GCA_963584105.1 Alviniconcha strummeri
ACTCTTTATCTTTTTTGTTGCTCACCTTCTTCCTTGCTCATATCTGCAAATCTTGCTCCGCCACTGAAAACAAAACACAGGGCACAGCGATAAGTACAGGCATAATGACGATGTAATGAATATGACCTGCTATGTGTGTGTGCGTGAATGTTGTGTGAAGAGTATTTAAGTATTTGTGCATGTGTGTGTGTGTGTGTGTTGGGGGGTTGAAAAGAGGGACATGTTTTTGTTGTGTGTGTGTTGGGGGTGGGGGGGGGGGGGGGGAGAAGAGGGACAGGTTTTATATGTGACAGATTTCATATTATGGAATTTTATCCAATATGCCCATTATTTTAGACTATAATAACTTGTGCATTCTTTCTACAAGTTTTTAAAAATTAATGAGCCTTTAGTAGTTAGTTGAATTGCCCTGTGAGGGATTATGAAAGTATGCAGACTTCGTCTGACTTGACTAACCACAAGTGCCTTCCTGCTAGACCAGACTGACATCACAACAGGGGATGATGAAAATCCATACTAACATTTAAAATTCACCTACTGTTTTATAGTACTTGTCTTCCGTATTTATTGTTGATAATTTATAAAATTTACATAAAAACTTGTTGCAAATGGTTGTTATTCTTTATATATTTTAATGGAGGTATGTGCAGTAATAAAACAGTGCTAACACTGTTATCGCCACTCAGTAATGTCAATATTCCCACTAATGGGGTGCTGTCAAGCCATACAGATTAATTATTAATATGGCTAAAAGTACCCCTGAAGGGTGTGTGTGTGTGTGTTGGGGGGGTCCTATCACAAACATTTGGCTGTATTCCCAATGCTCTGGTCAGTCTGCTGTCCTGGGATGACCCTGGGTGAATATGGTTGACAGGACAATAAAAACAACAATATGGTTGACAGGACAATAAAAACAACACAAACCCAAATACACCAACTGGTGACTGGTCATTCGGCTATCCTGGGATGACCCTGGGTCAGTGTAGTTGACAGGACAATAAAAACAACACAAAACCCAAATACACCAGCTGGTGACTGGTCAGTCAAATCCTGTCTCAGTGTGGTTGACAAGACAATAAAAAATAGAACCCAAACCCAAATACACCAACTGGTGACTGGTCAGTCAGCTGTCCTGGGATGACCCTGGGTCAGTGTGGTTGGCAGGACAATAAAAACAACACAAAACCCAAATACACCAGCTGGTGACTGGTCAGTCAGATCCTGTCTCAGTGTGGTTGACAAGACAATAAAAAATAAAACCCAAACCCAAATACACCAACTGGTGACTGGTCAGTCAGCTGTCCTGGGATGACCCTGGGTCAGTGTGGTTGGCAGGACAATAAAAACAACACAAAACCCAAATACACCAGCTGGTGACTGGTCAGTCAGATCCTGTCTCAGTGTGGTTGACAAAAAAATAAAACCCAAACCCAAATACACCAACTGGTGACTGGTCAGTCAGCTGTCCTGGGATGACCCTGGGTCAGTGTGGTTGGCAGGACAATAAAAACAACACAAAACCGAAATACACCAGCTGGTGACTGATCAGTCAGAAGTATGCTGGCTCAATTAGTCAATAACGAGGTCAGCAGCCTCTGACTCTGACCAAGACCTGAGTGCAGTTCCAGGCTTTCATGAGAAGCAGTTTCCTTAGCAGTGCAAAGTATGCGGCAGCCTGATCTCAGTGTGTAGGGGCGTGTGTGTGTGTGTGTGTGTGTGTGTGTGTGTGTGTGTGTGTGTGTGTGTGTGTGTGTGTGTGTGTGTGTGTGTGTGTGTACATATATATATATACACAAATGTAACTAAAAATATATACATATATTACATACACAAATGCAACTAAAAATATTTCTTTTTCCAAAACTGTAGACCTGCCATGTTTCCTGTTCCGTGCTGCTGTCTTCATACATCTCAAGTCTCTAAGCTGAGTAAATTTAGCTTTGTATAGTCAGAATGCTTGAATGTGTGTGTGTGTGTGTGTGTGTGTGTGTGTGTGTGTGTGTGTGTGTGTGTGTGTGTGTGTGTGTGTGTGTGTGTGTGTGCGTGTGCATGTGTGTGCGCATGTGCGTATGCACATGCGGGCATAAAATTGTCTCTATGGACAAGATTTTGGCACTTTACAAATACTTTAATTATTATTATACATAGTACCACCACTGTCAGTCTACTTCAAGGTTTAACGGGGGTCAGAACTGGTGAGTGTGTAAACCTGGTTGCTGAAATCCCAGTATGGTCCAAAGTGCTACTTCAAAATGAAAGGGTTGCAACCATTACTGGCCACACTGGAAACTTTAATTATCTCAAACAGTTAACACACTCGCTCACATAACATGTATGTTCTCACACATCAGCACACACACACCAGCGCACACACATGCATGCACGCACCATGCACAGAGACCTGGGAGACAAAAGTGGCAGCCAGTAACACTAACACAACCATGTGATTGATGCACTGACCAGTATAGCATACTGCCAAGTTTTAGTGCATCTGGGTCTAATCACATGGCCTATGGACCAATGCCATGCATGGGTCAAGAGGTCTGGTGGGTCAGGCCCAAGCTTAGTGCCTCTGACCATGACCAATTCGCTCAGCTGTGAAAAGCAGCTCAGCTGTGAAAAGCAACGGTTACAGCAACTTACATCCATGAAGATGGAAGGCAGCTGTTGAATCACTGGGACTCTTAAGAATGGCTTAACCAAGTCCCTATCTCTGATTCTGCCCAAAAACAATTGCACTGCTGGAGCTAATTCCAAGAGTATTGTCAATAAAAAAACTCTTACCCAAGATAAATGTGGGCTGATTCCGGTGCACTGAAAACCTGAAAGCATACATATATATATATAGTGTAAATTAGTACTGTAACTGTTTGTTAAAATGAATTGCAAGATTAGGTACGTTCAGCTGTATTCTTTTAGATAATGAGGTTTGTCACCCCAGAAACTGTTTGTACATCAAGTACATGCATGAACAGTTTGCATGATAATAAAATAATAATAAAGAGGATTTCTAGAGTGCCCTTCTACCACACTAGGTGGCAGCACAGGGCGCTTTACAATAACACTAACCACACACACACATGCACGCACGTGCGCGCGCGCACACACACACAGTGTCGGACGAGGGGATGGGCAGGGCTGTGAAAAACAGTTTAGAAATAGTTATTAAACAGGTGCGTCTTGAGGGCGGCTTTAAAAGAGGAGACTGACTGCTTTAAAAGAGGAGACTGACTGCATGTTTAACGGAAAGTACAGATTAGTGAATAAAGCTTCCACCAAAACAGTTTTATTTATTGAGGCATGATGAACATCTGTGCACTGTTGCATTAAAGTTGCTTACCTTTTGAGCTGGAGTATACAGTATCTCAAATTAAAATGCAAGCACTCTCATCAAGCTACAAGAAAACCATCCCAAGACAAATTATAATGGAAGCACTCATCAGTAACAAATCACAGATAGAGAGAGAGAGAGAGAGAGAGAGAGAGAGAGAGAGAGAGAGAGAGAGAGAGAGAGAGAGAGAGAGAGAGAGAGAGAGAGAGAAGGCCCCAAGACAAAGAATAATGCAAACGCTCTCACCAATAACAAGGTACAAGAAAAACACCCCAAGACATTATATCAGTTAAAATAAATGCATGCATGCACGCACACAGAGAGTCCTGTGGGACGCCAAATTTTTGAAGACAAGAATAGGCAGCAGAGATTCCTGTCACAGAAACAACTTTCACAATTTCAACAGTGTGTTATACTGTTAGAGACAGCCAGAAATGCCAAAGGTTTGTGATGGAGATGGAGGGTTCAGTAATACCAGTAGTAGCATTACTACTAGTACTACAGGACACAAACATGTGACTGACTGCACTGACCAGTATGCTGTACTACCAAGTTTCAGCAGGCCTGTGCCCACTCACATGGCCTATGGACTGATGCCATGTGTGGGTCAAGAGGTTTGGTGGGTCCAGCCCAAGCATAGTGCCTCTGAGTCTGACCATGACTCATTGAGTCATTCACTCAGCTGTAAAAAGTAACACAGTAACTTACTATTCCCTTCAGACTGAACCTACTTGGGAGCACAAGGCCCTTTCTGGGTTTTATATATATATCCATGAAGATTGAAGGCAGCTACTGAATCACTGGGACTCCTGAGACTGGCTTAACCAAGTCCCTATCTCTGCCAGAAAATTTGCACTGCTGAAGCTAATCCTACCCACCACCCCCCCCCCCCCCCCACACACACACACATACTGCCCCCCCCCCCCCCCCCCCTTCTCCAACTACAGTACAAGTGGCAGCATTAGCAGTAGTACTATTGTAACAAAGTAGTGATGTTATTATCATTATTATCGACAAGCTGGAAGATGTTCAGCGCCACGCCGCCCGTTTTATTAAACAGGATTACCGGTCTCTATAGCAAAGATGCTGAAGGACCTGAACCTGTCATCTCTACAGGACAGACGGAGAGAGAAGCGCCTCGTCTTCCTCTACAAAATTGCTGCAGGTCTCATCCCAGCCATTCCAGCAGAACCCTTACTGATACCTGTGCGGAACGAGAGGCAGATTAAGACCACCAGTAGATCAGACTTCACCTCCAGCAACACCATCAGGAGGTTCGCCACAAACAACAACCGCCGCTTCTCCTTGGGCAGTGCAAAAGCAGACACCTACAGAAACAGCTTCTTCATCAGAACTGACTCTGACTGGAACAACCTCACAGAACAAGTGGTGTCTGCAAAGTCGGTGGAGGAATTTCGATCCCTCCTCTCAACTCAGCACTAAGTGCCCCCCCCCCGCTTTTCCGTCGACATTCATTCCAGGACATGGCCCAAGTTGATGTAATCACCAAGATCAAGATTATTAATACATGTATACATACCTTCCATCCCAAGTTTTCAAAGAAGGTACTCAGTCTGGCTTGACCAGTTGTTTTTCCTCCACATGGACCTGGGTAAAAATAAACAGTAAAAAATAATAATATAAAAAACTAAACCAGTACAGACATATAAAAACTAAAAGAGAAACTGTGTGCGTGCATGTGTGTGTGTGAGAGAGAGAGAGAATGAAAGTGTACCTACAAATACAAGGTGGGGGGGGGGGGGGGGGGGGGGGGCAGCGAGAGAGAAAGAGTGTGTGTGAAAATGCACCTACAAAGGAATAACATTAACAAGTTACTTAATGATTGGCTTTTAATGTCCTGTCAACCACACAGGGCCACCTCAGGACGTCTACAAAGGGAAGAAACTTGATCTAGCTGCAACTTGCACCCTTTTCGATGAAATAGAGCTAGTACGCTGTGTGCTTTTACAGGTAGTGGGTAAATGATATTCTTTAAAACTGTTTACACACTAAAATTAAAAAAGAAGAAAGAAGATGAGATAACTATTCCCTTTGGAGAGAACCTACCTGGGAGCATGAGGCCCTTTCTGGGTTATTTTATATATATATCTATCTATATTTCTCTCTCTTTCTCTCTCTCTCTCTCTCTCTCTCTATATATATATATAGAAACAAAACCAAAAAACAGTCTGCATTCAGAAAGTACTGCTGTTAACCCCTTAATTGCCCCAGGTTGAAAAGTGCACACAGACATGCCTGGAAACAGACTGTTTGATGGGCCTGTAACAACTCTACTTTCAATATTGTGCATTTTGGTACAAGTCCTTTCATGTGGTCACGCAAAGATGGGGAACAGCCTTAATGATTTTGGCACTTCTATTGCTTGGAATGAGTGAACAACTGCTGGTGAGGCTGACAAAACAGAACAGCTCCAGAGAAATGTACTCACCTACAGGATGACACACAAAGAAAATGAAAAACACCAGCGCTTTTGACCCTTGGTCTTCGTCTGGTGTCAGAAGAGGGATAGAAAACAATAACAGAAGGAAGAAAAGAAGAAGATAGACAAGAAGCTGAAGCAAAACAATTTTCAGAATCTAAACGTAAATTTAGATTTTTTTCTATTAAATTTTTATTTTCAGAATCTAATTCTAAAGGTAAAACAATTTTCAGAATCTAAATGCAAAATTAGATTTGTTCTAAAAACACTTCTGCTGGTTGTTTTTCAAGTGAGGGTGCAGCACCCAGGGCAGTGAAAAAGTTCAAGTATTATTTATTGCTCTGCATGTATCCAGTGTCTAAAAAGCAACCAGTCTTTCTTACTGGTTCATTTTGTTCAAAGGTACAACTTTGAAAAGGTTCCCCCTCAGGTGATGTTTTGAAATAAATCTGTATTCCAAAGCTAAGCATGCTCTCTCTCTCTCTCTTCTTCCGCCCCTTCCCCATCTCCTCACCTTTCTCTAGCCATTTTTAGTATTTACATCACATAATACTCATTACATCATATCTATTACCTGTTATTGTCATGCCCACATTATTCGGGTGATCACTGAACACAACAACAAAAAAAGATAAGTTACTTCACCTCTTATATCATTTTTCATTGTTTTTAACCATTTCACTGTTGTTTAAGTGTTGTTATTATTATGTCATAATAAATAAGCATTCTTTTGAATCTTTTATGTGTTCAGATCCAAATATGGAAACACTGGGCAGACCTTATCCAAAAATATACAGATCTATGCCTGTCAGAGAAATGAACAGCTGTTGATGTTGGTGCTGTAATTTGAGTGTAAACATGAAACATGACTCAATGATGAATAATGACATAACTTGACAGCACAATAAGTAATAACAATAAAGGGGATTTCTATAGCACCTACAAATATGACCTGCCACACACGGTAGGAGCACAGGGTGGTGTACAATAACACTAACATTGTAACAACACACACGGTAGCACAGGGTGGTTTACAATAACACTAACATTGTAACAACACACACGGTAGCACAGGGTGGTTTACAATAACACTAACATTGTAACAACACACACGGTAGCACAGGGTGATGTACAATAACACTAACACTGTAACAACACACACGGTAGGAGCACAGGGTGGTTTACAATAACACTAACACTGTAACAACACACACGGTAGGAGCACAGGGTGGTTTACAATAACACTAACACTGTAACAACACACACGGTAGGAGCACAGGGTGGTGTACAATAACACTAACATTGTAACAACACACACGGTAGCACAGGGTGGTTTACAATAACACTAACATTGTAACAACACACACGGTAGCACAGGGTGGTTTACAATAACACTAACATTGTAACAACACACACGGTAGCACAGGGTGATGTACAATAACACTAACACTGTAACAACACACACGGTAGGAGCACAGGGTGATGTACAATAACACTAACACTGTAACAACACACACGGTAGGAGCACAGGGTGATGTACAATAACACTAACACTGTAACAACACACACGGTAGCACAGGGTGATTTACAATAACACTAACACTGTAACAACACACACGGTAGGAGCACAGGGTGATGTACAATAACACTAACACTGTAACAACACACACGGTAGGAGCACAGGGTGATGTACAATAACACTAACACTGTAACAACACACACGGTAGGAGCACAGGGTGATGTACAATAACACTAACACTGTAACAACACACACGGTAGGAGCACAGGGTGATGTACAATAACACTAACACTGTAACAACACACACGGTAGGAGCACAGGGTGATGTACAATAACACTAACACTGTAACAACACACACGGTAGGAGCACATGGTGATTTACAATAACACTAACACTGTAACAACACACACGGTAGCACAGGGTGGTGTACAATAACACTAACACTGTAACAACACACACGGTAGGAGCACAGGGTGATGTACAATAACACTAACATTGTAACAACACACACGCCTGATTGGATTGGGGTGGGGCTGGGTGGATATGCACGCCTGTGAAAAAAATACTTTTAGTTTTACAAAGTTATTGAACAGATGCATCTTGTGGGTGGCCTTGAAAGAAGAGGAACAATCAGAACTGTCAGAGCGTTTGACGCTAACTGTTCCAAACAGTTGGGCCAGCTGTTCCAAACAGATGAGCCAGCGCAAGAGAACAATCAGCATGAGTGTTTAAAATGATGTTACTCTGTATAGGCTTCTGTAGAGAATAGGACACAAATGGACACAAATGGTGGTGACTAGAGGTCAGAGTGCTTTTTCTCTTCGATGGAAGGATGTCACATGAACATAAAGGCCACACTCCAAACACCGCTTTCTGGCACCTTCCTCCAAACTGCCAGATTTAGTTACGCCACTGAAGGGGCACTCTTTATCTCCGCGCAGCTGTCCACTGAAGTGGTCAGAGCCCTCCGAAAGGTTTGGGTACTGATAAGACTGTGGAAGCAACCTAGCGCCCAACCACGCATGTAAACATGAGGCGCATCCACCCCTGGTAAAAAAAAAGAAGAGTTCCATCTTGATTCAAACAGTTTTGGTTTTATTTGAGCTGGCGTAAGCAACATGGTCACTTATAAAACAAACGTGTGATATAATCTGAGTTGTTTGTAACAAACTTACTACTGTTTGAGCACCAATAAGAAACTGCTTGTTAGCTAACAGTTTTCTGGAACCTATGGCATAACTAAATATGGCAGTGGTTGAAGGAAGGATGTCGTAAACCAGTGCTTGAATTTGCATAAAGGCATGAGTTGCCTATGGCAAGTGTCACCTGGCATGCATGTAAACACAAAGTACTTATAAACTTCACCAAAATTCAGGTAATCCGTAGATAATAAATCAAAAACATTAGAATTACCCCCCACCCCGCCAAAAAGTAAAAAATAAAATTTATGCTAAAATATTAATTTGAAAGTACAACATAATCATAATGTTTGTAAGAGTAAGACTGATCATAATTAACAAGACTGATTGTCTTAAATTTAAAAACAAAAAATACATCATACTTTCATAGTACTATTACTTTTAAAATATTATTAGCAACATGAGAAATTGGAGAAACATGGTACACTGGCACAACAGTCAGAACCAACAAATAATTAACAACACAAGAGCAAACCTGCCTGTGGAATAGAAACTTCCCTACCCCTTGGCAAAATCTAAACGTCTAATTCTAAACCACTGATGTAATTATAAATTATAACGTATTCCAAAGTATGTAATGTTTTGTTAAATAGTACTCTAATATATATATAATATCTTTGTGCATTCATGTTCACGTGTGAAGAAGTAGAAGGCTGTAATATTGCTAATGCCATAATATAAATTATAAATAGCTTTTTCCATTCTCACAGGTTTTTATACATGTGTAGATTTATCACTTTTTCTGTTCTCACAGAGCATAGTACACCTTTCACCATTTTTATGTGTGTACATGTAATACATAATGATGTCTAACCTCTGTTCTAATACTATTTTATTAATTATATGTACGCCTCTTCCATCTGGGATCTCCACACTCAAAACAACACCAGCAGAGTTGAGGCTGTGCAGTGACGAGTGGCCTGCTTTGTTCTCAACAGATATATATAGAAACACCTCCAACATCAACACCATGCTGGAGGCATTGGACTGGCCTACACTGGAGAGACGCCATCAAATGGCAAGGCTCTCCAAGCTGTGTAAAATCCACAGCAGCCTAGTCCATTGCCCTGGCCTCAAATCCAAGCCCCCCCCCCCCCCCCCCCTTCCAACTCATCCCAGCAAGGACACAGTACAGGAGCTCTTCCCTTCTGCCCAGAACAATCAAGGATTGGAAGAGAATGGAACTGCCTGCCCAAGGAAGTGGTTGAGGCCGCCACTCTTGACACTTTTAATTTTATGTCAAGGGCTTCCTATAAATCCTTGCAACACCCGTCACCTGCAAGGATCTTGTGACTGGAGTTGCCACAAGCATCCTTCTGACCAAAATATGGGATGCTCATCTTTATTTCCAGAATAAGAGTACTATTAAATACTATTACTAACACTCCATGGCTGCAACATGCCTTCTTAATTCTTATTATTTGAATCTTACCCCTAGCTCTTGAACCTTCCGGCATGCCTTCGACTATTACTACAGCACTAGAACTAGAAGCTTTCGGATGAGAGTTGAGACTATAATTTAATAAACCTAAGTCCCCTGTGTGTATACGCATGCAAAACGATCACAAACGCACGTTAATGATCCTGTAGTCCATGTCAGAGTTTGGTGGACAATGGCCGAAACAACAAAATAAATCAGTCCATGCGCTAACACTAGTAACAGTGTTAGTCTTCACCACGTTGAAGTTCGACACTATACGAGAGAAGAAGAAGAAGAGGAAGAGAAAGAAGACGCCAACAGAAACACGTGTGCTTGTTGTCTCTCTCACATGCAGTTCTCAATAATACACGTGTTGCAGTCTACCGAAAGATTTGCATCATCCTGATGTCAACCTATAAATTTACTTACCTCCCGTGAGAACGACTTTGTAGAACTTGTACCTCTCGCTGTCGTCTGCCATGCCTGCACTGATCCTTATGCTCTTTCTCAGGGTCAAAGATATCAGTGCACGCGGGAGTCTGCGTGTGACTGGATTACCATTACGTACGGCTGAGAGCAAACAGTCCATTCACCTACCATAACATGTGCTCGCGGTGACGTTTTCTCGCCAGCAAATCGGATTGGATAATATTAGCGACCTTCTTCGAGAGGAAAAGGGTTTGATTGAAAACAAATGAGTTTTAATTTCCTCTCTCTCTCTTTACAACAAAACAGTTGAAAAAACTACCTCATAATTTTTAAGAAAGATTTTGATTGAAAGTGCTCTGTTGTTGTTATTCTCATTTCACCCAACCAAACCAACCGGAAGTTATTATCTGCTACCTGCGCAGGAGGGAAAAGTTGACTGTTGATGAGAGAAGAAGATTCTGCAAATGGGTACTTGCAAATCCCCACCGCTTAACAGAAGTTAAAATGACTCATATCTATGTCCATTAGACCCAACGGCAGATAAAGACGTATCATGGCCAGTGGCGGAGGAGAGAAAAGGCTCGAGGAGCACACAGTTGAGGTTTGTGCATGTAAAAACAAATCCAAGTCTGTTTTTATCAAGTACTAGATCTAGTAATGCATAGTAATAGTATTATTATTATTTCACAGTAAAATGTGCGTGGTAGTTTTTATAGCAACATTCAGCTGAAGAACAAGAGTTGACAAGTATTTCAGTTATCGATGGACACGTTTCAGGACGTACTGAAAGGCGCTTTATGCATAATGTGTTGTTTTCATCAACTTGTCGAAAAGTAATATTCGAATAATGCATGAAATCACTGCCAGTGCCACTCTCATTTTTACCTTAAAGTCGCAAAATGGATAATCTCACAGTTCCACAGCGATCCAGACTTCCATCTGGAAGCCAATTTCGTTGTTGTTGTTTTTAATCAGTTTTCATTACCATTTTTGCAATGACTGCTTCTGTCACTCTGTGTGTTTGCTCCCTTCACTGTCGTGTTGTTTTCCATCAGAACAGCTTCAAAAGAAACTGAAGCTGCCAGATCTAACCATAACGCTGTGAAACTGTGACGAAGAATTTGCCAAATATGCACCAAAAATTATGGTGGCCATCATCTCCACCTTTGCTCAAAGATTAATCTTACTAGTAACTAGTAATACTAGTTTTACTCATACATAGCACAGATCTGTCCATAATCTGTCCATGAAAAACTGGACCACCAAGATTTGCAGAAAAACTGTAGCTGAACTTTGAACTTGGACAGAGTGAGGAGATAGATCTATCTATATATATAATATGATTATATCTTTCTTATTAGTAATATTACACAGACTGGCAGTGGCAGGCAGCAAATTCCAGATGGGTCATTGCAGCTGAACTTGAGTAGAGCACTCAACAGCAGACTTCAGATTATGTATCTAGGGATTTTGAAAAGCTTGCTTGATGATCAAGGCAAAGGGTGCATGATGTTTGATAGAATGTGCAGATCAAAACCAAAAAGGTAAGATAGGAAACAAGTTCTGTAACTGTAACAAGTTCTGTAACTGTAACAAGTTCTGTAACTGTAAATCCTAAGCTGGGTGAAACTGCACCTAAAACAGTAAAATGAGAGCAGTCACCTAATGATCAAGCACTGTCCAAATCAAAATGTGGCTTTGAGCTTGATAGTCTGGACAAGATTAGGATCTAGAAAACTTTATTTAGTTTCACAGTGAGCAATGTAGGCTCTTCAAGGCAGCAGTGCCTGTCTTGCTTTTGTGTGCATGGTGACAGTGCAGAGCATGCACAAGAATTGTTAGTAGATTTTGTTAAAGATGTTGTCTTCCTTTTGATCTGAAACTAAAGCGGCCCCCCAAACAAAAAAGCATTGTGGGTATTATTGATAGGAATGAATAGGAAATAGATTCACAGCAGATTTTTGATGGTGTAGTTTGTTTGTTTTTTAAATAGACATTTGAACTTGAAGTTGGAAAAAAAAACAAAAAAATTCATAAGTACTAGTACTACCATTTTTGGTCTGGCATTTGTAGCAGTCTGTGGCAGTGACATTATTAAGAAGGTTGGCATGTATCACGTGTAGCCAACCCTTATAGTTTTCTGCTCATCAGTAACCAGCTGTTTGCTTCAAGTGCTTTATCATTTAGTGACTTGTTTTTAAGCTTTGCCCTGATGCAAAACTTAAAAAAAAAAAAAAAAAAAAAAAAAGCTTTGAGTTTAAGGTGAGCTGTGTTGTTTGTCCTGAGGTGGCCGGCCCTTTATGGTTGACAGGATGTTGTTAAAATCCAAGAACTATTGGGTGACTAGGGTAACTGTTGTTGTTTTCTTTTTTGTCAAGTTTATAAATTATATCGAGTTTGTTTGTTGTGACTGTAGTTTCCACCTTTAGATGTTACAAAAAAGCGTACAACAGAAAAGCGTAAAGCAGTTTTTATTGAAATAATTCAAAGCATTTTTTTTGGTGCTCTTTATGCATGTTTGCTGGAGGAATGTTTTATTTCCAAGGACTGTAAGGTTTATTTGGACGGTGCGCCTTGAACTCTTGATGAAGCGTGCATCTTCCATTTGAATGCCATACATGTACCAACAGTACACACTTCACTGGATAAAAAGTGGACTGAGACTGATCTCATGCCTAAAACGGGTCTTTTATAATTTGATTTGCTACATATTTCAAGTAATTGTTGCACCAATAGAAAAACAACATATTTAATCAGAAATGTGATGACCTTAGTTTCCATGTCACAACTGTACGGTTTCCTTATCACAACTATAACAAAATTACTTTAATTAAGCGCCAGTACTTGAAACCAACAATGAACGTTTCTTTTATAATCAGCACTTGTGTTATAGTTTGTGTTACAGTAGTAATACGCAATGCCATAAATCAAATTTTAATACTGGAAATGGTATTGTTTTATACACCATTTTGTACACCAAATGGTATTGTTTTGTAGTTGTACACCATCTGGTTTCCATGTCAGAACTGTACAACCATCCTGGTTACATAGCTGACCCTGTCACAAAGTATCAGGTAACCAAACTGGTAAACTATCTTTTTGTTGGATGGGCTTATAATTCTGCCAGTTTCAGGTTGTTTGGTGGACCTCTAGTTTTAGAGATCTATGTCACATATTTGGGCCCTGTTTATGAGAGTATACAATGCCTTAAGTATTTGTGGCATCAGCGGGTTCCTGTGTCATTTCTACTGAGACACCATGCACCACACCATGATGGGTTTGAAACTGAGTTATGTACCTGGCCATAATGCCTTCAGTAAAACAACATGTCAGTGGGTGGCATTACATTTTAGACTGGAATACAATGACTCGATGCTGGGTGGCAGTTCACTGACTGAACTACAAGAGTAACTGTTTAATGCGCATAGGAGTGGACTAGTAGTGCATGGGACTGTTTGGAGAAGGCATGGGTTTCAAGTGTAGTGGCTCAGCCTGCCCTCTCCAGAAAGTTCTACTGCATTGTTTTCAGTTTAAATGTGTACAGTACACACACAGGCACATGATGGGGAGCCCTGGATAATGATAAGCC
>OY757552.1:7465154-7497143 GCA_963584105.1 Alviniconcha strummeri
GTACAGAGAGGATGTGCTGTTTAAGAGTTTGCATTTTCCATAGTCTTCTGAAAGGTTGGCCAGATTTGATTCTCATGTCTCAACCAACACGACAAAATGGCTGAAAGGAAAATTTTGTGACCCTTCCGTCCAAAATGAGGCACATTATACATTTCGTCATTTTGAGATATTTATATTAGGGTAGAGAGCCCCAAATTCTCTTTAAAATGATGCAAAATTTGCAAAACTGGTTCACTATTCTCTCTGTTTTTATAACAATTTGAAATTGCAACCACCACCACATCTCATTCTGAGAATTTGACAAACAAGGTTTTTCGTTATACAGTCCTCAGCAGGAAGCAGGTACATGCTTAAAACACGTATTACATTTGTTTTGTTTATAAGGAGATGCAGGAAAAACTGGGCAGTCTGATTTTGCTAAAAAGCATAAATAAAAAAAGGAAACGCCCTTCAAAAATAAACTGCAGTGGTGAGACTGTGAAAAGGTGAACGGAAATTAACTGCAATGGTAAGACCGTATTAAGTATAAAGTCGCTTGTATGTGCTTCAGTGCTATAAATGGTTCTGGTCCTGCTTATCTCTCTGAACTGCTACATGTCTACACTCCATCTTGTACACTACGCTCTTCTTCTGACACCCGTTTGCTGAAAATCCAACAATACAGACGCAAGACTTGTGGCTTTCGCATCTTGTCTTGCTTTGGACCCCACATTTGGAATTGAATCCCACAAGACCTTAGACACTGCTCAGCCCTTTCACTTTTAAAGCCAAACTGAAAACCTTCCTCTGCTCACAGTATTTTCGCCCCAACTAATATCAGTACCCAGTTTCTGCTGCAATCATTGTGTGTGTAGTGTGTGAGTTTGTTTTTCTGTAATATACTTTACGTAAACTGTTTTGCTAGGACTATGCTCTACATGTGTATAGAATATCATATTTAGGTTAATATGTATCATGTGAGCACTCAGGGCGTTGATGAGCACATGATAAATGTACATTATTATTATTATTACTGTGAAAAGGTGAACTTCACTGAAACACAGCTGTGTAGAATTAAGAGAAAATCCATTAAATATCAATAGTCAAGAAAAAGCAGCTGTCTTCGCAACACTTGCTTTGCCTTGGCAGGCCAGCGCAACCGTCTGACACAGGAGTCGGAGCTCTGGGAGTCGGTGCTGGAGAAGGTGGGGGGCGAGCTGAGCAACAGTGGGCGTGCTGAGCTTATCCGCCGCAGCAGTGAGATGATGGAGCTGTTCCGGCAGCTGCACTTACGCCCCATGGCATCCTTTGTCACGGCGCCGGTGCCAGCCGACTTTACCAGGTGAGAGTATGTGACGCAAGCTGTCTTGCTGGTCATGCTTGTGCGCTGTGGCTTGCTTTGTTGCTGCGCTGGTGCCAGCTGACTTTTACCGGGTGAAATTTGACGAAAGCTGTCCTGTTGGTCCCACTTGGGTACTGTGGCTTCCTGTCTGTGCCAGCCAACTTTGCCAGGTGAGATTCTATGATGAAAACTGTTTTGTTCATCACACTATCACCCCATAGCTTCCTGTCTGTGTCAGCTGACTTTGCCAGGTGAGATTCTGTGATGAAAACTGTTTTGTTCATCACACTCCATGGCTTCCTGTCTGTGTCAGCCACCTTTGCCAGGAGAGATTCTGTGATGAAAACTGTTTTGTTCATCACACTCCATGGCTTCCTGTCTGTGTCAGCTGACTTTGCCAGGTAAGATTCTATGATGAAAACTGTTTTGTTCATCACACTCTCACCCCATAGCTTCCTGTCTGTGTCAGCTGACTTTGCCAGGTAAGATTCTATGATGAAAACTGGTTTGTTCATCACACTCTCACCCCATGGCTTCCTGTCTGTGTCAGCTGACTTTGCCAGGTAAGATTCTATGATGAAAACTGGTTTGTTCATCACACTCCATGGCTTCCTGTCTGTGTCAGCTGACTTTGCCAGGTAAGATTCTATGATGAAAACTGGTTTGTTCATCACACTCTCACCCCATAGCTTCCTGTCTGTGTCAGCTGACTTTGCCAGGTAAGATTCTATGATGAAAACTGGTTTGTTCATCACACTCTCACCCCATGGCTTCCTGTCTGTGTCAGCTGACTTTGCCAGGTAAGATTCTATGATGAAAACTGGTTTGTTCATCACACTCTCACCCCATGGCTTCCTGTCTGTGTCAGCTGACTTTGCCAGGTAAGATTCTATGATGAAAACTGGTTTGTTCATCACACTCTCACCCCGTGGCTTCCTGGCTGTGCCACCTGACTACCAGGCAAGATTCTGTGATGAAAGCTGATTTGTTCATCACACTTATGCCTCATGGCTTCATGTCTGTGGTGGCCAGCTTTGCCAGGTGATGAAAGCTGTTCTGTTGCTCACACCACCATTATGTGAGGAAAGCTGTTCTATCAGCAATAATTTTGTCCCGTGGCTGCCTTTGTCGCTGTGCCTGCGTCAGTCAACTTTGTGAATGAGGCAAGAGTCCACATTGAAAGTGTTATGTTTATGCTTAGTGGCTGGCTTATTGACTGTGTTATGCACCACCCCAGTGAGATTTCACGAAGGCAGCTTTTGTTTGATGCTTTTGTGTAGAGCAGGTACTGAAAGTGTCACACTTGTGTTCTGTGGCTGGCACTTTGACGTTGTGCGTGAGATTTCAGGAAGGCAGCTTTTTGGTCTGATGCACTGACGCTCTTGTGTAGTGCAAGCATTACTACTGGGCTAGAACCAGGTAGGAAAGATGTTCCGACAATTGTCAGTTTCCTGCGTAGAGCACCTGCTCTGGTGCTCATTTTCATGGCTGTGATTTTGTGCTCTTTCTCTGCTCACGTTCATGGCTTGATTTTTTTCTTTCTTTTTTGTTTCAGTGAGATTGTGCCACAGTACGACACCAGCACATTTGTGATGAAGAACTTCAGCGTGCTGCGACAGAGAGCAGACCCCGTCTACAGCCCCCCACTGAATGTGTCGGGCCTTAGCTGGCGTCTCAAAGTCTACCCTGTGAGTGCAGCAACCATGGTGGAGGGTTCTTCTGCACTGAGCTCAAAACCGGGCCTGCCTCCCTCCTCTCACGCTTTCTGTCTGACTGAGCATGTGTCTTTCCCTCCCTCCCTCCCTCCCTCTCTTTTTCTCTGTCTCTCTGTCACCCTCTCTCTCCGTCTCTCTCACTTTCTCTCTGTGTGTCTCTAGCTCTGTCTCTCTGTCACCCTCTCTCTCCGTCTCTCTCACTTTCTCTCTGTGTGTCTCTAGCTCTGTCTCTCCGTCATGCCAGCCACTAAAAATGTGTTGCTCTTGATGTGCGTTACGCTTGTCCCTAATCTGTCAACCCGACATCCAAGGACATGAAGCCCCGCTTCATCATCATCTGTGCATTAGGAGTTGTACTGGTGAGTCTGGGTCTGCGATGGGAGGCAACTCTCTTCTGCGCAGATTGGTTTCAGTTTTTGGTCTGACACTTCTCTGTCAAGGCAGATATAACGGTTCCAGGACAGAAATCGTGCAGACCTGTATATTAAAAAAAAAAATTCAAGCAAACGTTCGAGTACATTCGGTATATTTCTCAGGCAGGTGTGGTGGGTTCTTTTTGTTGTTGCTTTTTTGGGTGGGGGTGGGGGGGGTGGCGTTCGGTTAGAATATTTATACTCATAGCTGTTTTGCAGACTTGGAATATGAATGTGAGCATGCGTCTGTTGCAGGATGGTAACGGGGTGGTGAGAGGCAACTACCTCTCTGTGTTCCTGGAACTGTCTGCTGGCCTCCCAGAAACATCCAAGTAAGCATCTCCAGCGTTTTCTTCTTATAATTATGAGAAAAGTGAGACTTGTGTTCACAGACCACGATGGTTTCAACACAGTGATGAACTAGTTTTCTTCGGTCATTTGAGAAGAGAAAAAAAACTTTTTCTTTCAGCCTTGAATGATTTATACATGGCTACTTGAGTGAAAGCTTTGATAGTTTGAAGCAATGTGGCATTTTGAGGCTTGTTTGAAATTGAAAAACTATGGTTTGTCTGAATTGTCAGATCTTATATCTTTCTCATGAAAAAAAATCTCTCTCTCTCTCTCCCCCCCTCCCCCACACCTCTCCACCTCTTCTCTCTCAGTTCCCACAGGTAGACATCTAAATTGCAGTTAATCTGCAGTTCTGTTTTTAACACCAGGTACGAATACCGCGTGGAGATGGTTCACCAGGCCTCGAGGGACGCCAGCAAGAACATCGTCCGCGAGTTTGCCTCTGACTTTGAAGTGGGGGAGTGCTGGGGCTACAATCGCTTCTTCCGTCTGGACCTGCTGGCCAGCGAAGGCTACCTGGACACCTCCAACGGCCGGGACACGCTGACCTTGAGATTTCAAGTGCGACCCCCAACGTTTTATCAGAAATCCCGTGACCAGCAATGGTGAGTTGGTTTGGTTACTCGTGCGGCTCTGGGGGGTTGGTGGGGGGGGACTTGTCCATGTGTTCAGTTATTGGCCGCGTGCCCAAGCCTGCTTCTTGTTACTGTGACCTGAGACTTGAGTGCTCGATTAACACGTGGTGAGATCCGTGGATAGGCTGACATTTGGTGGTACTGTGAAGCAGGAGATGCAAAATGCGATGCATGTGTGTGTATAATCAACACTGAAAACTTTGACAATGAATTATCGTGTTGTCACTGTAAAATGTGTTGTATTGCTTTGGGCAAGGCTGACACACACTGCAGAGAGGAACGTAATGAATGCTAAGTAGTGCACTTGAGTTGCCTGTAACTGTTTATTGATTTTAAGATGCATGTAAAGTTGATCCAGATATCGTTGTCTCAAATGTGATACAGCCTACTTAGGATTGATTTTGCATGAACAGGTCTAGTGAACAAGTCAGCCTTCAGTGATTATTGATCAGTGGTTGTTTTCACTGATGTGTGTGCAGGTATATTGGTCAACTGGAAGCAGCAAATGCACAGTACATCCAGCAGATTAATGATCTCAAAGAGGTTAGTTTTTGTGTGTTTGTGTTAGTGAGCAAGTGTGTTTGTGGCTGCATGTGTGTGTGTTAGTGAGTGAGTGAGCAAGTGTGTCAGTGGCTGTGTGTGTGTGTGAGCAAGTGGGTGGGGGGGGGGGGGGGGGGGGGGGGAGGTTGAGGCTGTGTGAGATATTTCTGTTCTATTCCAGCATCTACACCTGAAGGTCTCAGCAGACTTGGTTATGTTAAGATTGAAAAAACACTGGCCAGTCTGAGACCTTTCTGTTCTCTTCCAGCATATACACCTTGAGGTGTCATAGATCAACCTAACTCCAGGTCTGCCACAATAGACTTGGTGACATTAACATTGGGAGGGAAAAACAACAACTCACTGGATGGTTGTTCAGTCCAAGATCTTTCTGTTTTGTCCTGTTCCAGCGTCTCCACCTGGAGGTGTCTCGCAACAAGTGCGGAAAGAAAGGCAACGCACCAGGTAAAGGGATCAGTTTCTTTCCTCTCAGGGTTTGTGTCAGAACAGGGTGTAAGTTGTTGCAGGGAAAGTTTTGGTCCTCTTTGTGTCAAAACAGGGTGTAGTTGTTGCAGGGAAAGTTTTGGTCCTCTTTGTGTCAAAACAGGGTGTAGTTGTTGCAGGGAAAGTTTTGGTCCTCTTTGTGTCAAAACAGGGTGTAGTTGTTGCAGGGAAAGTTTTGGTCCTCTCAGGGTTTGTGTCAGAACAGGGTGTAAGTTGTTGCAGGGAAAGTTTTGGTCCTCTTTGTGTCAGAACAGGGTGTAAGTTGTTGCAGGGAAAGTTTTGGTCCTCTCAGGGTTTGTGTCAGAACAGGGTGTAAGTTGTTGCAGGGAAAGTTTTGGTCCTCTTTGTGTCAGAACAGGGTGTAAGTTGTTGCAGGGAAAGTTTTGGTCCTCTCAGGGTTTGTGTCAGAACAGGGTGTAAGTTGTTGCAGGGAAAGTTTTGGTCCTCTTTGTGTCAGAACAGGGTGTAAGTTGTTGCAGGGAAAGTTTTGGTCCTCTCAGGGTTTGTGTCAGAACAGGGTGTAGCTGTTGAGGGAAAGTTTTGGTCCTCTTTGTGTCAGAACAGGGTGTAGTTGTTGCAGGGAAAGTTTTGGTTCTCTCAGGGTTTGTGTCAGAACAGGGTGTAGCTGTTGAGGGAAAGTTTTGGTCCTCTTTGTGTCAAAACAGGGTGTAGTTGTTGCAGGGAAAGTTTTGGTCCTCTTTGTGTCAAAACAGGGTGTAGTTGTTGCAGGGAAAGTTTTGGTCCTCTTTGTGTCAAAACAGGGTGTAGCTGTTGCAGGGAAAGTTTTGGTCCTCTTTGTGTCAGAACAGGGTGTAAGTTGTTGCAGGGAAAGTTTTGGTCCTCTTTGTGTCAGAACAGTGTAGGTGTTGCAGGGAAAGTTTTGGTCCTCTCAGGGTTTGTGTCAGAACAGGGTGTAGCTGTTGAGGGAAAGTTTTGGTCCTCTTTGTGTCAGAACAGGGTGTAGTTGTTGCAGGGAAGGTTTTGGTTCTCTCAGGGTTTGTGTCAGAACAGTGTAGTTGTTGCTGGGGAAGTCTTAGTCCTCTCAGAGTTTGTGTCAGAACAGGGTGTAGCTGTTGCAGGGAAAGTTTCAGTCCTCTTTGTGTCAGAACAGGGTGGAGTTGGGCTAAGTTGATGATGCTTGAGATGAGTGACTTCATTCCCAGTTTAAAGTTTCCTTAACTGAAGGACAGCGCAGTCCCAGGTGGTGTCTTAGGTTGAAAATGTAACGTCATAAAGGGGAGCACTTCTGTTAGCCCAGAACTGGGCTCTTTGTGGCGATTGAAGGAAAAGCTACTGTGCTTCAGGGGAGTTAGCCTTGCAGTCATATGCTGCCTCTCTCTCTTCTTCTTTGTCGTCCCTTTTTATTTAGTCTTTTCACGTAAGTGATATTAAACTGATCTTACAGTTATCCTGCTAAGAACGTGTATCAGCAGGTTGCAACAATAGAAATTTATATTAAACAAGAAAACAACCTTATTTGCAGTCAGCAAAATTTATATGAAACAAAAATAAATTTATATTAAAGAAAAACAACCACCTTATTTGCAGTCAACAAAATGTATATTAAACAAAAAACAACCTTATTCGCAGTCAACAAACAACCATATATGTATTTGTGTCTGTATCCATTTTCTCTCTCTATCTTTCCCCCCAGTGCCAGAAATTCAGCTGCCATTGTTGGATGCCCATTCTGCTGATGGTGCCTCGGGGCCCAGCGCTCACAGCCTCTATCACCATGGCAACAAGATGAGCCGAGTGCCGCCATGCACAGACAACCACGAAGATGAGGAAGTGGATAACAACGATGAGTCTGCAACCAGTGACTCCAGCGACACCACCGACTTCAACGATGTAAGTCTCGTGTTGGGGTAGTAGAAGTAGACCGTGACTGTCCTTCTTCCCTCCATCAGTCGGTTTTGCATGGCTGGCAGTGCTTTGTCAGTATCATGATGGTTGGTTATGTTAGAATCATGGGGCTGCATTTTCTAGTCAGATTGTTTGAATTGGAGATGGTGGTTTCTAGTGTTTGCATTTTCTTGCATTACTTGAGTTAGTAAAGGAGTCCGCTATGGTGGCTTTTCTCATGCAGTGGTTCATGTCAAAATTTCTGTACTTGTACTACCGACAACGCATTTTTTGGTTTAATTTTGGCAATTGTCTATAGGTTTGGTCACTGTCTGGTTGAATTCTGTACCCATCTGGTAAATTGTGGGTGTGTGTTTTGCCATATCGTAGTACCTGTCTTGGCTTGAGGTACACTGAATCGAAAAGCATATGACGGTCAGATCAGAGGCTTTTTTAAGCATAACCACGTGAAATACTGCCTTGTTTTTGAAAGGCCTTTGTGGATGTAGACCAGTGGAAGCAAATGACCCAAGTGAAATGTTGGGTTGGTGGCTTTGCAGGGGCTGAGCGAGGGAGACCTGGAGGAAATTGAAGAGGGCGCCACTGACCACTCGCAGAATGTCATGTCAACGACGATTGATAACAGCAATGATGAAAACGACATTGATGAGGAAACGATGTAAGTGCTTGATTTAAACATCGCAACTTGCCCTACCCCTCTTACAGTCAGTGACAGTATGCAGTGATTGACAGTCACAAGTATGATGATGATGATGTTGACAGTGCTGAAGGTGGCAGTTGTCATGATAAAAAAGATGGTTTATAGCAATCACTAGAAAAAGAAAAACAAACATTGCTAATAGGCAGGTCAACATCACAACGGCAGCAAAGCGAAACAAAAAAGGTCTGTGTACTGAATGGATACGTAGGCCAGAGAATATTCTCAGTCCAAGGTTTGGACCTGTCTGCAGTTTGTGTGTGTGCACATGTGTGTACACATGTGTGTGCATGTGCAGACCCGTTTACCTCTATGATTTGGGCATATTTTGTGTGCTGAACTGATGGAGAAAGTGCCAAAGCAGTGACGGAACAAGGGTTCTTGTCAAGATACAAATCTGAGCCGGATAGTGGAGTCTTCTGTTTCCAGATCTTCTGCATACTGCCAGTATTGTCACACCTCTCTCGTCTATGGCTGAAAACTGAAAATACTTTTCTAAAAATAAAAAGAGCAAATTGTTTATATATAGTTTCAAGTGGACTGTTATCTGTATTTGAGTTTGCCCTGATACAACCGCACTGGTTGACTGGGCACAAAACGCTGAGTTACTTACTTACTTAAAAATAAAAAGAGCTAATTTTTTATAGATATATATTTTCCAGTGGACTCTTATCTGTATTTGAGTTCGCCCTGATACAACCGCACTGGTTGACTGGGCATGAAACACTGAGTTACTTACTGTACTTGAGTGTATACAGGTGCCTCTGTGTGTGTGTGTGTGCCTGCAGGTCTGTGGACAACGATGTTGGGGACAGCCTGCCCTGGGAGGAAAACGACCTGGACCAGCTGGGGGCTCCGTCAGGGTTGCCTCGCATGACCAACAACCTGACTCGCCCAGAGGACAGGTAGAGAGGTTCTTCCCTCTCCGTCTCTCCTCCCTTTTGCTCTTTGTGTATGAATGAGTTAAAACCTGTGTCGGTGCCTCTCCCTACCTCTCCTTTTGTGTGGTTGGTGGCCTGTGTCAGTGTCTCTCCCTTTCTCTGTCTCTCACTCCTTTTCTCTCCTTCTATTCTGTATGGTTGGCGGCCTTTGCAGTAAAACCTGTGTCTGTGCCTCTCCCTTTCCTCCAGTTGTATGGTTGGTGGCCTGTGCAATAAAACCTGTGTCTGTGCCTTTCCCTTTCTCTCCTGTTGTATGACTATGAGTGAGTTGATGGCCTTTGCAGTAAAACCTTTGTCAGTGCCTCTCCCATTCTCTGTCTCTCCCTTTCTTTGAATCGCTGTCTGTTCTGCCGTACTGCAGTTACCTGTGTTATCTGTCTCTCACGTTCCCATTCTCTGAACCTCTCTTCTGCCAGCTGTAAGTTACCTGAGTTGATGGACATCAGCTTTAAACAAGAGAGTGTGGAATGACTTGAGACACTTTGAGTCCTTTAAACATTTTTATACCTTATGGAATGTTTTTGCTGTCATAGCTTACACATTTTGTTTGCGTAATTTCTCAGGAAAAGAAGCGAATGATTGCTGGTGGAATTTCAGAACTGAAAGAGACTGGGAAAATGTACTTGCCTGTAAAAACAAACAAAAAAAACAGCTTATGCGTGATGATAACTCTTAAGCTGCCCTCATCTTTGCTTCTTTCATCCTTTCTTTGTTTTCAGTCTTCTGTATTAAGGCCACCTCCTCCACTCAGTTTAGACAATTTTTTGCTTTGTAATGTCTTCATTTGAAAGTTAGTGCAAGTTTAGATATGACTAAAAGATAAGTAAAAATAATTATTTCAGCACTGGCAAAGCTGCAGTTCACGCGTCAGAATCCAAGATGGCCGCCATATACAGACAAAAGAAGGAAAATTATAATCAAAATATCTCCATAACAGTCCTATTGCTGTAATTCTTTTTCTGCTATATTCCTTAAGGATCACTCAATGCAATAACAGAGAGAAAATTGAGATATGTTATTTTTATAAAAATTATACACAAGAAGATTTGTCAATATAATGTAACCAAAAAAAATCAATAAAATGCAACAGCATTTTCACAGAACGCCCAAATCAGATTTTTTTTTCTCTCTCTGTCATTGCATCCATGCACACCCACAGTACACACATGCAAAATATGAATATGCTGGCACACAAACCTGAGGAGCAATAACTTTTATAGATCCTCAAAACACAAATTCAAGCAAATCGCATTCAAAACTTGCCGTTTATGTACAACATGAAAATTACCAAGATTTGTCTGTTTTGTTTGCCCTTCAGTGTAAAAATTACAACTGCCAAGGGTATTTCAACAGTTCTGGCATCAGTTCACCTTCAGAAACCTCCAGAGGCATAGGTTGGCCCTTCTCCCCTCTCCTGCTGCGCCCGACGACATTTAGCTCGACCACTCTGGATTTTTCTTTGGTCCTTGAATGCCTCCCTCATTTGATGCTTTGCGCCCACAATTCTGGAAGTGTCCATGGACTCCAGAATGGAGTTGCTGACCACACTGGGTTCTGCCCCAAGCCTCTCCATCACTTGGGTCAGCTGCATAGCCCCAACGTTGAAGTTGGAAAGGGCAGAAGCTACTGCTCCCTCCACTCTCCGTTTTCCCACAAAAACAGTCTTGGGGCATTTTGACCAGATCACTGAATGCAAGCATTCATTCGCATTCTGTGTCTTTCCTTTGGCCAGTCTTTTTAGAAGATTGGGATCAGCCATCCTCTGGTACACAGGCACAAGCTGTTCTGCAACCTCGTGCTTCAGTGGTCGCTGGATTTCTTGGCCGTGGGGGGGCTGGCTTCTCATTCCTGGCAATGGCCTTGTTGAAGAAGCACCAGGAATCCTGTCCTGTGGGACAGCGGTTGTGATGTGGGGACTTGTCTGTGCTCATCAAATGAAACAATGTTGCAAACACCGCCTTTCTCATTGCCTCAAGGTCTGGAATGTTGCTCAGGATAGCCAGTCGATATTTGTACTGAAGGTACTTGGCAATTTTTGGGGTGAGCTTGCCTCTGCCTTTGCCCCCAAGGCCTTTCTCCTGCGACTTCTCGATGAGGGCAGTACCCATCCTCTTCTGTGCATGGTTGATGCACTCTTCCTTTTCAGTGGGGGTGTCCCCATATGGTCGCATCTCAACAACGGAGTTGTAGGCCTTGCTGTCGCCGTCTGTCAGAAAGCCAGTGTAATGCAGTCCTTTCTGTTCACTTCTTGACCACAGACGCTTTGCCATTTCAACCTCCATGGCATTCGAGGAACCAGTGTAGTTGACACAACAGTCTGTATGGTTTTCCTTCGATTCCAGAAATGCTGCACTCTCTTTGCCCAATACTGTTCCATTCCATGTGCAAGCACCGTAGTATTTGCTCAAGACCTCATAGTCTACAACAAGACCTGTCAGGACATCTATTACAGCACCAAAGCCATAATTGGATGTATGGCCACGCTTGTGCCATGACCCGTCAAAGCTGACAGTTATGTTACCATTGAAATCAGCATCAGTTTCAGTGTACGCCTCAACAACTCGAGCCACAGTTTCACACAGGATTGTGTCTGCACTGTCTACCATTACATCAATGATCCTGTTCTGTTTTTTCTGATAGACAGCCTTGTTCATAGGCTTGATGCCAAACACGGCACAAAATTTGTTCGGGCCACATGACCCAAACCAACTTCTCTCAAAAAAAAGAACAAATCGGTCGTTCACTTCTAACGGGTGGTGGACATGCTCTGCCCCAGCACGAGGTGATGTGAAATTATCAGAAAACACGCTATAGCATGATGTACACTTTAGCTGAAGTGACAGAGAAAAGCCATTCTTCTTCTTTGGCTCCTCAGTGAACTGTACACATCCAGTGCCCTCACACACAGAACAGTTCAAATTTCTAAGAGCATGATTCAGTGAGTTGATGTTTGCAATGCACCATCCAACTTCACTCCTGGATGCTGCAGTTTCAACGTCTGGGAGCTCTTCTGCTTCTTCTTCAGTAACTTCACCCTTCTGATAACTGGGGAGCCCAGCTTGCTGATCTTCTTCTCAGACCTGGACAAGCCAGACATCCACTCGGAGTTGGCAGTTGGTTGTTGACTCGTTGATGGCTGAGAGTGAGAAGTCGATGCAAGTTCTTCCTGAAATTCATCGTCAGACGAACAAGCGATAGCTGCTGCATCTTCGTATTCACACGAATCTCTGTTGCTGACATCAGCTTCTGGGAGCAGGTCTGGGGCTTCTGCATCACGATCGGATTCACCTGGTGTGGTGGAACCGACGGCACCGCCTGAAAACACACGCACGCAAACGTGTAAACATCAAGAACATAGTCGGAGAATCGTAACAGTTGCGACAGTACATTCTTTGAAGTTCTTCGGATTGATAAGCAACGCTACGCTTTATATTCCCTATCGACGTTGACCCCCCCCCCCCCCCCTTGTGTGTGTGTGTTTTATTGATCGTCGAGGTGTTCCCCCCCCCCCCCCCACCCCCCCCCACCCCACCCCCCTCCAACCTTCGACGAAAACAAAGGATGCTTGACAGACAATATTTCAGTCGAACAATTTCATAGACAACTTACCATCTTCGTTGGCGTTTGCACCCCGGTTCTGACGACCCAGTTTCAGCTGCTTCTTCCTGCTGCCTTTTTTCCCACCATACTTGTGAGCAGTGCCAAATTTCACCATGGTTTCGAAGATATTCACCGTAAACGCTCAGACAGTTTGAAATTTGAACAGAACAATGGCTGCGAGACGCGATGTGTCGCTAAGCCGAATGATGCATTGAGGGATAGCCGAAAGCGCTTCGGCTCGGCTCGGCTCGGCCGAGGCAACTTCGGGCTCGGCTATTGCATATATAATGAAGCCGAACCTCGCATTGGGCCTCGTTTTGCCAAATATGGATATTTCCGCCACAGAAAAGGCAGTTGTTTTGGCGCGAAGCTCCGTATATGGTAATCGTCGGAACGTCGGAGTTTGAGCTCGGTAAACTTCAGAAATTCAGCTTTTCAGTGATACCAAACTCGATTGCCATTGTCAAAGGATCGGACCCGTCGTCATGGCTCAAAGTTAGCCAGTTTCACGTTTTCACACGGATAGTGAAGACAAATTAGCAATGTGTTTGTTTGTTTATTGGTCAAATACAGGCATTTTGAGGCAAAAAAAAAAAAAAAAAAAAAAGCAAAACAAACTTCACACTCACATTCTACACACATCAAGGGAACAAAAAATCCAAACATCTCCCAACACCCCCGAAAAAGGTAAATCATGATTTACCATGTTAGTATCAACAAACAAAGGGAATTAACCGTGTTTGACAGACGTGCATAGCAAGGGGCAGCATAACAGTGACCTGTCTTCTGGCATGTCACAAGGTACAGAAACTCTTGCTAAAGGTACACCTTGAAATGCCAAGTTAGTACTTGAAGAGCACTTTGTTATGTTGAAAAGATTGTGCATCCTTGTTTTTAGCTTTGTTAATTTTTTTGCTGGTGGTTACATTTTCCTGGAGTTTGTTGTTTGTATTTTAGTTTTTTGTTTTCCCCGTTTTGTAGTTTTCAGTTATTTTGGCGCGCAAGTAAGCTGCAGAAGATGCGCTGTGCATTGTCTCAGCCGTTTTGTTTCACTGCACAGCTTGCGAATCACAGAGTTGGTAAATCATCCTGTTTTGACAAGTATATGCTTTTCTGTGTTGCAGCAGCCAGGACGATGAGGCCTCACTGATGAGGTTCTTGGAGCAGCACTCATCGGACCTGGACCAGCACTGGCCACTGCCTCATCGCTCGGCGCTCAGCGCTCTCCTGCCCAGGAAGAAAGGCGAGCATCCATCAAGTATGGGTGTTTGCTATCGCATAGATTGGGGGGCGGGGGATAAAGTAGTGCAGAGGGTTCACTCTTCTCTGGGAAGTGACAGAGCCACCTGGCAATGGGTGCAAAGTGGTTATTGATCCCAGAGTGGTTATTATAGGTGCTGCAGGTAAAATTGTTGTTGGCGTTATTTTCCATGGTTTGCCTCTGCAATGGATGGGGTTTGGCTCAAATGAGAATGTTTTGACATTTTGTATCTCTTTTTGTTGCTGTTGTTGTTTCATCAAAATGCATGCAGAATTTGCATTATAAAGTTTTATTACAGCTGGCTTTATCGGAATATTTGTGTAGAATGAAAGCCTCCAGGCATGCCAGAGACCTTTTGTGAAATTTTCAAAGTGTTCGCAATCAACATATTGGGGTGGGGGGGGGGGGGGGGGATTTTATAATAGGAAACCTGCTGAGAGCTGTGTTCATGGGGCATCAGCATGGGTCCAGAACCCCCCCTGTCTGGTAAAAGTCAGTGGGCATATTTTCTCCTTCCTCTTCCCACTTGCAGATGACGCCAGCGAAGCCTCCACGCGGCTGCAGACCCAGCGCTGGCTGGAGAGTCTGGAGACCGACTTGAACCTCGCCTCCTCTGACGCCAACGCCGGGGCCAGCGCCAAGCGCCCCCTGGATGTGAAGAACCTCCTGGGCCAGCAGGGCTCGATGCCTTCCTCCTCGGTGTCCCGGTTCTCTTCCTCCACCTCCTCTGGTGGCAGCAGCTGTGGGGACGTGGCATCTCTGAGGCGGCCCTCGGCGCCCACGCCCTCCGACGTTCTGGAGCACATCCATGCCAGGTTCAGTGAGCTTGCCGCCACCACCATGGCTGTGGCTAACTCGGCCGTTACCAGCGAGACGGAGGCCAGGCGATATCGCACAGGAGGTGCTTGCTGTGATTTTGGTGTCCTTGTGTCGTGTTGGTGTCGTTGTCTTATTTTTTCTTGTGTGCGGGTGTTGTTGTTGTTGTTGCTTTTTTACCCAAGCACATCATCGTTGGGCATTTATTTGGTATACAGTATACTTCACTCACTCATTCATACTTGTTCGCTTAATGATCATGCCACTTCTGGTTGGTTGCTCTTTTATACAATGCAGCTAAATGCATTCACTGGATAAATTCAGCAGTGCATACTATGCGACAAAAGAGTGAGAGATTCAAAACAAACAGCAGATGGAAAAATATGGGCTCTTCCAGCTCTCACAACTCCGCCAAAACCTTTATACCAATGAGGGATGAGAGACGGATGCAAGTAAGTACCTTGATGTTTTACTTACTTGCATCTCTCTCTCATCCTTCACTGGTATAAACCAGCCACACAAAAAGATGTGTGTGAGTGAGTGTGTGCGCACATGCATTATTTTGTTTGGCATCAAAGCAGAACAAGTCCCTGGAAGAAAATGTTAATAACAATAACAATAGATAACTTTTGTATAGCGCTATTCTCTGGTGTACACAAGTAAGTAGGTGTTTTATGCCCAATCAGCTGGTGCCGTTACATAGGGTTATATCAACCGGTGCGGTTATATACACAAACTCACTGCACTTTACAACATTTTCTAAGTTTCACAAACATAATACATATAATTATGACATCTAACAATGTACACTATACACACAAAAATGTAAAGTACATGTGCCATGTGAGAAGCAGCAATATATAAAGAAACTGAATTATATTACTACCCACCCTTATTTCCATCCCTCCCAGTCCCAACCCTGTCCCCAGTTGACACACACATGCACACACACACACACACGCACCTGTATAAAAGCCTGCATAAACAAAATTACAACCGCTGCATGGATTACTACCCTCCTTCTGCCGGTCTGACTGTTTTGCTGTCGTCATTTTCCCATCTGGCAGGCAAGAGTCGCAAGGCCCCTCTGAGCACCATCTTGCAGCCGCTGCGCAGCTCACTGGAGGAGCGACAACACTGCAGCGGGGACAACAACGAGAAACCTGCACGCCTATCGGATGGGGCCCAGCAAGTGACAACCAGTTCAGCAGGTAAACTGCTTCACTGTGTGTACTTTTCCCTGCTGTGTGTGACACGCAGGGCTCCTGGTAAAAAGATGGACAGATTAATTTTTTTCTTCCCTAGTTGGAGTGTATGGGTACTGTGGACAGTGTCTGCATGTAGAGTACTTCTTGTCCATTGCAAGTGGCTGATTTGTCTGCGTCCTTTATTTACAGTGTCAGCAGGCGCTGCAGCAGAAGCGTTGCTTGGCAACATGACACTGGAAGAAGTGAGCATCGATGAAACCTCAGTGGACGGGACGTCAGCAACCCCTGTTGTCATTTCCACTCCTGCCTCGTGAGTTGAAGTTTCACTTCTTTTTCTGATGGTTGCAAAGTAGGAAAATAGACAAAATTGGCAGCCTTGAAGACTGAGGCTTGATGAAATAGATGTGTTAGACATGACTGTTGGAACTGGGTTTTGCATTTCTCGAGATGAATATGATTATTTCCTAAATCACTGAACCCCACTGTTAGAGTCCTTTCAGGATGAATTGTTGTCGACTGCAGAGAGATCCCATTTTCCGTTCCTTAAGTAGACGAGGAACTGATTTTCATGGCACCAGCTATGGTGTCTAAAGGAGGTTCCGGCATACAGAGTGCAATGACCATGCTGTTGCAGCATGGGCAAGTCTCCACACTCTACATGTTTTGGTCATCATCATCATCATTATCATTATCATCATCTTACAATCTGACTCTAGCTAGAGTAAAACTTTTATTCTTTAAAAAGAAGAAGTTTATGAAGTCTTTTTTACCAGGAGCTGTGCTTCAGTGCAGATTCTGGGGCAACATAGAACAGGAAGTAATGTTACATCAGTTGGTGGATGCAGCTTTAGCGGCTCAGTGTTAGTTACCTTGGTTTCCTGTGTTTTGGTGTTGCAGCAAACCGGATGGTGGTGGCCACGAGGGAGGGGCCAGACCACAGCCAGACGGATGTGCCAAGTCTGGCGCAAAGAAAGATGCAGGTGAGCCTGGCTTTGGGGCCTTTGTCTCATGGGGGGGGGGGCTTTGTCTCCTGATGGGGAAACGGCCTTTGTCTCCTGATGGGGGGAAACAGCCTTTGTCTCCTGATGGGGGGGAGACAGCCTTTGTCTTCTGATGGTGGAGACAGCCTTTGTCTCCTGATGGGGGGAAACAGCCTTTCTCTCCTGATGGGGGGGAGACAGCCTTTGTCTCCTGATGGGGGGGAGACAGCCTTTGTCTCCTGATGGGGGGGGAACAGCCTTTGTCACGTGATAATGGGGGGGGGGGGGGGGGGGGGGGGGCTTGTGATGGGGGAAAGCAGCCTTTGTCTCTTGATGGGGGATAAACATCCATTGTCTTGTGATGGGGGGAAAACAGCCTTTGTCTCGTGATAATGGGGGGAAAACAGCCTTTGTCTCTTGATGGGGGATAAACATCCATTGTCTTGTGATGGGGGAAAACAGCCTTTGTCTCGTGATAATGGGGGGAAAACAGCCTTTGTCTCCTGATGGGGGGAAAACAGCCTTTGTCTCGTGATAATGGGGGGAAAACAGCCTTTGTCTCGTGATAATGGGGGAAAAACAGCCCTTGTCTCGTGATAATGGGGGAAAAACAGCCTTTGTCTCGTGATAATGGGGGGAAAACAGCCTTTGTCTCTTGATAATGGGGGAAAAACAGCCTTTGTCTCTTGATGGGGGGAAAACAGCCTTTGTCTCTTGATGGGGGGAAAACGGCCTTTGTCTCGTGATGGGGGGGAAAACAGCCTTTGTCTCTTGATGGGGGGAAAACAGCCTTTGTCTCGTGATGGGGGAAAAAACAGCCTTTGTCTCTTGATGGGGGGAAAACAGCCTTTGTCTCATGATGAGGTGGAAACATTGTTTGAGAGCAGTGCTGCCGGCCTCCTCCCAGCATGTTGAAGCAATACATATACGCATGTGGGGTTACAAGCAGTACATACATCTACACCTGTGGATTTACAACTAGGTGTTAAGAGAAGCAAGGACATAAAATGTTCAAAAACAGATTTTCAAAAATGCACTGTGTAAAGCTGCAGTCACTCCTTCAGAGTCGCGCACCACTAGAGCACAGTGGGTCTGCTTGGAAGGAGAGAATAGCGCTATATCGTCCGCACTGTGAAATGCATAGGGTTCATCTGGAAATGAGGCGCTCGACAAGTGTTCATATAATAATATAAAAAGCGGCTGCCTTTTAGGCCGGCTGGTTCCAGCTTTGCAGCAGGGTTTCACAGGGAGGATTGTTCACACGGAGGGACTTGTTTTGTTTGCAGCCCTTGCTGTGAAATGTGAGCTTGTGCCCCCTCCTGAGAAAGTCTTTTTAACGTTTCATTAAAATAACTGTGACAGATGCAGTCAAAAGACTGTCCACAGACCACCACTCTTGAAGAAAGAGGAGAGCTGAAGCGGGAATCAAACCAAGGTCCTTTTAGCTTACCAGCCTAACTAACGCCTTCCCACTAGGCCTGACCGGCTCACCCTCTTCCCCAACTTCCTGGGATCCTGGTCCCTGCCAGTATCACTTTGGAGACAACTCATTGTTAAACAAGTTTAACAGAAACCAAATCAACTCCAGAGAAAGTTTGTCAAAAGAAGCAGCCACCCCAAACAGCCTTGTCTGCACTACTGCAAAGACCAGGAAAGACGGTAGCATAGCATTTGTGTGTGTGTGTGTGTGTGTGTGTGTGTGTGTGTGTGTGTAGCTAGGACAAAAAGTCCCTTTGTGTTGCTCACTTGCTGCCATATCCTTTGAGGTTCACCTGTACGTCTCTCACTTCTTAAGGCTCGCCTGTGTGTCTTACACTGAGGTTCACCGGTATGTATACATCTCCTACCTTTATGTACACCTGTGTGTACGTAGGTCTCACACTCTTGGAGGTGCACCTGTATGCCCGTCTTATGCCTTGAGGTGCACCTGTATGTATGTCTCACACCTTGAACCAGAGTGTCACCTGTATGCACATCTCATATGTGGAAGTTCACAGGTTGACCTGTATGTATGTCTCACACCTTACGGTTGACCTGTATGTATGTCTCACACCTTAAGGTTGACCTATATGTATGTCTCACACCTTGAGGTTGACCTGTATGTATGTCTCACACCTTGAGGTTGACCTGTGTGCATGTCTCATGCCTGTTGGACCTTGTTTGCAGTTCATGTGTCATGCATGTGTATGTCTCACATCTTGAGGTTCACCTATCGGTTCACCTTTATGCCTCGCATTGTAACTACAAGGTTGACTGGGTGTTAAAGAGAAATATTACTTGAGGTCCACCTGTATTGCTCTGACAGCTTGAGAGCTCACAGCTTGAGACCTGTATGTCTCTAGCACCTAACGTTACCAACCTAGTCAACACAAGCTTTTTCGGCAAAGAGATTCACTTCATGCAATCAGCTCGTTTGCGGCGGCGTATAGGTCTACATTGGTTCAACTTCCTCAAGTCGTCCAAAGCGGAGGGCAAGGCCAAGCCCAGCAGCCAGCCAGCTCCTTCCAATGGCAATGCAGAGCAGGACGATGCCAGCCCGGCTGGGCCCCAGCCAGAGGGCTGCACCGCAGTGGTCAGCCGGAACGAGAACGACGGAAGTGAGGCGGCTACTTCGCCCAACGGAAACACTGCCGCCGGTGGTGGGGGGCCACAGGTGGAGTTCTCCCTCCCCAAAGACAAGTAGGTTGTAGGTGGGTGGGTGTGGGTTTTGTTGTTGTTGGGGGGGGGGGTATGTGTGTGTGAGGGTGTTTGTGTGGGTGTGAGGGTGTTTGTGTGGGTGCATGTGTGTAAGGGTGTTTGTGTAGGTGTGTGTGAGGGTGTTTGTGTGGGTGCATGTGTGTATGAGGGTGTTAGTGTGGGTGTATGTGTGTGTGAGGGTGTTTGTGTGGGAGTATGTGTGTGTGAGGGTGTTTGTTGGTGTATGTGTGTGTGAGGGTGTTTGTGTGGGTGCATGCATGTGTGTGGGTGTTTGTGTGTATGTATGTGTGTGGGTGTTTGTGTGCATATGTGTATGTATATGTGTGTGTGTGTGCATTCATGTGTGGGTGGAGGTGTGCATGCTATGGAGTGTTCATGGGAGTAGGGATGATGTGGCTGTGAGAGCCCAGGTATTCATGCTTCCCAGAGATAAGCAGTTGTGTGTGTGTGTGTGTGTGTGTTGGTGTGCGCAGTATGGAGTGTTTATGGGAGTAGGGGTGTGGGCATGCAGAGGTGATGCTGGAAGTTGATACAGGTGGAGTACACCTTTCCCGAAGACAAGCAAGTTGTGTGTGGGTGGGTGGAGTTCTCTCTACCCAAAGACAAGCAGGTTGTGTGTGTGTGTGCGTGTGCGTGCGTGCATGCCACATGGAGCATCAGACAGTTTAAATCTAGTTGCATGTCCTCATCCAGTCAAGTATCAGCTTTGTTCAGTTGTTACACACACGAATAAGATCACACATATTTTGTAGCTCAATGTGGCTGGTATTAAAAGGGAGGTAATTGATGTGCTTCCTGTCTGAGTCAAAACGTTTGGGGCACAGTTTAGTCAGTCTGTGTTTTATTTTGTGTCTGCTCACAGCAAGTAGACATGAGGCAGTCTTGGTGAAAAATCTCTCTAACTTTGTGTGACTGTGACCTGTTTATGCTAGTTTGGGTGATCTTGATCAGATTTACCATGACCTGTTTATGCCAGTTTGGGTGGTCTTGATCAGGTTCCAAGGTCACGGTGATGCTGCAAAGGCAAAATTGTTTTGCCGCGTCAAGTTCAAACTTTGTATGGTTGTTAGATCACGTACATGCTTTCAAGAGAGAGAGAGAAAGTCTTTTACTGACTGTGGCATTTTATTTCCAGGGGAGATAATTGATGAGCTTTGGAGCTTGAGCCTTAACATTGACACTGTCCTGGACACTGTGTAAGCAAGATCTTTCAGACGTTTGCATGATGATCAGCTCTGTTGAGCGCCATCCGTATCATACCAGTTTAAAATGCCAGTTTTTGTGACCCCCTCCATGCCATCTACACCTCATTTTATGAGACTTTGTGGGAATGGTTGAGCTATAAGATTTCTTTTCTTGGTGAGGTCACAGCCATTTTTCAACATTTTTATGACCGATTTGCACAGAGAGTATCTCACATGTATAGCACTTCTTGTACCTGTCATGTGTTTTCAAGTGACACATTTCCTAAAGATCAGTATTGATTTTTTTAATTTTTATTTTAATGCCTTAATTGAGAGCTGTTGGATTTTGCGTAATGATAGTTTACTTCATTTGGGCGTATCATTTTTTGTCACTTTGGCCCGTTTTGGGATAATCACCTGGGTGTCTGAAGCTAAAAGCAATGACAGAATTTTGTCCAGAGTAAATAAAAACAACAGTAGCAGCACGCTGTGTTTAGATTTTCAGTCTTCTTGAAACCTTTCTCAATGAACTGAATCGTAGCAGTTTTGTGGAGTGTGTTGTGAACTTGGTCTGAGGTGCTTTAACAACAAAAAATTTGTGTGTGTGTGCCGTTTTTATTCTGCATGTGTCATCTGAGGATTTTGCTTTGCTTTTTAGGGCTTGAGAAAGCAGTGCACACTTCTGTACAGTTTGTCAGGCAACATCAGGGAATTATGACGTATATGCAGTTGTGTATGTTTAATAATAATATGATTAAAGTATTTGTAAAGTGAAAATCTTGTCCATAGAGACTATTCTAAGTGCATACACACACACACACATGTGCTCACGCACACACACTCTCACATGCTGACTCACACATGTGCGTTTGCGTACGCATGCACGCATGCATACACACACGTGCACATGCACACACACACACACACGCACGCACAAAAGCATATGTTTCAAGAGCTTACGGTGTTGTATCTTTTTTTCAGGGCAGATTCTCCTGACGATTCCTCCATGGTGTAGCTGAGAGTTCAGTTCACTCGCCCTTGCAGTATCACCTAATTGGTCACATGCCATGGCCAGTATTGATGAGTTTTTGGTTTTTGTACATATATCTCGGACAGTTCAGCAGTTATTTTTCTCAGTTTTGTTTTGCTGTCTCTATCTCTCTCTCTCTCTCTCTGGTTGTTAGAGAATTAATGTAGCTGGTGGTATTTATCAGAACAAGGTTTTGAAAATGTCATGGGACTGGCAAGATATACCTTGAAAACATTTGGACATGCCCTTCACTGGTGTATACTCGTTGCTCTTCATTACTTACGAAGCCTGACCACACCTGAAGTTCAGCAATTTACACATGCATTTCCCTTGGCACCACACTTCAAGCAACAGTTTGGCTGACATATAAGTTTGTTCCATAAAAATAAAAATAAAATCAGTTCATAGAACAGGCTTTAGCAAAAGGATAATCTCTTTCCACCTCCTCCTGTCTGCCTTATGGCATGTCATTTATATAATTATGGGATTATATAATATTGTGTGAGGAGTAATGAGTTTAATGTTCCACTGTCTGCCCATCTCATTATTATAATATTAAGCTTGACATTCTGGGAACAATCAAGGTGTGTTCAAGATTAAAATCTGGACCATATTCTGGAATAAATTATTCTGTTGTATGATATTTGTTTCATGCGATGTTTAAATTGTTTTGTGTGTGTGTGTGTGTTTGATGGTTTATACTTGTTTTGGAAAATGAATGGGGTGGGGGGGGGGATTCCCATGTGCAGTTCACTGCTGCCATCGCGGCAGTTTTGTGGAGTGTGTGTTGTTAACTTGGTTTGAGGTGCTTTAACGACAGTGTCGGCGGAAACGGTGTTGACACCTCATGTGATACCTGCCCGGCATGCTGGTGCCAAGTGTGATGGATGTAGTGAAAACAAACAGACGGCAGTTTCAAGGAGTCAAACTGGCAGACGTGGGCTGGGTGAAAGTTCTGGTAAGGAAAGCAAAGCAGGGACTGGTAGCGGCAGTTGGCCCGCTTTCACTCGCAACCTTTTACTTCATAATACCCAGACTTGTGACAATGTGATTGTAATGGATTTATTTAAAAACATTGTTTTAAATGAAACCAAACAAGAGTTCAGGAGCTGTGTGAAAGTTGAGGTGGACGTCCTGGGCTCCCCATCCGCAATAGTCCTTTATAGTCTCTTTGGACCTACGGCAACACTGATTTTGAACTTGAACATGAAACACAGTTGACCGCCAGCGTTCTGAAACAAGATCAAAACGAGAGCACATATTTTTCATTGAATTTTGTATTTTCACATACGCATCAGCCTCATGCTCACATCCTCCCCCGAAACTTCTCCACCGACTGAAGGCTATGTAAATCCAATTTCATTCCTATCATAGTTTGTTGGCATATTATTTGTATGTTCGTTGCTTGAAAAATGTGTTCCCAACAACTAAAAGCAAATGTTCTTTTTAACCTTCTGCGTGTTTTTGATCTTGTAATGGGTATTACCTAACACGAGTCATTGTAAGACCGCATCTGGAAAGACGAGGCAGCGGTCACATGACACAGCCATGCTGGATTGCTTGTGATACCCATGAACTGGCATGGATACCCATGGATTGGCATGGATACCCATAGACTGGCATGGATACCCATGGACTAGCATGGATACCCATGGAATACCCATGGACTGGCATGGATACCCATAGCCTGGCATGGATACCCATGGATTGCAATGGATACCCATGGATTGGCATGCAGAGTAGTAAATCTGCTGGGTCATATCCTGTGTTATTATTTATTATCACTTTTGTTTAGGGATGCATTTCTTTAATCTATTTTTTTAATCTAGTCGTTTTAGGTTATTTGTGTCCTCATTTTGTGAGGGGTCAGGTTTTGGGGTCATGATTGTGTATGATGAATAAGAAGTGCACTTTGTAAAGTCTTACCAGAGGCGCGTGCATGCACACACACACACACACACACACACACACACACACACCACACACACACACCACACACACACACACACACACACACACACACACGCACACACACACACAGCTAATGAACAGGGCACAGCAGCCATTTGTTTTCTCATCATCATTTTGCTGTGATCTCGGTATGATCTTTTAGTCTGGCATCAGTAATGATCTTTGTTTACTTTTTCTTCCTTTTTGTGCAGTTCCACAATTTCATCAGTTTTGATAACTCTTTGCAATGATTTGCAACAACAGACAGTGTGTATGTCACAGATGCGTAGGTTGATTGTAGTTACAACAGCCCTGTCTTTGTTTGATGCATAGGTTTGACTGTAGTAACAACAGACCATGTGTTTCATGTGCATAGGCTGTAGTTAGACTGTGTGTTTGTTTCATGTGCATAGGCTGACTGTAGTTATAACAAACCCTGTGTGTGTTTCATATGCATAGGTTGTTTGTAGTTACAGCAGACCATGTGTTTGTTTCATATGCATATATTGACTGTAGTTACAACTAACCCTGTATGTGTTTCATATGCATAGGTTATTTGTAGGTACAACAGACTATGTGTTTGTTTCACATGCATAGGTTAACTGTAGTTATAACAAACCCTGTGCGTGTTTCATACGCATAGGTTATTTGTAGTTACAGCAGACCATGTGTTTGTTTCATATGCATATAATGACATATTGACTGTAGTTACCACAAACCCTGTGTGGGTTTCCTGTGCATAGGTTAATTGTAGTTCAAACAGACTGTGTGTTTGTTTCATATACATACCTTGTGCTTCACATCCCTGCAAGACACGCGCCTTGAAGGTTGGCTGCGTGCACATGTGAATGTGCATGCATTTGCCCTTGTGTGTGCTCTTTGTCTGAATGAACATTTCCTGGCACCACAAAATGAATGTGATAAATGTATATATAATATATATATATCTAAATGAAGTCTGTATGATGCTAGTAGTTAAGTCTGTGAGCTACTTTCGATCATGGTCAGAGCTCAGGAGCTGTGTGAAAGTCAAGGTGGCCGACCTGGGCTCCCATGCCTAATAAACCTACAGTTTCTGTGGACGTAAAGCAACACTCAACCAACCATTGATCATGGTGGTATGACTACATGATGTACAATCAGTCGCTATGGGAAATGAGAGACTGTGACGTCAATGTCAGGCTCTTGGTCGTCTGGTGTAGGTTTCAGACTTGCTCTGTTCTCATTTTCCCATCAATCAGTGCACAAATGGGCGTCATGGCGTGCTGCGTTACATCTGTTTGATGACACGGCAGATTGTGTAGTCTTACAACTGTGATCTAAAGTGGGTCATAGCCTTTACCAAGCTTTGTCCTCATAACTATAGCTTTCAATGACCTTGACTGTATTTCACAGTCACAGGTGGCATCACACTGTTGAAACTGAAAGTAGAGTTTGCCTTCTTTGTGAACTGCCAGGATTTGGGCCTTTTGGGGGGCCCTGGTGGCTGATGGATTAACTTCAGGCTCTGGTGTTATCGGTTTTTCTTTTGCGTGATTTGGGAAGTGTAACCTTTGTGACCCCTGAGCCACACCCTGATGTTAATTACCCTCTCAGTATGATGGGCATGATATGCATGTGCTTGTACCATGTTTCTGGGATCTGGATTGAGTGTACTTATACTAGTTATCGTGAGGTTAACCTGTACTCTGTGCACTTAAGAGCTCAGAGCTGTGTGAACAGGGACGGAGGCCCCTAGGCCGCATTCCTTCCCCCTCCCCCCACCCCAACACCCTCCCCCCCCACTCTCTTCTCCCATCCCCAATAAACCATATGTTTCTGAGGACGTAAAACATTGAATCAAACTTAGTGCACAAACTGGTTGACTTGGGCTAAATCATCAAGTTACTTACGTACTAGTGTACAAATTGGTGGTTAAATATTGATACCGCCTCAGTTTAAATGTTTATGATCATCATGTCCGGAATAGAAAGACTGAGATAACCGTATCAACTCGTGTACTGCCAAGGTTTGGAGGAGGGAGTAATGTTGTTGTAAACATGTTCGTGTTTGAATGTGAATACCACGCTTGTTTGCCTGCTTATTGTGATTTCGATCGGAAAGAATATGTTCATTATTTCTGTGTTTGAGTTTGCGAGTAATAAACATGTTTTGAATTGTGCAATGTTTTGTTCCCTGTTTCAGCATCACCTCTGTCCCTGGTTCTGTCTGCAGAAGGTCTCTGTCTATCCTCCTCTCTCTCTCTCTCTCTTCGCTAAAGTACAGATGGTAATCCTGAGTCTGATGCGTGATCTGCTCAGTACAACACCTCTAAACTGCACTGACTCAACCAAAGAATAACATGGCAGCGACCACACAGCGAGATACAGGACGTGAAAAACTTAAGTTGCGAATAGAGGCTGACAAACAGCCAATACCGAATAATCTTCGTCAGTCAGTAAGTAAGTAAACGTGGTGCTTAACGTCCACAGAAACCACAAGGCTTATTACAATATCAGGGACGGAGAAGGGCGGGAAAAGGGTATGGAGGTTGGGGAAGAAGGAGATTACTTATTGTTACAGTGTCGCCACCATTTTAATGTTTCAATAGGAAGTGATGGACAAAGTCACAAGACCACAACCTTTTGAAGAGAAAGGAGAGCCGAAGCGGAATCGAACCGAGGTCCTTCCACTTACCAGCCTAACGCCTTACCGCTAGGACAAACCGGCTCACCAATCTTCAGTCAACGGTTTCGTCAGATATTTATTACCGATCGTTATCTGTAAGTAAGTATAAACATGGTGCTTAGCGTCCACAGAAACCACAAATTAACTGACCTGTGGGTCACACCATAACAATCCGCGAAAGTTCTCGGACCCGGAACCGTGTTTTTTGGACACATTACGTCACTGACTGAGTCATCGCCCCTGGGGAGGTCTTGCGTTAGGGCTGCGGGTCGAACACGGGCTTTGGTGAGAGTGATTGCATAAAGAATATATCCGGCTTGGAACGCAGCCAATACTAACACTGGACTGACTCAACCAAAGAATAACATGGCAGCGACCACACAGCGAGATACAGGACGTGAAAAACTTAAGTTGCGAATAGAGGCTGACAAACAGCCAATACCGAATAATCTTCGTCAGTCAGTAAGTAAGTAAACGTGGTGCTTAACGTCCACAGAAACCACAAGGCTTATTACAATATCAGGGACGGAGAAGGGCGGGAAAAGGGTATGGAGGTTGGGGAAGAAGGAGATTACTTATTGTTACAGTGTCGCCACCATTTTAATGTTTCAATAGGAAGTGATGGACAAAGTCACAAGACCACAACCTTTTGAAGAGAAAGGAGAGCCGAAGCGGAATCGAACCGAGGTCCTTCCACTTACCAGCCTAACGCCTTACCGCTAGGACAAACCGGCTCACCAATCTTCAGTCAACGGTTTCGTCAGATATTTATTACCGATCGTTATCTGTAAGTAAGTATAAACATGGTGCTTAGCGTCCACAGAAACCACAAATTAACTGACCTGTGGGTCACACCATAACAATCCGCGAAAGTTCTCGGACCCGGAACCGTGTTTTTTGGACACATTACGTCACTGACTGAGTCATCGCCCCTGGGGAGGTCTTGCGTTAGGGCTGCGGGTCGAACACGGGCTTTGGTGAGAGTGATTGCATAAAGAATATATCCGGCTTGGAACGCAGCCAATACTAACACTGGATCAGCAAGCACCCCCCCCCCCCCCCCCCCCCCCACACACACTCAACCCAGAGCTCAGGAGCTGTGTGAAAATCGAGGTGGCCGTCCTGGGCTCCCGTCCCCCCCCCCCCCCCCCCCAAAAAAAAAAAAACGTTTCCTGCGGTTCAGTCCCTAATAAGCCGTACGGTTTCTTTGGAAGTAGAGCACCACGTTTACTTTTTGGACGTAAAGCAACACTCAACCAACCAGCAAGCACCCCATTGTAGAGTCACCACCCGGCCCCTCTGGAGTGCTGGTCTCAGACAGAGATACTACAGTTAGTGTTGTGTCTCGGGTCCGAGTGTCCACTGCAGCAGTCTCGGGCAGCGACCAGCGACGGGGCCAAAGCAAACACCATAGCCGTGGACGTCAGTGGACACGAGTCAATACCACCTTCTTCACACAGTCCGTGGGCATGTGGTCGTCTGTGTGTGTGTGTGTGTTCACACACGTGTGAAGTGACCAGGGCTGGACCGGGTGGATGGGAAAGTGGGGCGGGTGTGTGTGTGTGGGGGGGGGGGCGTTCTGAAGAGGCAGGGGTACAAATGGACGTGTTGTCTCTGTGTGTTTTATATCCAAGACAAGCTTGTTTTAAAGATTGTCCCTAATATGCTTTTTAGCATCTGAGGGCATTAAGCAAAAAAATAGAAGAGTGTGTGTGTGTGTGTGTGTGTGTGTGTGTGTGTGTGTGTGTGTGTGTGTGTGTGTGTGTGTGTGTGTGTGTGTTTACACACGTGTGTATTGACCAGGGCTGGACCGGGTAGATGGGGAAACTGAGGGGGGGTACAATGGACGTGTAGTCGTTTGAACTGACCAGGGCTGGACTGGGTAGATGGGGAAACTGAAGTGGGGTTCATGTAGAGGCCGGGGTACAAATGGACGTGTAGAGGCCGGGTACAATTAAAAATCATAGTTCAGGAGCTGTGTGAGAGTCGAGGTGGCCGTCCTGAGCTGTCCGTCCTAACGAGCCTTCTGGTTTCCGTGGACGTAAAGAATTATTGAACCGTGCTTCGGCATTGGTCACAACTTGTCCCTAATATGTCAGCTGACATCTGAGGACATTAAGCATCACTTCATCATCATCGGGGTACAATTAAGAGAGCCGGTTTGGCCTAGCGGTAAGACGGTAGGCTGGTAAGCGGAAGGACCTCGGTTCGATACCGCTTCGGCTCTCCTTTCTCTTGAAAAGTTGTGGTCTCTGGACACTGTCTTGTGACTGTCCCTCACAACTAATGAAACATTAAAATGGCTCTCATCGCTGCCCATCTTAATGCAGGTCATTCTGGTGGTGACAGTGTAGCGATAGGTACTGATATAGTCTCCCTCTTTCCCCACCTCCATACCCCCTTCCCCCCATTCTCCCCGTCCCTAATAAGCCTTATGGTTTCTGTGGACGTTAGGCACCATGATTACTTGATTTACCGGGGTACAAATCAGTGGACGTGTAGTCGTGTGTGTGTGTGTGTACATGTGTGAACTGACCAGTCTGGACCGGGTAGATGGGAAACAGGGGTGTGTGTGTGGGGGGGGGGGGGGGGGGGGGGGGGGTTTGAAGAGACGCGGGTTCAATTCTCGCGACATTTGTGCGATACACAGGTGGGCTCTCTTGGCCTCTTATAAGTTTTGAGTCTTGCGTTTTGTTTAAGATTGTTCAGTAACGCCCCCATGTTTTATATATAAATGTGTGTGTGTGTGTGTGTGTAAAGCATGTTATTGTCTTGATCTCTAATAAACAGTGGTAAACTTAATCTACAAGTACACCAGTGGGCTACCACTTCCAGTTCAACACACACAACCTCATGCTTGCAAAACCTCGTTTATTCCTTTAAAAGGGGTGAGGAAGGGGGTGGTCTGGGATCCTCACACACACACACACACACACACACACACACACACACACACACACACACACACACACACACACACCAGGTCCTTCCCTGCTGACCATGTCGCATCTCCGTGGTCAACACTTGCTCACTGGCAAGAGAGAGGGACAGAGGAAGAGAGACCGAGAGTGCAATGGGGAGAGGTCACAGGACCCCCGTTGCTTGGCAACCACCCGCAGGTGGCGAGGCGAAACTGATTGGACGACCCTAGCAGATGACAACGCAGCTAGTAGTACTAGGCCCTACTCTACTCGCTGCCCCAAATAACCCGGTCGCGCAAACACAAGTACTTTAACTTTGCCTCTTTGCCGCGGACGCACTGTGGAAGTTTCAGTAACGTCGAGTTACCCGCGAACGTGAGCCGATTTGGCCTAGCGGTAAAGTGTTAGTGGTAAAATCCAAGGAGACGGTCGGAAATTCCTGGACCGTTTTTAAAGTTATTCTGGGTCACAGATATTATCACAATCGTTAAATGAGGTCAAAATCTACCGATTACAGCCAAAATCCGCAACACTAAGGTGATTTTTTTTCCTTCATATATCTTTGTCTTTGTTTCGAGTCGGCGTCACAGATTGCAAAAGGCGAACGATGCCGACGAAGTGCTGCTAGGTAAGCGGCCTCGATAACAAGCTATGCCAATTAAAAACCCTCGGAAAATGTACGGAAAAAATTGCAACCTCAATGAGAACGTTAAGTCGTGAGTACGATTGCCTGGCCAGCATCGGCACTAAGAAAGCGTTCACGTTGTTACTGGAAAACTAGATCAAATGTCAAAGGGCAACGTGCGCCGACTTGAAACAACCAAACACAAAAATGTATTTAAAAAAACTCACCTTTTGTTGCGGATTTTGGCTGCAATCGGTAGATATGGACCTCATTTAATGATTGTGATGCTATCTGCGACCCAAAATAACTTTTAAAACGTTCCAGGAATTTCCGACCGTCTCCTTGGATTCCGAGTACCGCGTTAGTTAGGCTGATAAGCAGAAGGACATCGTTTCGATTCCGCTTCGGTTTTCCTCTCGGAGTCCATGTTAGTCTCGCAGCAAATGGACACTGATTCAAAATCAACACACAAGGGCGTTAATTAGCGCTCGAAATACTTAACACTGACAAGTACCGTGCAAAACCTGAACAAAGACCTGAGTCGCCTACGGTAACTCTCACCTGGCATGCGTGTAAATACAAGGCTGACCACGGAGATGCAGTTTTACGTACTTTGTATAGTTTACACCGCGTTAGCTCCCTGCCAGATGAGGGAGCAGGTGACTCCATCAGGTCTTTGTTGTACTTTTGCTACGTATTTTGAGGGCACTGAAATTAACTCCCTTGTGTGTTGATTATGCACGAGCGCTCTGGGCCTCGTTCTGTTTCAGATTTTGGATTGATTCAAGATTACTTTATGTTCCGAGTCTGATCCGAAAAATTAAATACGTGGCTAAACATATACCACGTACATCACAGTAGACATGACGCATATTGCATATTTAAAAACTCGAAGGACATTTGTTGAACTGAAATACACGTAGCCGGCTAATATAAATATGTACATATTATACAAACTCGTAATTTACATAATTTACGCGGTGTGTGGCCGTGACAAGATACACCCCCCCCCCCACCCCACACACACGGCACACACACCTCACCACACAGACACGCGCACACCATACACACTGACACACACACACTCGCACACCACTGACACACACCAAATACCACGCACCGCATTTTAAAACCAAAAGAAACCCTGTTGTAAATATGAGCTATGCAATAAAAGAAAATGAAAATACGTGACGAGATACTGACGCACTTTTAGTCTCGATGAAGTGTTAGCAATTTCAAATCCGAGTGTGCGCAATGAAATTTCACTGAGCCGGTGCCCTGGTTTTGGCCCAGTTAATTCACGCGTTAGTCCGCGATTTTTTGGGGGTGACTTTTCCATAAATAATTCTCTTGTGTATTCCATCTTCCACTATCCCGGACTTGGAAGGTACCTTAAAGTTTTCTTCTGTAATTCAATGTAAGACCCTACTGAGAAATTATAAAGTGAGGCGATGTTTTTGGTGATACACCGGTTGTGAACTGTCTTTTCACAGGTTTGTAGCTCAGACTTTCGTAACCCGCACGAACGATTTTATGTTGACTTAATTGTTGTTTATGTTAAATTCTCAGGTAATGAGACAACCAGATAAAGTTTACCTATCTATATCAGCTGGCTTTTCGAACCTTTGTGCCTTCTAATCTCTTTTTTGTCTGCTTATGATATGCTTGTGACTGACGTTTTTGATTCAATAATATTTGGAACTTTCATTCTCCACTTGAAGTCGAGTTGAAAGTGAGGTGGGAATTGAGCGAGAAAAAAATAGAACGATTTTGTGAGTGAGTGTGGATGTGTGTGTGTCAGTGTGTATGCTGGATCACTTCCTGATACTGATAGTGATGACATGCCACGTGCAAGTAATTAACGCAGACATGTTTATAACCTAACCTGCTAGTGTTCTCAGTTATGTGGCCATAGAATCGCTCGACGACATTTGATCCCTTCACGCACTAGAGATGTTACAATAACACTGAAGCAGCAGTAAATTCTTAAGATTTTATTTTGGTGCATTCGTCTTTAACATCGTAATGAAAAAGACACCATTTCAGTTTCCCAGTTGCGAGTGAAAC
>OY757552.1:7497343-7514284 GCA_963584105.1 Alviniconcha strummeri
CTTCACACCTGGCTGGTGTATCACTACTTTAAAGAAGATTAAAAAAAGAAAAAAGAAAAAAAGAAAAGAGGTCTGTTTCTTATTTGAGCTCCTCGGGCCGCAGCCATGTTGGATCGCTATTTATGAATGAAGAGCAGAAACCGTTGGCTCGTGATATGTTGGATACTTTCGCCACGCAAGTCGGCCGTGTTCATGACGTCACTGACACAGCAGCCGGGAGAGGGCCATCCCCAATCAGACGAACATTGGAACTATTTCAAAGGCAAAGTTGGGGAAACTTACGAGATGGGGTGGAGCGCATATGGGCTTTCCCGAGCACATAGATACTATCTTGAACTGAACTGAACTGAATTGACGGCTACTGTGCTAGGTACAAAATGGCAGCATTCAGCAACTTTCGAACATGATTTTCAAACAAACAGAATAAGAAATCGAGTCAAAAAGTGCTCTGCGCCCATTTTTCTCTCTCCCTTTTTTGTTTATAATTCCATATTCCATTCCAATCTATGGGGCCCGTGATACTGTTTTGGTTCAGTTCCCCTTTAACTGTGAACATAGCTCTTTGGGAAACAAACCCAAACCAGACAAACAGAACATGAATGCAGGACAGTGTACCGCCCCTATAAATACTGTGTGGCCCACCCCCTACTTAAAGGTGTAATAATACTTCACTGTGCACATTTTCAAAACCTTGACTTCTCTGGAGTAATTTTTTGGTGCAGACTGTAGAAGAGCTGCTGTGGTGATTAAACCATCGGCATCATGGTTGAGTAGGCGTTAATAACTAAATTATCCCTCTATCTGAACAGTCTCAACCTGTGGATGAATTAAAAACTAAATTCTCTATCTCAAGAATCTCAACCTTTGGATGAGACTACAAACAGAAGTTCCCCTTGTCTATATGCATGCAAAGATCACACATGCACGGTCACGATCCTGCAGTCATGTCAGATTTCAGTGGATTATGGAAACACTAAAATAACCGAGTGTGCACTAAAACGTGGGATGATAAGGGTCAAACCACTGTAGAGTCGCTTCCTCAATGATAGGGGTTATCTACTAAAGAAAGAAAAGAAGAAACTTCCCCCCACAAATACCTGTGGGACATACACAAATCTCATGCCCCCCCCCCCCAAAAAAAAAGAAGAAAAAAAAAAAAGAAAGGAAAAAAAAGAAGAGAAAACCATACATCAGATACATCACACAGTTTTGCAATAATACAAACAGACACAACCTTCAACACTCTCTCAGATGCTGCAAAATGAAACAAAAAAACACCACAAAACAACGCCCCCCCCCCCCACCCCACCCCCACGACCCCCCCAAAAAAAGAAGAAGAGGAGAGGAACAGAACATCATAATTATGCTCAGTTAGGTACAAAAATAAAAATCCACAGGCATGAATACATCAATTTGTGATAGCAATGTCATTAGCCATCAGGTACACAAACAAAGCAAACCAAAAATGTAAATGGTACATTATTATAACATTTCACACTACGTAACAGTTTCACGCAATATATAATGTGTACCACAAAAATGCTGGGGCTGGGCCTTTCCATTCTGGGCACCACACAACATGCATCAGGACTGTCATTTCAGTTTCACTGGAAAACAAAGAAGTTTCAAAAACACAATGGGCAGCACCCTAAGATTGTTCACTACCGCCCAGGCTAAAACTGTACATGGAACTCTGCCTGCCGCTTGGCTGCACGTGTGATGCACAATTTAAACTTAATTTTTATGGAGAGATGTGACACTCACCAGCAACTTGAAAATGAAACAGAACTGACTAGAAAACATATATGTCATATGATTAATAAAAAGACACAGAAGAGGAGCACAGAGAGAGAGAGAGAGAGAGAGAGAGAGAGAGAGAGAGAGAGAGAGAGAGAGAGAGAGAGAGAGAAGGGTCAGCCACACAACAGTAGATACAAGAGTTCAAATAACTGGAATTCACAATTCCTGGGGTGTACCATTTCAGATAACAGCTGCACAGCCTGCAAGTGTAACTTTTCTGGATAATTTCAAAATAATACAGCTAACACTAAATTAGATTCTGCAATAAGATGGACAGAGACAGAACCTGTTTCAATGTTTCATCAACAGCGGAGAGGAAAACCACAAGACCATGTCCACAAACCACCACTTTTGAAGAGGAGTGCCGAAATGGGGATTAGAACCGATGCTGTCTGCTTCTGCTTACCAGCCTAAGGCCTTACCTCTAGGCCGAATGGGCTCACCTGGGCAACAAAGTGACCAAAGAAGACCGAACACTGTCTTACGAGATTTTTTTTTATACATTCAAGGTGAGACTTACCAAGGGGAACAGTGGACAGAATCCTACATGGTGACCTTCACAGGCAAAAAAAGAAGAAAAAAAAGAAGAAGACTGTAACATCAATACCACATCTGCTGCCAGAGTATCTCAGTTGTGAGAAAAAAAGAAAAAAAAAAAAAATGCTCTTGACTGGATTACTCAGAAATATTTAGACCTGGTGGTTAAAAACGATTATGCAATGTCATCACAGTCTGAGACCAAACATGGAGCTGCTATCTTTTTGTCAGCCAATCTGACTTTCTAGCCACTAAAACTGGGTGCATGGTGGACTCAGAGGGAGAGAGCTTTTGAGAGAGTAGTGGTTAATTCACTTGCTGTAAAGTGTATAATTTTGAGTGGGTGATGGGAGACTGAGCATGGATGTGTATTGTGTGTGTGTGTATAAATAGCTGCTTGCTAGGTGATTATGTTTATGGTAGAATATTATACCCAAGGTTCTGCTTGCTGAAGATATATGCAAATGTGCTTTTCATCAAGTTATTTGTAGATCGCATGAGTATAACTCATGTTACAAAATGGCACTTTATAAGAATTATCTATTATTATTATTATCATCAAAAACAGTCAGTATAAAAATTATCTATAATTTTTACTATTACAAATGACCTGAGGTCTCCAACTCCTCGGAATGTTTTTTGAGAGTTGTAAACGACTTCTCCCACGCATTTATATTTTAAAACAATAAAGAATTAAAAGCTCAAATTGCCAAGTCTCTGTATCAAAATTCTGCCAGAAAAATGTACACTTACTACTATGTATTACTTGGAAAATGTTTCTTCTAAAGTGCTGCGGTTGATCTGGAAAAAGCGCCCAAAAGCTGGAACCTGAAAAACCCTACTTCTTCACGATAAGGCCAGACCTAGCTTACAAAGCTAGTGTGCACACACTGTGTCTATAAACCCAGATGAGTGAAAAATATCCAAGTTCTCAGCTATCCAAACTTGGCCCCATGTGTCAAAAAAAAATCTCTACTTTTTCCATATAAAGTCCAGCTTCTAACATTTGGAAGACTCAGGCTCTTTAAGTGCATGCTGGGTTATTTTGTTGTTTCCATAATCTGCAGACCTAGGGCATGGACTACAAGATCTTTAATTTGCAGTCTGTGATTCTGTCGCATAAGTATACACATGGAAAACCTCTGTATATTATATATTATATATAGTCTCATCCAAAAGACTGCCTGTAGTGGAGTTTATGTACCGTGTATTTACTCGCATGCCAGGTGAGAGTTACCGCAGGCGACTCAGGTCTTTGTTGTTGCGTCTGTGTGACGTCTTTCACGCGCTAGCTAATTAGCTCCCTTGGGTGCTGATCCTCACTCAAAAGAGTTTTGAAGAGTGCATATAATTTTGATTCCAGAGAAATCTAGTGGGCACCCAGCAAAACCTGCCATTTAATGCAACGGCCACCCCTCTGTGTGGTGTTACTGTTAGCTCTGATATAACCCTATGTGGATGCTGGGCTCAGAACACCACAAACCACCTAACTAACAATCTCCGTGGTGACCATGCTCTCGCTTGCGTTCAACTTTTGGCTTTTGTCAGCAAGTGCTCTTTCGCTCTGTGCCACTGCTTCTTCTTCAGTGTTCTCCTCTTTGAAGGGATGTGATAGCATCAGGTAGATATATACATAACAGTATTTTCACATTTTTACAATCCAGCTGCTGTCATCAGAAAAGGTACACCTCTTGTTCACTTTTGAATGAACAGTTAGTGATTAAAAAATATCATTAAAAAAAAAAAAAAAAAAAAAAAAAAGCTCACAGATCCAGACAGAAAAACAAGTTGTAAAAAAAAAAAAAAAAAAAAAAAGTCAAGACTACCACAGTGGCAGCTGCAGAAGTGTAGCTGTTTTTAGGGCCTGTTTAAAAAAATAAAAAATAAATAATCTCCGATCAGTGCACGAGTGTGCTTTTTTGGGGGAGTGGGGGGTGGGGTGGGGGGGAATAACGCTGCAGATTAGCAACCACAGTGCATGGTGGACAACCACAGTGCATGGTGGACAACCACAGTGCATGGTGGACAACCATAGTGCATGGTGGACAACCACAGTGCATGGTGGACAACCATAGTGCATGGTGGACAACCACAGTGCATGGTGGACAACCACAGTGCATGGTGGACAATCATAACCTGAAGGAACTTTTCTGACGGATCAAAATAATTTTTAAGACAATACTGCGACATTTCTTTACATTTTTTTGGAAACCTACAAAAAATAAATAAATTCTAATGTGAATTTTTTAAAAATTAAAAGCCCTATTATTATTAAACAGCAACAAACTTAACAGAAACAAAATAAAGGACAAATCAAACACAAAATAAAAAAAAAGCAAAACAAAACAAAAATTCCCCCCCACAAAAAAATAAAAATAAATCCAACAACAAACAACATCAAAAAGTGACATGTTTTAGTAATTTCTCATTTGTCTCTGTGATAAGTGTAATATCTCACATTCAGTATTGTGTACAGAATGTAATTTCTCAAAGTGAAATGGAGACTGCCTGCATCTCTAACGCACTGTGACCCATTCTCAATCAGTCAAGCAACACAAACTGTTGGACATGAAATACAGCATAACACTGCAAAAATACATAAAAATGTGAACAGTAACATGGTTAACTTATTAGTGTAAGAAGAGGGGGTGTGGGTGGGGAGGAGGGAGGGGGGTGGGGGAGAATAGCAATTTGTGAAGGTTTTCCTGATTTTTACCTTTTTCAATATTTTTAATTACAATTTATATTCTACACCATCTAACTTGTAAACGTGTACTGTCAAATTTCAAAACCGTTCACAGGAATTTTCCACATCACATTCTATACCATCTAACTTATAAACATGTCCCGTCAAATTTCAAAACCATTGACAGGAATTTTCTACACCACATTCTATACCATCTAACTTATAAACATGTCCCGTCAAATTTGAAAACCATTCACAGCAACTTTCAATATCATTATCACATTCTATACCATCTAACTTATAAATATAAACATGCGCTGTCAAATCTCAAAACCGTTTGCAAGAATTTTCAATATCAGTCAATCCAGCGTATGATATGTGCTTCGGCTGTCTGAACCACGCACTTCACGTCCCCGCAACACGCTTGCTACAAACAACAGTGACGTCAGTTTGAAGTCCAAATATTATATAATTTATGTGATCAGAGTGCCGTGCATGCCACAACACTACTCCATCGAGCAGACTAGGTCAGAACAGTAAACATATATAAACATGACTTACATGGAGTTACAGTATTAGCATGAGGAGGCAAGGATCTTTCTCAGTACGGTATTCAGTCAAACCCGTTACTTTTGAGAAACATATACAAATAAATGGTAGGGTGGGTGGGGGTGTACATGTGCATGAGTGTGTGTGTATACATCAAGCGTGCATGAGCACATGTGCATACATGCGCATGTGTGTGTGTGTGTGTGCATGCGTGTGCATGTGTGTGTATACATTATGTGTGCATGAGAATATGTGCATGTGTGTGTGTGTGTGTGTATGCATGTGCAGACGTGTGTGTGTATGAGACAGTGTGTGTGTGTGTGTGTGTGTGTGTGTGTGTGTGTGTGTGTGTGTGTGTGTGTGTGTGTGTGTGTGTCTGCGTGCGTGCGTGTGTGCGTGCGTGCGTGTGTGTATGTGTCTATGTGTGTGTGTGTGCACATTTGCGTACACATGTGTTGTAAATGTGCTAAACCCGAAGGCTACCAATCTATACAGTTCATGTGACAGTTCACAGAACTTCTGAAAGCTATGCCAGGCAGCAAGCACAGACAGTGTGATACTCCTGATTACCGTCCTAAGGCAGAAGAGGCTGACGCCTTCTGCCACTCCCAGATATTATTTGGGTCGCAATTTCCAACCAAAACGAAAAGATGCATAATGAAATACAGCACAACACTTTTAAACAAGAGTTAATTACTGAAAACTTCAGTTTAAATGTGTTGTGCAGCATGATGCACCCCCTGTCCCCCCCCCCCACCCCCACCCCCCCAATACTTGTGATGATGCAGTAGCTATTACCATATTAGCACAAAATAAGAGTTTTCATACCCCCCCCACCTGCGATGATGCAGTAGCTATTACCATATTAGCACAAAATAAAGAGTTTTCATTCCCCCCCCCCCCCACCTGTGATGATGCAGTAGCTCTTACCGTATTAGGAAAAAAAAGAAGAGTTTTCATACCCCCCCCCCCCCCCCCCCCCTGGTGATGATGCAGTAGCTATAAGCACAAAATAAGAGTTTTAATAGCCAAACTACTTGTAATGATGCAGCAACTATTAACATCTTATAAACACAAAATAAGATGATTTTTTTTTAATAGCCTAATGGAACTTCAAGTGATATGACTGATTCGCCACAACCACCCCCCTGTCCCCCAACCCCACCCCCCCCACCACTTTCACACGTGTATTGCCACAGATCAACAGAGAACCACCTGGTGGCAGGTACAGATCGGAACAGAAACAACAGCTAGGTGGGAACTGGCAAAAGGTACCTGGAGTTCCGCCACGGGTGTGACTGCGAACCAGTTAACACTAGCGACAGGTCACTGTTATTATACCGTAGCGTTAACAGTACGTCTTCACCACTTTCTGTGGCGGCGTCCACAGTTAATATCAAATTCTAAGCCGGTCCCAAATCCCCACATCATACAGGGTTTTGAGTAAGGGCAGAGGATGAAAAGGTTTCAAAATGTATGTCTCCTTCGTATTTCCACCCCCAAATCTCAAAATGCTTTGGGGAATTGGGGGGTAAGGGGGAGGGGAGGGAGGAGGGTGGAGGAAGGGGGAAGGGGGGGGAAGGGGAGACGTCTCTACCTGTTGTACGCCCGATACCTCCCTTTTGTGTGAGGAAAGTTCAAGAGATGCTCAGGGTGAAGGTTTGAATGACGTGAGGTAGTCACCGGTGTCATCGCTGTCGTCGAATTGAGGAGGCTGCTGGGTGTCAGGCTGGGAATGCGTGGCAGAGAGTTGTGGAGCTGAGCGGACATCCCGCGAACCGACAGGGCGTTCGGGCGGCTCCTGACCTCGGGGTTGGGGTTCGTGTTCTCGTCCACGGGGTCCGACATCTGCTGCAGGATCTCTGCCAGGGACGTGTGCTTCGCCAGCGTCTCGCTGCCGTGGGAAGGAACAAAGGACGACAGGGAGATGTCGTCACCGAGGTTCGAGTCCCTCCAGGAGGAGGAGTCCGGGGAGTTGGCCCCTGAGTGCCTCCCGCGCCGATGCTGACTGCCGCGGGTTTTCAACCTCCGCTTGGTTGGTCCACGTTTTGTGCTGCCTTTGGAGAGAGCTTTGAGCTTCAGGCTGTACTCCTCTTTTCTCTTGGGGTCCGGCTGGAGGGCCTCCTGACTAGCGCTGGGCACCACGCCTCGCCTGCCCTCCGCCAGGGGAACGAGCTGCTGCTTGTGGTGCCCGGTCCGGAGCGACCTGAGGCTCGGCAGGAAAAAACCTGTCTGCCGCTCAAGTCTGAAGGGGAAGTCGCCCCCTTGCGCGTCCTGGTTGGGGCCGAGGAACGAGCTCCTCCTCAGCCCGTCCACGCTGTCCGGCACGCCCGTCGTGCTTGAGAGCGTGAACCTCGAGACTCCGGTCGACCCTGAGGTGGTGGAGGCGCTGCTGCCGAGGTGGCTCCCTGAAATGTCCGAGGCACACTCCTCCTGGTGCTCGCCGTTCTCCCGCACGAAGTGGAGCCCTTCCAGCTGCATGCCAACAGGCTCGGCGACGTCCCTGCGCAGGAACACCACAATGCAGGAGATGTTGTCCCCGGACCCCATCTCCTTTGCCTTTGTGACCAGGTGCTTGGCAACGCTACTGTGATCGTTCGGATGCTGCTGGAGGTAGGCGTGGACGAGGAAGGGGATGTCCAGAGGGGCCAGTACATCCCAGATTCCATCACAGCCCAACACCACATAGTCTTCTGTTCCGGTCAGGGTGAAGCTGCTGACATCGGCGTCGCTGCACAGGAACAGCTTCATGCTGGCATCGCCTGCAACAGGTAAAATTCCCACCCGTGTCAGTGCAGGCATTTTGATCTCAGACTCAGTTGGGACACATGATGCAAACCTGGAACTCCTCTTTGAACAAAATCCCTCTAACAAGACCAGTTTGTTCCAGCTGATTGAGAAAAATCCCAATTAATAACAAAATGCAAACCAAAAACAAACGAACAAAAATGATATTTTAACAAAGCTGCTGAAATGTTGATTTCTTTTCAAAATTTCCACTCAATCAATTGGTAGTTATATGGCCTAATTCCAACATATAGAATGTCTGAGCACCTCATATAAAATGTCCTTATAATACTAACCATAACACAGAATGTTATACACACCCATAAAATGACATACAATCACATAATAACAATACCATTACCACACATGTGTACAAATGCACTAATAAATGCACAAACTAACACACACACACATTCAGCAAGATGATTTTCAGAAAAATGGTAGGATGCTATTCACTTCAATGGATGCTGGAAAGTTACGTTATAATAAGTTTGGATCTGAAGGTGTCTGGGATATTTGGACGTCTAAAAGGAGCAAATTCTATGATTCAATGGCAAAGTAGGAAAATAAACGATTGCCCTTCCTTAGTTTCTAGGGGGGAATTTCCCAATGCTTTCAGCTGATGTCTCAAGAAAGAACACAGCTACAGACCTGCAGCTCGAGAAATTTAAACATTGCCATGGACCCTCCATACCCAGAACTTCTGAAAAAGTTATGCCAGACAGCTAGCACAGATACTCTTGACTACCCTCCTGAGGCAGAAGAGCAAAAATGAGCAGTTGCCTCTAATTTCTAGGGGTGAATTTCCCAACGCTTTCAGCTGAGGTCTGATGAAGCAGAACAATAATAATGCACATTTATCACGTGCTCATCAACACCCTGAGTGCTCACATGATACATATTAACCTAAATGCAATTTTCTATACGTACGTAGAGGACAGTCCTACCAAAACAATTTACATAGGGCATTATGTGGAAACACGCACACACACACACACACACATACACATACACACACACACACACACATACACACACACACACACACACACACACATACACACACACACACACACACGCACACACACACACGCACACACACACACACACACACACATACACACACACACACACACACACACACACACACACACACATACACACTACGTACTATGACTTGACAAACTTAAACATTGCCACCGACTCCCATCCCAAGAACTTCTAAAGTTACACCAGCTAGCTAGCAAGCACAGGTACTCTTGGCTACTGTCCTAAAGCAGAGGAAGAAAATGAGGGGTTGCCTAAAGTGAGTTTCTAGGGGCGATTTCCCAAAGTTCTGATTGACTGGTGATTGCTTATAGTGCTATTCTCTGCTCTCGAGCAGACTCACTGCGCTCGCATGTGATTCTACATGAGTGACTAGCTTTTTATAGCGTGTTTTTGAATATCCACTGAAGTGGTGTACTGACACTTACAGCACTGGTATGGCTGGTGCCATATGAAACAGGTCCCATCTTGGCACAAGTTCTGTGTACACCATACAACCATGCACCATGTCACTTCAGGCAAAGCCACATACGTAAGGTGTATGCGTGTTTAGCTGTAACCTGCCACCTCCATTTTTGACAGAATGACCGGGATTTTTTACGTGCTACTGCGGTAACATGGGGGTGGAATGGATACTGAAATAAGAGCCAGCACAGAAAGCTGACCCTGGAGAAGAAAATTCTCCTGCCATTCCTGCAGGGATTCGAACCCGTGACCTTTCAATCACGAGTCTGGCGCTCTAACCACTGAGCTATCCCCGCCCCCTCAGTTTTCAGCTTGGGTTTGAAGAAAGAACACGGTTACGTACCTATGGCTCGAGAAACCGAGACACTGCCACTGACTCTCCATACCCCACCAAGGTTGTTGGTCACAGTTCCTCCCAGGTTTTCAATGCGCCGCCTCTCATCCTGAACAAGGGAGCGGGGCAAATATGATGAGAGAGTGCATGACAGTGACAGGGAGGGGGAGGGGGAGGGGAGAGAGAGAGAGAGAGAGAGAGAGAGAGAGAGAGAGAGAGAGAGAGAGAGAGAGAGAGAGAGAGAGAGACAGACAGACAGACAGACAGACAGACAGACAGACAGACAGACAGACAGAGACTGATTGATTGACTGAACTTTAATTATGCAAGGATAAAGGTTTAGGCATGAATGCCTGTCAGGCAACCTGTCCTTGAAACAGTTACAAACACACACACATGTGTATGTTGTGAGAGACTGTGTGGGCACAACAGAGAGAGAGAGAGAGAGAGAGAGAGAGAGAGAGAGAGAGAGAGAGAGAGAGAGAGAGAGAGAGAGAGAGAGAGAGAAGAAAGACAGAAGAAAGAAAGGGTGGGAAATCAGCAACGTAACACTGAGGAAAGCTGGAGTAACCTAATGTAGTCTCACCTCCCTGTTGGGTTTGTGCGGCTCCATGAGAGTCACCGCACGCCCCTCCCTCACCAGCATCACCTGAGAGTCACCGAGCCAGGAGATGTAGCAGCTGTCGCCCCTTATCAACATGTTGACGGCCGTTGTACCACTTCGCAGTTTCTAAAACCCACAAAACAGTCTTGGAGAAAACAACCCAGCAAAGCATAGGGTCTTTCCAACCCCGCCATTGTTTAGTGTGGACTGTAATAAATTAAGCACCCACATGCGCGTGTGCATGCACACACACATACAAACAGAAAAAAACCCACCATCTAAAAACTGAAAAAATAAGTTTAAATAAAATTGAGAGAGAGAGAGAGAGAGAGAGAGAGAGAGAGAGAGAGAGAGAGAGAGAGAGAGAGAGGGCAAAATGAATAACACCATTTTAAAAAAAGAAAAAAATAACCAGACTGATTTAAAAAAAATGAAACAATAAAATGAAACAAATGCAAAAATGAGTGCCATCATTTAAGCACCCCCACCTTGCAAACATGAGAATGCACACATACAATAAGAATCAGAGTGAAACTATTTAATACCAAATAATAACTACAAAGTATAAATATTTGTTTGAGATCCATGGGATTGAAGGGGGGCCTTTTGCATGTGGTGTACTTGTGTAACCTCTCTGCCACACTTGTGCTACCTCTTTGCCACACCTGTGTAACATCTTTTGCCCCACTTGTGCAACCACTTTGCCCCACTTGTGCACTCTCTTTGCCACACTTGTGTAACAGCTTTTGCCACACTTCTGCAATCTTTTTGCTGCACTTGTGTAACCTATTTGCCACACATGTGCAACCGCTTTTCCACACTTGTGTAACCTCTTTGCCACACCTGTGTAACCTCTCTGCCACACTTGTGTAACCTCTTTCCCACACTTGTCTTGTGTAACCTCTTTGCCACATTTGTGTAACCGCTTTCCCACACTTGTCTTGTGTACCCTCTTTGCCACACCTGTGTAACCTCTCTGCCACACTTGTGTAACCTCTTTCCCACACTTGTCTTGTGTAACCTCTCTGCCACACTTGTGTAACCTCTTTCCCACACTTGTGTAACCTCTTTGCCACACCTGTGTAACCTCTCTGCCACACTTGTGTAACCTCTTTCCCACACTTGTGTAACCTCTTTCCCACATTTGTGTAACCTCTTTCCCACACTTGTCTTGTGTAACCTCTCTGCCACATTTGTCCAACCTCTGGGCCAAAGTGTGTTTGATTTTCGAAAGAACTCTTTCATTCCATTTGTCTGAAGGTGCAAACAGCCAAGCTCAATCGGCCGGCTCAAATGAAGTCGAAAGCAACTAAAGTGTCAGTGTGAATAAAACTGAAGAGTTAGTGGTTAGCGTGTACGCAGACAACTCCCATGTAGCAGACCTGTCCTCCAAGTTTTGCAAAGACTGGACAACAGCTTTATCAAACAAAACTTTAAAAAACTAGACAGGACTTTCAGTACACACACACACACACACACACACACACACACACACACACACACACACACACACACACACACACACACCAGACGCATGTGTGCATGCACTCGCTTGGATACAGCCAGGACACACACACACACCACATGCATATGTGCAAGCACACACACTCGTATACAGCCATAATACACACACACACACACAACTACACATGAAAATAAGCCTCCCCCCCCACCCGCCTCATAGATTCTGCCGAAACAACAGTAAAGAAGAAATGTGTCAATGTTTAGGGTAACATGAGCATAGCTGGAGCAAGTCGTGAAGTTGATATGAAAAACATCCTGTTTCTGGGACAGAGATTATGTACAAGGAAGATTCAGTTTCTGTTGGAAAACTGCAGATGAGTCATTATGTCCCTGCTGACTGTACTATACCTTTTTTCTCAGAAAATAAAAACCTTCCCCAAATTCTATACAACACACCCCCACACACATGCACACACACACACACACACACACACACACACACACACACACACACACACACACATGTACACACACACACACACACACACACACACACACACACACACACACACACACACACGCACACAGTGTGCACATGAACATCACATACATGCAGGCATGCACATACATATAATTATATATTTATAAACTCTCTTTCTCCAAGCCTCATGCCTTTAGGAAGAGTTAAAAAACAAAACAAAAACTCTCTCCATTTTCCCCAAATTTGTACACACACACACACACACACACTGGACACACATACACTGGACACACACACACACACACACACACACACACACACACACACACACACACACTGGACACACATACACTGGACACACACACACACACACACACACACACACACACACACACACACACTGGACACACATACACTGGACACACACACACACACATGCACATTGTTCAAGCCTCACATCTTGGAAGAGTTAACAAAAAACCAAAAAACTTTTCAAGCATCCAAATCACCTGCTCCTCAGCTTTTTTCAGGAACTGTTTGTCTGTGGCAGCGTAGGCTTGCTTGAGCGCCAGCTCTGGGTTGGTTTTGAAGTTAGGGTCTCGAATGAGGTTCACATGCAGCTGACTGGCACAAAACATGGCCGCCTCGGCTCCCCCGTGACCATCAAAAACAGCGTAGTATGACTGACTAGGGCTGTCCTGAACACAAAAACCAACAGGATTTATGAGGCAGGAAAAAACACACTAAAAACAACAGCAATAACCTGCCGCTGGGACACAGAACTAACAGAAGAACAAAATAAGCAACGGCTTTGTTGATTTCCATCCAAAGCAAAACAAAACAAAATATATAAAAAATAAATAAATATGGAAGTAACTTCTGTGAAAGAAAACAGAGAGAAAAGCAAAGCAAAGCACAGATGCAAAAAAATACGGAAGTAAGTTCTGTGAATACAGTAAAACAAACGAGGAGAAAAGGTGGGTGAGAAACCATTGACTCACATCCCATTTCAAAGCAAAATATATTTTCTTCTCTTTTTTTCCCTTCTCTCTCTCTCTCTCTCTCCCCAGATTCTCCTGTGGCCTTGAGCATGGAACCATATGGCTACAACAACCAGCATGAATGCACAAAACCAAACAGTTATCAGCAAGCTGGGTTTGAAAGATCACTTAAGCAAAGCCTGAAAAATGCTAACGTTAAAGTTTTTGCAAAGGAAGGAACCACACCAATTACCACCTCCCCTCTCCCAAGAATACCATACTTATGCTTCATAAAATTACTTATGGCACAATGATCATGATCATGTATTTTATATATATATATATCTAGGGAAACATATTTTTTGCAAAGGTAGGAATCACATCAATAATCCCCCTAGAATATAATTCTTACATGCTAAATTAAATTGTTTGAAGCATAATACTAGTGCTAAACTAAATTACTTAAAACACAATGATCATGATCATGTCTATACTGGTAAACAGTCTAAATGTTTGTTAATTTCCATATGCGTTGTATGCTTGTATACTATTGATTTGTATAGTTATGGGTATTTGTGCGTTGTATGTTTTTCTTTAAGCTATAATTTATAAAGTGCTTTGTGATTCTCAAAGCACTCTGTAAGTTCCCTATTATATTACATTATATGTTTCATCCTGCAGCTTAAAGTTGAACAGATGCCATCAGTGACTGCAGCGGTTTTACTCACATCAAGTTGATTCCAACACAATGTCATGCAAACCTTAAAATAATAAAAAGCATTACAAAAACAACAATGCAGAAAAATGGCTGTCAGGTCCTGTGGGATGCTGTGAAATGGAGTTTCCATAAGGGGTATGAATGAATGACTGAATGAATGGAAATTTATATATGGAGCATAAAAACGTCCACACAAAGGCCTGCGTGTTCACATCCCCTGATGCACGCAGGGCGTGCGCGTAGGCTGTCCGAAGCTAAAACTACCAAAGACATGCATACCAGTAAAGTACACCCCCCCCCCCCCCCGCCCCACACACACACACCCTACCCAAGAAAGTACAACAACACATAGTAGATGTAGAAATTATATACCAAGTTTAAAAAAACAACAACCCAAAAACCCAAAACAGAAGAAGTATTTATGGAATGGTATACTACTTCACACACACGCACCAGCATGGGTGCACATCACAATCCATCGCACTGGCACCGTCACCACAGCGACCACCCTTGCTACATGAAAAGGTGGGTCTTCAGAGAAGCCCTGAAAGACTGAATGGACTCCTTCTCCTTGATGCTCATGGGGAGGGCGTTCCAGGGGGCAGGAGCGACATACCTGAAGGCTCGTTGGCTGTGTTGCTTCGTCTTAAGAGTATGGGACATTAACTAACACATCCACCCTACAGAAGTCACAGTGATCATCAAACCGGTGTGACATCCATAAGGTGGTGAAAGTGGTTCCCGGAAACCAGTCTGATAATCACTGTAACTGGTCAGATACATGGCTGTCCATACTGCTACCAGAGCTGTACTAAGTAACACCCAGCTCCCTTCCCTGCCTAAACCACACACACACACGCACAGGCATGCACGCATGCACACACACATGCTCTTTTTCACTGTGCTGTATTTTCTGTTGTTTGTTTTTATTTGGAACTGTTGAAATAAAATAATAACTGATATGTCTGGCTGATTGCTGATTTTGTTTTCGGTATTATATGCTGATCTTATCTCGTAAAATTTGGAAATTGCTGGTTAATGCGAACCCTGAGATAGCTCATTTGCCTGAGTCAGCTCTGTTGCCGGGACACCCTGAGGTAGCTCTGTTGCCAGGACACCCTGAATCAGCTCCATTGCCTGGACAACCTAAGTCAGCTCTGTTGCCAAGACACCCAAGTTAGCTCAGTTGCTGGGGCAACCAGAGTCAGCTATGTTGCCAGGACACCTGAGTCAGCTCTGTTGCCGGAACAACCTGAGTCATATCTGTTGCCAGGACACCCTAAGCTAGCTCAGTTGCTGGGACAACCTGAGCCAGCTATGCTGCCAGGACACCCCAACTCAGCTCTGTTGCTGGGTCACCCTGAGGCAGCTCTGTTGCCGGGACAACTGTCATTTACCACTGACCTGCAGCTGGAAAGGAGTGTTGAGATCAGGGAGGACGACATGGCGGTCCTCCATTCTGCGCCGCGTGTTCTTGATGGCATAGATGGAGGTGGGGAAGATGTGACGGGGAGGCCGCACAAAGGTGGGAAGCTGCTTATTCCACTCCGTGCACACCCTGTGAACCTGCTCCTCTATCTTTTGTTGTAGATGTCGAATCTCAATTCCTGGATATAAAATTTAAAAAATAATAATAAAAACATCATGTAATAAAAAAACAACAACAACAAAACAAAACAGAAAGAAAAGTGTGAATGATTTCCTGTTGTTGTCCAACGCTTTAAATGTTAACGCTGCAAAGCCAAAGGATAATAGTACTGACAGTGTCTGCAAAGGATAATAGTGCTGACACTTGTGACAGTGTCTGCAAAGGATAATAGTGCTAACAGCGCAAAGGATACAGTGTCTGCAAAGGATAATAGTGCTGACAGTGTCTGCAAAGGATAATAGTGCTAACAGCGCAAAGGATAATAGTGCTAACAGCGCAAAGGATACAGTGTCTGCAAAGGATAATAGTGCTGACAGTGTCTGCAAAGGATAATAGTGCTAACAGCACAAAGGATAATAGTGCTAACAGCGCAAAGGATACAGTGTCTGCAAAGGATAATAGTGCTGACAGTGTCTGCAAAGGATAATAGTGCTAACAGCGCAAAGGATAATAGTACTGACAGTGTCTGTAAAGGATAATAGTGCTAACAGCGCAAAGGATAATAGTACTGACAGTGTCTGCAAAGGATAATAGTGCTAACAGCGCAAAGGATAATAGTACTGACAGTGTCTGTAAAGGATAATAGTGCTAACAGCGCAAAGGATAATAGTGCTGACAGTGTCTGCAAAGGATAATAGTGCTAACAGCGCAAAGGATACAGTGTCTGCAAAGGATAATAGTGCTGACAGTGTCTGACTGATGTCACACACAGAAGACAGGGTACAACAACAGAAACATGGTTCAGCAACAGAAACCTGTGATAACTCTCACCACCATCATATGCAAGGGCTATACTTACTCATATTTATAACACAAGGCACATAAAACTCTAAGGTCATAT
>OY757552.1:7514484-7534699 GCA_963584105.1 Alviniconcha strummeri
GTGTGTGCGTGCAAGAGAGAGACCATGCAGGGCTGAACAGAATTAGTAAGTCTCTAAGTGCTGAAAAGGGAATACTGTCTGATTTGCTCCAGGAACTGCGAAGATTTCTGATAAACGAGGGACACAGAGTGAAATATATAGCTGCTGACATTTTAACCATTAATGCTTCTTATTGCGGTTGTTGCTGATGTTGTAGTTGCTGCGTTCCCCAGCTGAAAACTCTGAGGGTCACCTGGTAAAAGTAACTGCGCATTGACAAATGTTTTCTATAGGGTGAGAGAATTGCGCGCATGTGGCCGTTTTTATCACCCTGCCACACAGGCAGCCACGCATCGTCTTTGGATGATTCGTCTCCATTTCTGGAGGGTGGATGCTTTTATTTAAGGAACTTAACTGGCTGAAGATAGTCGCCAAAAAACTATGCAGCGCCAAAGGAATGAACGAACACACATCGCATAATCGGCACCCAGTTCTTTTCCCATGATTTGCTCACTATTTTCTTCTGTTCCCAGCCGGAGACGTGGATGAGGAGGGCGTCAAGGACCAAGAGGCGACGACGGAGGAGCAGGATGGGGAGGTTACTGCAGCTGTAGAGGGTGAGGAGGCTGAGGCTGAGAGCAGGGAGGTTGACGAAGCTGAGCGCAGGGAGGTTGACGAGGCTGGCGAGGAAAAACCCTCCAAGACGGAGACATCAGGTGGAAAACGTGCCGGCCTCGTGCCTGGCTAGCTGTAGCAGCCTCTTGACTGACCCGAGAAGCTAACAACGGCTGCCTGGTTAGCTGTAGCGGCCTCTTGACTGACCCAAGAAGCTAACAACAGCTCGCCTCTGCTGACCCTGCTAGATAGGGGCTCCGCTCTTCTCCGACCCAACCTGGGCCCCTGCAGAACCACTTTTGATTAATACGGAGTCTGTCATAATTACATGGCAGTTTTTATGTGATGCCTGCCAGTTTCATTGCAGTCAATGGGGGGGGGGGGGGGGGCGGGGGGGCGCATGATCTAAACGTGATCAGGCATCTGATTCCAAAGAATTAATTTTGATGGAAATTGCTACAAATCTGTTGCCAAATAAGCTGCCCTAGTAAGTGCTCAGATACAGATTTGTACATTTCTCTCTTCTCAAGAATGCACCCTGGGTCTTTTTAATTGATGGTCTGATGAACTCTCTGAATGGAGCATGCTTGATTCTTTTTAACTAATGACTGCAAAAAAAACTGAGCCAGCTGTCACGTGAGACTGCCAGCAAGAATTAGAAATCTGTTTTTAACTCTAAAGACTTTGGCACTGTTTCTGTCCTCCCAAATTATTATTTTTTTAACACCGAGGTGGTAGATTTAACATAGAAGGAAATAATTATTACTATTAGTGTGCTTAATTTGGAAGGACATATTAGTGTGAATCTTTCAAACACTATTAATCCTTTTTCTGTTAAAACAAAACAAAAAAACGCAACTGACATACTCGTTTCATAACAATTACATAGCCTGTTAAAAAAAAAAAAATCAACTCTTTTCTCATCAGTATGGTCAGTTCTTAAAATGGGTTTCATTGGCACAAGGGGATGAGGATCCCGCTGCACCTAAATACAACACTGGTGTATCACAGGTTAACTTTTCACAACAGAGCCACCTGGTGGTGGTAGTCATTTAGAACAGTGTGAGCCAGGGCAGAAGAAACCAAAGGATTTTTGCTGAAATTTCCCAACAAAGCACTGCTGCACATGTATGCTTTGAACCAGAATCAAACCCAGTCTGACAACTGTACAGGCTGCTGACGTAACAAGGATGATAATGGAAATTTGTAAGTACCCTACTGATCAAAAATATTTTAACAGCCCAAGGTGCATACAAAAGCAAGAATTGTGACATGTTACAACATAAAGTGGAAATTTTAAAGTTATACATCTACTCATTTCCTAGCACGCACACACACACACACACACACACACACACACACACACACACACACACACACACACACACACACACACACACACACACAGGCATCATGGCACCTCTCAATTCATTGGGAGCTTTGTGCATAAAGTGACACATCACTCCAACACATGGTTGCTGGCAGAGAGCATAAACTGATGTAGCAATAATCAGATGTATATTAGCGTTCTGGGTAGAAACACTGCGTTTATGCAGTTCCTGGGGGTAATTTCTGTGCTTTGAACGAGTTAATAACTGTTTAATAAGTGATGTTTCGCAAACTTTCTGAGTTTATAATCAAACGTGAGGTGTTGGTTGCTGTTAATTTTTTCTTTCTTCTTTTCTGCTCCTTCTTCTTTTTTTCTTTTTTCATTCTTAAAAACTGGTCTGAGAAGCTGGTAGTAAAAGTGTAGCATAGTGCATAGATATGATAGACCTAGCATAGCAAGCTTCTTTTTCGTCAGTTCTGTTTCATTTTTTCAACTTGGCGGTCTGTTCCTGTAATGATTGGGTGTTGATAATGAATGAGACAGGGCAAGTACCAATGCTTGCTGCTAAGCAGACTAGCAACTAGTCTTTTAAAAAGATTTGTAGCGTGCGCGAAGATGTTGATGCACGCCATTGCACGCAGGGGCTGTACGGACACTGTAAGAGAGTCTGCACTGGAATTTGACTCCAGGAGAAAAACACCAGGGCCTCAAACCCACACCAGTACTGCACCTGGTTTTTCAGTCAGATGCTCTACCAGCTGAGCTCTCCATGCCCCAATGGTGTGCCAAATCGCACTCTCAGTTTTGTGACTCTCCGTGATGGTGACCTACCTCATTAACAGTGGTCGATGCTGACAAACTAAACCACAAGGTTTTCTCTCCATCTGCTTCACTGCCCCCTCAAGAGAAAAAAGGTCTTGAAAACTGACTGAGTGCATGACAGGATGAACCATTATTGTGGCCCCTCAGGAACAATTTTTGCTTGAATTCTACTGAATTTGACTTTCATTTGTGTCTCATGAATTAAATTATAGAGATATGTTCTTCGTTGTGCGATCGAACGACAGCTTTAATTTCCCACTGGGATGAATAAAGTATATTGTTATTAACTGAGGTCCTTTTGATGCGTAAGTGAACCCAAAACCCCTTTTCTGCATATTCCGTTCAAACAGAGCCAGTAAAATAAATGTGTATAGTGTTGTCATACATGAAATTTCCTTCAGTCGTGATTCAAGCAAGTAAACCCTTAATATTAGGGCATATTGATAATGCAACCACAAATTATGCACGCCCATCTTCCTGCAACCACAAATTATGCACACCCATCTTCCATATAGTCATATTCATGTCGTAGACAAATTTACAAGCTCCTGTCAGTGTGATCGATTTATTTAATGGAAATGATTACTGGACAAAAACTCCTGTTAAAAAACGTCACCAGCAGGGGTACTGTTCTGTCTAAAAAAAAAATTATCTTCCACTTCACTTACAACACAGTGAAAAACAAAAATGTTTGTCTCATAAAACTGTGTTCCTGCTGACAAAGCAGTTTAAAAACAAAAACAAACAAAAACGAGATCCAAACACATAAAAGGTTCCAAAGAATGCTATTTATTAGGACAAAACACAACATGCGAATTTTCGGGGTAATCCACTTTATCAAGCTACAAAATGACACCTAAACAACAAAAGGGGATTACCCTGAAAATGCGCATGTTGTGTTCCTAATAAATGGCGTTCTTTTGAACCTTTTGTGTGTTTGGCTCTTGTTTTAGAATGCAAGCAGTCATACTTGTTTCAGATTTTATTTAAAAAGAACCTCATCCCACCCCCACCTCACCCTGATATAACCGTACCGGTTGTCTGGGCGTAAAACACCAGCTTACTTACCACCCCCACCCACCCTAAAAAAACACACAAAAACAGTCTGTCTCTTAAAACTGTGTTCCAGCTGTCTGTGTCAGTAATGCTGCATTTTCTGACCATTTTCCTTCTTCTTCCACTTCACGCAGAAGAGTCGGAGGCACGCAAAGAACTGAGGGCCATGATACAGACCTTCCTGACGGAGGAGATCAAGAAGGTCAAGCTGACAGTGGAGGAGCAGCTCAAGGCCACGGAAGAAACCCTTGTTAAAAAGATTGACGCAGCAGAATCCACGGGCAAAAAGAGTCCACGGAAAGAGTCCGCCAAGAAAAGGAAATGAGAGGAGTTCAGTTGGGATATATATGTACATATGCTACCTGTCCTTTTAGATTTTATTTTTTCTTGATTTTTTTGATTTTTTTCCCTTTGATTTTTTTTAATGGAAACTGTATCATGGTACCATTTAGCAGCTAAAATTGACAGAGACTTTACAGTTTTGTGATTTCATGTAAATACAGCTTTTGTGTCAAATACTGAACTGGCCTCTGCAGTGTTTGTTTCATGTGTGAACTCCAAAATACATGGTCTCAAGAACCCTCACACTCGTTTAGCATCCACTGTGATCAAGGTTCAACATCTGTTTCAGCCAGAACTCAACACACCCACAAATGCGCTGCAAATCAAAGAAAACTGTACTCGAACAACAAGGGCATCCACACTGGCAGCATGAAATTTTCCCCCTGCATATTGTAACCATGCAAATGAATACAGGTACCGTCAAGAGAACACTCAGGTAGGGGACATGGCACTGATACACTAGCCATTTGGCAGTAGGGTTAAGGAGGACCATCCGAACCTGATCTTAAATGGGTTGTGCATCACTGATCAGCACAGCTGAGCAGTATGGCTGAAATGGCTCAGAGCATCGGTTTCAACCTGTCCTTGCCATATACAGAATGCTATGTTTCAAACAGATGAACTGCATCCATCAGCCAATGAACAAATACAGCATGCTATATTTCAAACAGATGAACTGCATCGGTCAGCCAATGAGTACCCGCCCTTAGGACTGAAGTGAAGGAAATGCCGGAGGTCGCAAGGGATGGTAACTCTCGAGTAGCAGTAGGGTTAAATACATCAGCCTTCTCCTGCTTTAACCAGTCAGTTTCTAAAGTTTGGCAGCCAGTATGTTTAAGACGGACGGGTTTGACCGTGTGAGGCTAGAAAAGTCTTCCTCAATCACACAGCCCAAACAGCTCATGTATCAATAGCAGTGCCTTTTCAGCATGCACAAGTGCTTGTGTGTGTGTGTTTGTGTGTGGCAGCTTACAATGTATGAATGAGATTGTTACACTGTTGAAATGAATTTTTCGTTTCCTTCCACCCCTCCCCCATCTCCTCGCCTTTGTCATTTTTACGTCACATAATATTCATTACATCATACCTTTTACACATTTTGTCATGCCAATATTCTTCTGGCAAGCACTGAACACAACAACAATAAAAGAGAAGTTACTTCACCTCTCATATCATTTTTCATTGTTTTTAACCGTTTCACTGTTGTTTAAGTGTTGTTTTGTGGCCTGAAGGTGATTTCCCTGAAAATTTGCATCATGTTGTCTATGTCAGAATAAATAAGCATTCTTTTGAATATATATACAAGTATATATATATATATATATGTTGGGATCTTATTTTAGAACACTAGCAATTATTCTTGTTTCCAATTTTTGAATTTTTCATTTATTTATAACTTTTATACACGGCTTACTGCAATGTTTTGTCTATTTCTTAATGCACTGTATTAATGGAACGTCACCAAGGTGAATATCTGTACACATTTTAATGTACACTGGCGAATAAATATACTTGTATCCTTTAGCAAGCACCTTAAGCAGGAGGAGGACATCTGACACGAGTTTGGGGCCGGTTGGTTAACGTGCTGGACTGTAAATCTACTGGCCACGGGTTCGACTCTTGGATGTGACAGGGTAAAGGACCATTTTTTTTAGTTCATCCAAATCAAAACGTATGCATGCAGACCTGTCAGTGCCTGTCTCTCTCCTTCATGAGGACTGTGTGCACTAAGATCACTGTGCATGTTAAAGATCCCATGACCACCATTTGATAAGAGAAAGCCTGGTAGCCAGTGGCAGAAAAAAGCTAAAGATAATGCATAAAAGTAGCAGAATAATCAGTGATGATTGTGGTCATTCCCAATGGAAGAAGAAGGTAGAGATTAAAAAGCACCGCACAAATGCACAGCTGTTGTAACAAAAGGGACAAAGAACCACAGACCCTGTTCATTAAGGGCATGTTGTCCTGACAGTCATTGGGACCCCAGCTCTCTCCTTCTCCCCAAATAACAGGGTGACTGGGCATTAAAATACAATTACTTTTCTCTCTCTCTCTCTCTCTCTCTCTCTCTCTCTCTCTCTCTCTCTCTCTCGCTCGCTCGCTCGCTCGCTCGCTCTCTCTTGTGCATTTGATGTTTTTTTCAACAACATGAAAAGAAAAAAAAAGTGTTACAGATATATATATATAAAGTTCTACATTCATCACATTATATCACATGGGCTGCCAAGTCAATTCTTGGCTTTGCGTGCACAAAGTCCAAGACAGTTATTCCAATTTCTGTCTCTTGGTGACAGCTGAACCGGCGTCCTCCTCAGCAGAAGTGCTGGGATGCGGGGGGGTCATTCTAGGTATTGTGTCTCGTATGCCCCCAGTCTGCAACAAAATCAAGTCTCCTGTCTGTAGGAAAGCACATACACAAATTTGCTGCACGAAGTCAGACTACTGAATGAGGCAGCATACATTTCAAGACCAAGATCTACATTGCACTGCCATGCACTTTTTTTCAGGGGGTGGTGGGGGGAGAGAAAGCTTCTCGCAGTCATGTTTTCTTTATTCATTCAATTAATAGTTTGGGGAACAAAATGTTACGTCCTTCAAGTGCTGATTAACTCCCTTGAGGGTTATTTGTTTCGGACACAAACAAAAACATTACATCTACAACAGATATACACGGATAATACACTGACTTACAGCCACAACTTACAAATTTGTAGAAAAAGAACGACCTTTGGTGGCTACTCAAAATGCACTACAAAAAGCAACAATCACTCATCTGGAATCATGTGCGACAAAAGCACAGTGAGTCTGCTCGAGAGATGCATGAGTCTGCTCGAGAGATGCATGAGTCTGCTCGAGAGATGCATGAGTCTGCTCGAGAGATGCATGAGTCTGCTCGAGAGATGCATGAGTCTGCTCGAGAGATGCATGAGTCTGCTCGAGAGATGCATGAGTCTGCTCGAGAGATGCATGAGTCTGCTCGAGAGATGCATGAGTCTGCTCGAGAGCTGCATAAAAATCTTTGTCAATCAATCAACCAGCAGTTCAGCACATATAAACGCCTGAAAGAGAGCTCACTCCATGACCGCATGCTGACTTACTGTAATCTGAAATGGGACTGTGGTCTCTCCGTGGGACGGAGATTTGTACAGCAGAGCCTGGCGCTGCGAGTCTTCCCAATAAAGAATCAGACGCACGGTGCAGGCGTGTCCCCAGCTCTCACCCAAAGCTGGGGTCAGCTGTGACCCTCTGGACCCTGGGCTGAACCGTGTCGTCATCTGATTGGTCAGGACAACCTGAAGCATAATGAAGAGAACCAACTAAACTCTCGCTGTAATGTAAAACCCTGTCTATGAAATGCCTACATGTCATGAGCACCCAGCGCACAAAACAGGGTTGACAAAAGTCTAGAGAAGAGAACAACGAAACCTTAATTATATCAACAATGCATAAATACACTACAAGACTTCATGCAGTGTTTTTCTCATCACTTCCAACACACACACACACACACACACACACACACACACACACACACACACACACGCACACACACACACAACCACACACACACACACACACACACACACACACACACACACACACACACACACACACACACACATACACACACACACAACCACACACACACACACACACACACACACACACATACACACACACACAACCACACACACACACACACACAAACGATACACACAACCACACAAGTAAGCCATACAGCAATCTATTCAGTTTTCAGGCAACTGCTTTACAGGGCTTGTCAATGTCATGAAGTGGCATGAATATTCTGCAGCAACAATGAGAACAAAAAAGGCTAAACTTGTCCTGATCCTATCATGCACAGAATATTATGACGACTATTCTCCAACAATAAATCACTACCTTAAAAAATCAAAATGAAATAATACCCACTGTAACCAGAGACCCATTATATATATATATTAAGCATTGCATCTCCCAGGGTAACAGGTGTTCTGCTTCCACAGGTATGCATCGAAAGTGGAACACCACGAAAGTGTTGTAACTTAAAGGGGAACCGAACCCAAGGCAAATCACAGGCTTTATTGATAGCAATGGCATAAAAAGTGAACACACATTAATTTTTCGATCAATTTGTCACCCTGTTTGAAAATCGAGGGTTGAAAGACATAAAATCACAACCACAAGGGCTGGAATTTTGTGCCCAGCTGTCAGTGATGTCATAAACAAGGCTGTCAGGTGTGGCAAAAGTATCAAAAACGTCACAAGCTGACCTTTTTCTGCCCTTCATTGGTCAAGAGCAAAACAACATGGCAGTGCCCTGCAAAATTTGAATTTGAAGTAGAAATACTGATACAAGACAACCAAACGAAGTTTGCAGAAGAAAATCTTTGTACATTTTCTATGTTTTGGGTTTGTTTTCAGCTTGGTTCCCTTTAACATGAATCACCGTCAGATTAAAGTCACATGACTCACCGCCTGATTAAATTCACATGATTCATTGCAAGATTAAAGTCACATGATTCATTGCAAAAGTCTGCATGACTCACCACCAGGTTAAAGTCACATGACTCACTGCAAGATTAAATACACATGACTCACCGCAAGGTTAAAGTCAATGGCAAGTTTGATGCAGCTCTGGGCCAAGGAAGCCAGGAGACGCGTGCGGAGCGACAAATCATCAAAGTTGTGACGGAACGGGAAGGCAATGCTGTCGACCACAACCAACTTCACCTTCAACAGGAAAACACAAGAGCCCCGAGCTCTTAGGGGATGGGGAGCCACAAGTAATCTATAACAAGGAAAGAGTGAACAACTGCTGGTGAGGCTGACACAATAGAATAGCTCTAGAGAAATGTACTCACCTATACAACAAAACACAAGGAACAATCAAACACAAACACTCTTGACAGAGAGAGACGGAAAGCGCTTGTGTTTGATTGTTCCTTTCGTTTCATCACGTAGGTGAGTACATTTCTCTAGAGCTGTTCCATCTAATCTATAACAATTATGATGATCACAAGAAAACATCCATAGTCTAAAGCAACGTCTTACATAGATACTGTCACCTCCCTTCATGTTCCCTTTCACCCCAACATAACCATCACCAATGACTGGGTGTTAAAGCCGGTCATCAGTCAATTTCATGTTTGAGTGAGCCAGTTTGGCCTAACGGTAAGGTGTTAGGCTGGTAAGCAGAGGGACCTTGGTTTGAATCTGCATCAGCTCTCCTCTCTCTTCAAAAGTTGTGGTCTGTAGACACTGTCTTGTGACTTTGTCCCTCACAATTATGAAACATTAAAATGGCTCTCATCGCTGCCCACCTTAATGCAGAAGTCATTTTGGTGGTGACAGTGTAGCAATAGGTATATAATCTCCCTCTCCCCCACCTCCGGACCACCTTCCCCCCCTACTCCCTGTCCCTAATAAGCCTTACGGTTTCTGTAGACGTTAAGCACCACGTTTACATTCTTACTATTCTATGTTTCCTCTTAAATGATTAGTTAAAATAAGCCCCTCACAAAAACACACCAAGACTCAAGACCACTTTTTCTTTCTGCCCAAACCAGTAAACGGCCAACATCAAAGGGCCAGGGACAAAGCAGCCTGCTCACTTTCGGATGCTTCTGAACAAAGGACGTCAGTAAGTGGACAGTGGCAAGCAGTTCAGTGTGGTTGTGGCAGCGGAAGTAGTGGATCCCTGCCAGGATGGTCTCCATGGTGAAGCTGCCAATGTCTGCCCCACCTGCACAACAGTAAAATGCAAGGGCAACAGTAAATTTGACGAACCATGACAATGTAACCCAGGTTTGCTGTCACCTGTGGCACAGGAACAATGCACATTTAATATAACAGTGTTATATATATTAATCCTACTGGGATTAATAAAGTATATTGTTATTGTGTTATATATATATAGATATATATATATATAATGGTAAGTTATACAGAATATGCTCATGGGAAGGGAGACAATCCACACTGGGGTATTATAGGAAAATTATCAGAATCTTACCCAAACCAACTAAAAAATTATTTACAAAAAATCTCAAGCACCAAAGTCCTGTTTGCATTATTATGAACTATAATTATCGTGTTGTCAGTGGCCTTCAAGATTCAAGATTACTTTATCATCTCATCGCAGGAATTAAATCTGTAATTACACATAATACCAGGAGACAATAACACATAATTGCTTCTTCTTTTTGTAACTCAACAAACAATTGTGAATGTACGTAACTGAAAAATGGTCCATATTAAACTCAAAATTTACATGGTGCTGTAATATATCTACACACACACACACACACACACACACACACACACACACACACACACACACACATACACACACACACACACACACACACACACACACACACAAACCACAACAAACATTTTTTTGAGTAAGTAGATAAAAGTTTCCCTATATTTTAATAAGAGGCCAGTAAAAGCATCAACAGCATAATCAGGCATGGGAATTGATTTGAAAGAAAAACTCTTAAATCCAGCATCCTGCTCCGTATGTTTCGCAGGTATTTGGTGCAGAACCAAAACCAGTGCTTCCTTTTTTTCTTCTTTTTTTGTACCACTGATTTATTTCCCCCGCGGACAATTTTTTCTCTGTGAAAAGTCTGCGGGGGTCACTGCCTTGGAAATTTGTGTTTTTGCGGACAATTCCCATGCCTGCATAATCACCTTCAACTCTCAAAGCCATGCGACGACAATGATCCGCAGTTGCCTTGGCAATGTCGACAACACGCTCGATGATAAAACTCCCTTCCGTGTCTATGTAGACTGCCTCACCACCAGCGCCGCCAAGTTCTTCAGGAATGCTCACATCCACAGCAAGCTGAATGCTGTGCCCAAAATGAGATTTAAAAATACACATGCTTTAGAGTTTTGCTTTCATGATGCTTTACGTCCACGGAGGCGAGATGGCCTATTAGGGACGGGGACAGAGTGGGAAGGGGATGACAGAGTGAAGGCTCGACCACGGAAACCACCCGAAAAAGACAGGAGAGACCGTGGACCGCCGCCAGAACAATGGAAATGTTAAGGCGGTGTCCCCTTGCCATTACTTTTTCAACTGCTGTGCTTGGACAGAGTCACAAAGACAATGTCCGTTGCACTGCTGTTGATGAACAACTTGGACAACTCGAAGCAAAAGAGGTCCAACTTGCTCAGCCCAGCTCCACCTCCCTACTCATGATCTCCTCTGGGCCAATCTGAAGGTCCAGCTCCACCTCCCTCCTTTAAGATCTCATGATCTTTTGATCTCGACTGGAACCTTCGCTTTATAGTGCTGAGAGAAATGAATTTATACTAGGGGACTGATTCATGTGCAATGGAGTCTCGACAAACATCAGACATTTTTTACATAGATCTATCCCAACACATAAAAGTTTAAAAAGAAAGCTATTTATTATGACAAAGCACAACCTGCAAAATGTTCAGGGTAAAGCCCTTTTTCAAGCTACAAAATAAAACTTAACAGTTAAACAGTGGAAAATGAGATGCAGGATTCTTATCTGCTTTTGGTTGAGCTGTTTTGTGATGTTGTTTTGTTGTCCAGTGTTTGGAAGAATTTTGTTGTTGTTGTTTACAAAGTTTTAACACAACATAGCTTGACCACTGGTAACTCACAGTCGCACCCCCACGCAACACAACAGGGTTTTACATTTCCTGAAACTTTTCACTGGGTACCAATAAACCACAAACGTAACTGGCCCCCCAGCAGCTGAAAAATATCATGCTGTCAGTGCGTCAGTATTTTTCACTAAATGAACCAGTGCTGTGCTATGTGCTGCTGTTTTTTTGTTTTGTGTGCTTCAGGCTCACATTAAGTGTAAGCGCTTTATATATATTCTTTTACAATGTTGCATCATGATGGGTAAACACTAAAACATTATGTAACCAAGTGTATTGTGTGTGTTCCAAGCCATGACCCTTTAACCTTTTTTTTTCCTGTGGTCCTTTCTCTTTTCTTTTTTGATTGGGTGGGAGTTTTAATGCCCTAATTATCCAAAGTGTTAAAACTTGTGTGCTGGGCCTGCCACATCCTCACAGAGCTCAGGAGCTGTGTGAAAGTGGAGGTGGCCGTCCTGGGCTCCTGTCCCTAACAAGCCTACAGTTTCTGTGGACGTAAAGCAACACTCAACCAACCGCCAGGTCCTCTTTCCCCTAGCGTCCCTGCAGAAGCAGGTCGTTGTTCAGTGTGAGCTGCTGCCTGGGAACCAATGTGTCAGATTCATGGGATAGCCTACACTGTTTCTGGTTGGTGTAAATAAAACTTATGTTATAGCAACCTCTGACTTATGAGTCTTTATTCACGCTTCCAACCTGCTTCCCTCACTCCCCAACCCACCCTCCTATAATTACAAACACAGATATGACACTAGGACTAGGAGTCTATTCACGACCATAAAATGTTTCATTAAAAGTTTTTTTTAAATCTAACTAATAACTTCATAACTAGCAGACTAGTCAAGCATGGAAAAAAATCTAAATATCTGAAGGGCCAAAACTTGACATTACATTTTTACATCAACTCTCTGAGTCATACCCCATCTGTGTTTTCCCGATCCCTGGTGCTCCACAAATCTCCGTGACCTTTCGAAGAGCAATGCCCCCTCCCAGCATTTCGTCCAGTTTAGCACAGAATGTTACAATGCTTGGCAAGCTTTGTTCTTGCTGCAACAGTTCCCAAGCACTTTGACTGGGTGCAGCTGTCCAACCTTCCCCAGAGACAATTTTCAATACTTCAAGAGCATCTTCAGGAGTGATGCCTGCCTCTGAAACACAAACACACACTCACAATGACACACAAACATACATGCACATGCAATGATGCATACATGGACACAAACACACACTCACAATGACACATGCGGGGATGGGGATAGCTCAGAGGTTAGAGCGCCAGACTCGAGACTGAAAGGTCCCGGGTTCAAATCCCTGTAGGAGCGGCGGGAGAATTTTCTTCTCCAGGGTCGACTTTCTGTGCTGACTCTAATTTTGGTATCCGTTCCACCCCCGTGTTACCGCAGTAGCACGTAAAAGATCCCGGTCATTCTGTCAAAAGTGCAGGTGGCAGGTTACAGTTAAACACGCATACACCTTACGTATGTGGCTTTGCATGAAGTGACATGGTGCATGGTTGTATGGTGTACACAGAACTTGCGCCGAGATGGCTGCAGTTTCATGTGGCACCAGCCATGCCAGCGCTTAAGTACACCACTTCGGTGGATATTAAAAACAGAAAAGAAGAAAAAAGAAAAGAAAAAAAGCGCTATAAAAAGCTAGTCACTCATGTAGAACCACAGGCGAGCGCAGTGAGTCTGCTCAAGAGAGCGGAGAATAGTGCTATATAAGTGATCATCAATCAATCAATCAACATGCACATGCAATGATGCATACATGGACACAAACATGCACGCAAACACATGAAATGATGCATACATGGACACAAACACACGCACACACACACACAACAGCACATCACCTCACATTTGTCTTGTTCATTCTTTAAATTAAGACAATCCAGAATCTTCTTAGCTTTCATCATTGTGACTGTCTAAAAGTAAAACATTTCCTTCTCATTTTTTAATCACCAGTGAAACCTTGTCCTGATACTACTATTAGTAGTAATTAGTATCAATCACCATCACTAGTCTAGTATAAATCTATCAATGACTAGTTTCAAAACATTCCCTGAACCCCAGATCTAAAACTGAAAGTAATTTTTGGTTCGACTGCTTTCAAAAATTGCCAACAATCTTTTATAATTCAATTTGTGAAAAACTCCATCAGTTACAATTTACATCCAGAAAAGCAATGGAAATTCCACAGTCTACAGGCAGAGTTGGGTTTGGAGAAAGCCCTGAAGCCAGACTGCTCTTTGGTATGCTTTTAATCTACATTTGGAATGTGAAGGCGAGACCATGAAGATGATCGAATTAAAAATAAGAATAAGAGAACACAGTAGTTTGAAGCAAGGAATCAATTCTTGAAGATCTGTGGAGTTGTGCCAGTGAAGCAGATGTACACACACACACACACACACACACACACACACACACACACACACACACACACACACACACGCACACACACACACACACACACACACGCACACACCTGTATACCTGTACATTAATCTGTCTCTCTCTCTGTCTCTCTTTCTGTCACAGCTACACACGCATGCACACACACACACACACCTGTATACCTGTACATTATTCTCTCTCTCTCTCTCTCTCTCTCTCTCTCTCTCTCTCTCTCTCTCTCTCTCTCTCCCTCTCTCTGTCACAGCTACACACACACACACACACACACACACACACACACACACACACACACACACACACCTCTCTCTGTGTCATGGCTACACACACACACACACACACACATGTGTGCGCGTGCCTCTCTCTCTCTCTCTCTCTCTCTCTCTCTCTCTCTCTCTCTCTCTCTCTCTCTCTCTCTCTCTCTGTCATGGCTACACACACACACACACACACATACACACACACACACAAACGTGCGCACATACACACACACACCTTTATACCTGTACATTAATGATTTAATCTCTCTCTCTCTCTCTCTCTCTCTCTCTCTCTCTCTCTCTCTCTCTCTCTCTCCCTCCCATCATGGCTAAACATCATTTTTTTCATCATCCCTGACTTAGTGACTACAACTTTTTTTAAAGATGGATTACCACAACAGCTTAAGCTAACTAAATCTCAAAATAGTGCGAAAATAACACACATGTCGGTATCGACAATGCTTATTTCCCAAGATGCAACGCACTTTAAATGAAAGTAAACAGAAAACCTGAATAAAAATATGTTAATTTGGTGTTGTTGTTTTTTTAAAGTCGTGAAGGTAATAACTAATAGTAATAGCTCACCCTTGCTAAGCTCAGATGGTTTAACATTGTGCAGATCAGCCACAGTGATAAATCCTGCTGAAGTCAGTTTGGCCCGGACAGACGGGGCTAAGGGAAAAGTGAGCAAGTCCCGCTGTGAGTGCATCGCTATCCCACTCCCAGAGATAGACGCCATGGTTGGTTGGCTGCTGGGTTATCTGCTCTTTTCCGCCATGGTCTGATGCATGCCTGTCTCATGCGACGGACTGCTGTTAGCGTTTCAACTTTCTTCAGCTTCCAGTTCCACTCATTTCTGTGTCTGCAAAGCTGATGAAATTGGAATACAGTATCTAAACTTATTAATGTCTTAATGAGCATGAAGCAACTTTAAAAAAACCACTAACTTAATGAGCAACAAAGCAGATAAAAAATAAAAGAAAATAAAAGCATTTAATATATAATAATAAATCAATAACCTAGGAATGGGACCAGTAACAATATTACAGATAATAACACCAATTAATACTGGGATAAAGGGGTCATGTGTGTCAGTGTCTGTATTACTATTACTGGTATTAGTAGTAACTGGTATGTGTGATTTTTGTTTGAAAAATATATCATTATACATGTATGTAATAGTCTAATTATAGATGGTTTTGTATTGTCATTTGCTTGTGTTTATACTGCATGGAAAAAAGAAAAAGAAAAAATAGAATAATTATATATTATATATATTTTTTTATACGGCTTATTCTAAATCTGTGCATCTGCCTTTAGTTTGAGTGTTCTAGTCTTCTACTTACTGTCACCATATATCTGTATTATACATAGATGTGTGTGTGTGTGTGTGTGTGTGTGTGTGTGTGTGTGTGTGTGTGTGTGTGTGTGTGTGTGTGCGGGCGTGCGTGCGTGTGTGCGTGCGTGAGTGCATGCGTGCGTGTGTGTGTGACTGTATGTGTTTGCTTGTATACATGTGTATGATGATTGTGTCACTGTGTCACTGTCAGTGCACATGCACTACTTTCTAAACTCATGGCTTTTGCACTTCTCTTGCTTTGGCCCCCACATTTGGAATTCACTCTCACAAGACCTTAGATACTGCTCATGTGCGCATGTATGCATGTGCATGCATGTATGATGTATGGATGATACCAATCAGTGTTGTACATATTTGAATTCATTGTTGTTGTTGTTGTTGATTTGTTATTGGTGTGTGTGTGTGTGTGTGTGTGTGTGTGTGTGTGTGTGTGTGTGTGTGTGTGTGTGTGTGTGTGTGTTGGGGGGGTTGTTTGTCTTTCCGTACGATGTTTTGTGTGGGTCGTTTCGGTGGGACTGTGCTCCACATGTGTATATAATATCATATTTATGTTAATATGTATCATGTGAGTGCTCAGGGAATTGATGAGCACATGATAAACATACATTATTATTATTTTTATTTTGTTTTAAATCACACTCAAACAAATCAAAGTAAATAAACCTTGAAATTTAGTATTTTAAAAAAAATTAAAAAAATACTAAATCATATGAACAGAGAAATTCACTATTAAACTGAAAATGTCTGAGCCATGTTATTTTGCAGTTTTGTTTTTCTTGCATTTAGTGTCCAACTTCAACACTGAAGGCCGAGTCCTCAAATGATATGAGAATGTGTGTGTGTGTGTGTGTGTGTGTGTGTGTGTGTGTGTGTGTGTGTGTGTGTGTGTGTGTTACACACCGGCATAGTACAGAATGAACTGATTATAATTTATATTCATGTGGATATTTCCATAATTATAAATATGCCAGCAGTATACACTTCAAGTTCATGATCTAGCGTCCACAAAAACGATGAGGTTTATTAGGGACGGCCGGGGAGAAGGGGGGTATGGAGGTGGAGGGAGAGGGAGATTATATACCTATCGCTACACTGCCACCACCAGAATGACTTCTGCATTAAGGTAGGCAGCGATGAGACTTGAGAGCCATTTTAATGTTTCAGTAGGAAGTCGTGGACAAAGTCACAGGACAGTGTCCACAAACCACAACCTTTGCTTTGCGAAGAGAAAGGACAGCCGAAACGGTTCATTCCGTCCAGACATCGCCCTGATATAACCGTAATGGCTGACTGGGCGTAAAACACCAAGTTACTACTAGTACTGCTACTACCATCCACACACACACACACACACACACACACACACACACGACACGCTCATACACACACTCACAAACACACGGGCGCGGGCGCATTCTCATACCATTTGAGGACCGCGAACCGACGAGGCTAAAGGTCGATATTGCCTAATATGTCTGTGTTGCATCACCACACCACCATCATCAAGTACACACAACAAAAAGTCTACATAACCTACGTCAACACCCACCTAAATGTCAAAAAATACCGCGGGAAGTGGAGGATACACATATTTCTATGACGTCACGGATTGCTGAGCACAGAAAATCCAGTTGCTTTAGAATGGTGCACGAAGCTTGTCACAGGGATGGATGATCCCAATGAGAATGAAATATCGTCCTTTAAACGATTCCTGGAGACTTTTTGTCGTGATGTAGTGGCACATTCACCAGGAGAGAATAATCTCCCTGTCCGGCATGTTTCATACATGCTGGAGCCGTCGGAAATTGAAGGCGAAAGTTTGCATTGGGCACTTGACTACCTTTGTCAAGCACAGTAAGTTCCCCCTTCTTCAAGTGTGCGTGTGTTTGGCCTGTGCTAGTTGGCTCAAGTCGAATTTATCTGACGGAAACAAATTGCGAGATGGTTGCTGAGTTAGCGCATGGTTTAAACAAGTCATCTGATGTGTGTACACAAGTTAGCTTAGCACGGAAGTTTTCCTGTAGATTCGATCACCTTCTGACCTCATGAGGTTGGGCAACGGTGTCTAAGCTAACGCACCTGGACCTTGTCAGTTCTTTTAAAGTGTTTACGTATTTCTAATTCCGTTAAAATTTTAGGAACTACGTGTTGTGGCTTATAAATGAACTGTCTTATTAAATGACATGACAGAATCCGATACTGTGGGAAATAAATGGTGTCCTTTTCGAATCAACTCCCATAGCTTACACCCCTACAGGTATTAGCAGTGTAACCCTATTGTTATGCATGAAGTATGTCAAAGGTCACATAGGTTTGGCAGAACGTGCAGATGTGTGTGTTAGCCAAGACCGCCCACTCAACACACAGAAACAATGAACACACAGAAACAATGAGAAAGATCTGTTGTAGTTTCCATCCTGATACTAAGCTGAGTAGGGTTGTGTGTACTGAGAATAGAACAGAGTTCATAGCAAGGGTTGTAGGACTTGCTGTATGACTATGAGTGTATCAGACACTGCATGTGCACAGGATCTGTATGGTACATGTAAGGATACACGTACGTACAGAAATACAACAGGCATATATAAAAAAAATCAGACTGTTTACTCAGATTATTTTCTGCGCGTGAAACTAAAAGTAAAAGTCTGAACGTTTTATTTTGGTGTCTAGATAGGGATTTGGGGTGGTTTCAAACTGGTATGATGTCAGAACTGTCATCACATCCACACAGTCACTGTCCCAGTATTCATTTAAAGTCATTGTGTAACATCATTAGTGTTAACTGGGTGGCATGGCTTGCTGTTAATAGTTTAATGGTGCCTTTGCATGGGGAAGGTTGACAAAGATGTTTGTTCCATGAAGTCCAGTGCCAGAGTTTAACCAAATTCAGAAGTAAACTATAAAGAATAATTAATTATGCATATTTTTAGTTACACTTACACATTCACACACACACAAACTATCATGTACATGACATAGTCTGATTCTAAACTGCTTGGACAAATCTATGATTATAAATTTAAAAAAATTAAGGCTCCTACTGTCCTAGCACAACTAGTCTTGGGAATGGCTCCGTTGATTCATTCATCTACAGTCTCAAATATTGATTGATCTAGGCCTGAGTCATGGAGTGTCGCCTAGTGCTGCTGCTGTCTTTTGCTGTTATGTAGTGATTCATACTCATGACTACCCTTACTACCATACTACTGTGTTTAGCACAGCTGCAGTTATAATTTGTTAATTAGTGGGTATGGGTATTTGTAACAAATAAGCAATTTATTCTCTAAGTCTAATGTTTGACTTGTGAGGGAAGGTGTGTCACCGTGTTGTGTGGGAATATAATTTATGTCACATCCATAGTATAATTCTTATCACACTCCGCAGGTTTTCATTTTTGCTAAAGTGTACATGTGTCTGGGAAGGGGGGGGGGGGGGGGGGGGGGCAAGATTTTTTTTCTTTCTCATTATCTCATTACTACATCAATGGACTCATTAGTCATAAAAAAAATATAAATAATCATACTTTACAGTCTTTTACACATTTGTGCTATTGTAGTTTGTGGAGTGAATTTGATGCCTGTATGCCTACACTGTAACATTACAGTCTGTAGCAAGTAGTACTTAGTACTAAGTCTAGTACTGGTAGTAGCAGAGCAGCTTGTTTGCATCATGAAACTTGTGAAGTTTAGAACTTATAGAAGACAAGATTTGTTCTCAATCTCAGTCTGTTTCACCATTTATTAAATTTTATTACAGTGTCAGTTGTTGACATTGGACCATACAACTTACTGATCCTCTGTTTCTTTTAGTTTTCCCGTTTTTGTTACACTTTGTTGACTTGTTGTTTGCTGTGTGTGTGACTGTTTTGTGTGTGTGTGTGTGTGTGTGTGTGTGTGTGTGTGTGTGTGTGTGTGTGTGTGTGTGTGTGTGCATAATGTATGTGTGACTCTGTGTATGTGTGTGTGTGGGGGGGGGGGGGGGGGTATACATTTTCAAATTCAGTTGCTTAATCACTGAGGCAGCTTTCCTTTATAGCCTGCACACATGTCACATGCTTGCAGGCACCCACACAGCACAAAGACCAGAAAACAGGGGCTGTCATCAGGATTTCATTGTGTGTTTTTCCAGTCATGTCGGGTCAAGTAAACAAGAGGCAAATACCATGTCACACATGATCAAAGCTGGCACTGTGGCAGGAGTTCTCTCATCACTGCACATGTGTCCCAAGCTGCCTTCTCTTCTGTCTCAAAACGATCAAGGCCAGCAAAAAGCTCACCTTTCTCGCAGTCCTTTAATCTCTAGCAGCTCTTATTTTCTCCAGGCGGAGGGAGGTTCCCCACTCTATTGTTTTCCCTTCTCTCTCTCTCTCTCTCTCTCTCTCTCT
>OY757552.1:7534899-7544899 GCA_963584105.1 Alviniconcha strummeri
AGAGTGCGTGCGTGCGTGCGTGCGTGCGTGCGTGATTGCGTACCTACGTGTGTGTATTTATTTTTAGTGTGTGTGTGTGTGTGTGTGTGTGTGTGTGTGTGTGTGCGTGCGTGCGTGCGCGTGCTGCGTGCGTGCGTGCGTGCGTGCGTGCGTGCGTGCGTGCGTGCGTGCGTGCGTGTGTGTGTGTGTGTGTATGTGTGTGTGTGTGTGTGTGTGTGTGTGTGTGTGTGTGTGTGTGTGTGTGTGTGTGTGTGTGTGTGTGTGTGTGCAGATTATTAATTTGTGTGTGCGTTGCCAATGCGAACCGTGCATACATGGCTCTTTTGATTTTTAGATCTTTTGCTCTTTATGGAACTTCAGAAAAATTGCCGCGTATGCCAAAGTAGTAGTTTCGTACGATTCAGAAGACATTCCGACGCCTTTGCTGTCAGTGGTGTGTCTCAACCCTCCCATCTAGGCATCGCCTATAAAACAGCAGCAGCAGCAGCAACAACAACAACCAGAAAACATTCAGAAGACCGATTCCAGATCCTTGGCTCTCTGAACAGTGTCTCAGCCCTCCCATCTAGGCATCGCCTATAAATCAACAACAACAACAAACACTACACCACCACCACCAGCAACAACACCAAAACACCCAGAAGGCCGATTGCAACGCCTTTGCTGTCTATGCAGTGTCTCGAACTTCCCATCAAGGCATCACCTATAAATCAACAACAACACCAACACCAACAAAACATTCAGAATACAGATTCCAACACCCGCCTTAGCTGTCTATGCAGTGTTTTAACCCTCCTATCTAGACATCGCCTATAAAACAACAACAACAAAATCAACAACAAAACATTCGGAAGACCGATTCTAATGCCTTTGCAGTATCTCAACCCTCCCATATATGTATCGCCTATTAAACAACAACAACAACAACAACGACGACGACAGCAACAAGAAGAAGAAGACATTTAGAAAACGGTTACAACACCTTTGCTGTCTGTGCAATGTCTCAGCCCTCCCATCTAGGCATCGCGTATAAAACAACAACAACAGCAACAACACCAACAACAACAATAAAAGCAACAAAGCATTCAGAAGACCGATTCAAACGCCTCTGCTGTCAGTCCCCCTTTATTAATCATTAATTTGATTAGTTTGTTACAGTCTCTCTCTCTCTCTCTGTGTCTCTGTCTGTCTCTGACTGTCTGTGTCTCTATCTGTCTGTGTCTCTGTCTGTCTGTTTGTCTCTCTCTGTGTCTTTCTCTGTGTGTGTGTGTGTGTGTGTGTGTGTGTGTGTGTGTGTGTGTGTGTGTGTGTGTGTGTGTGTGTGTGTGTGTGTGTGTGTGTGTGTGTGTGTGTGTGCGCGCGCGCGCGCGCGCGTAACATGTTTATTGTTTGATAGGCGATAATGGTAGACTACACTATTTAAGATTCTGTTTGTTTGAAATGTATGTTAGTGTGTTTTTTGTCATAAGACGTTTGTACAGCGCAGTGAGTTTAACTCTGGTTAGAGAACAGCGCTTTATAAGAATTATTATTATTAAGTCAGCCCGACATCCAAGGAGATTAAGTCCCACGTCATCATCAACGTAGGTGATCAGCCGAGTTTTGGCTTGCCAGTCGCCGCAGTGATAACATCTCTCCGCAATCTCTCCACGTGCAAATACTTATTCCGCTGACACCTCACGCATGTGTTTGCTAGCACGGCGAAATCGATTTTTCAGCCTCGTTTTTTCTTGTTGTTGTTGTTGCTGTTGTTCTTGTTCTTCTTTCTTTCTTCTTCTTCTTCTCCTTCTGCTTCTTTCTTTCCGACTTCCTTTCTTTCTTCGTCTTCTTCTTCTTCAGGGACTTTCTTTCTTTCTTTCTTTCTTTCTTTCTTTCTTTCTTTCTTTCTTTCTTTCTTTCTTTCTTCTTCTTCTTTCTTTTGTAATGGAGTGGAGTGGTCAAAGGACAGGACACAGGCAGCGGAGTCAATAAAGTGGAGACCACAGCAGGCGTACGGCAGCAATCAGGTTTTACTTTCTCAGCCGCAGACAATTTTCAGCACACACAAAATCCTCACGCTCACGCATAGATAAGAGAACAGCGCGGGCCACAGGGAACACACGCTATCGCTACAGTAAAATCGCCCCTCTGGACCACAAAATGGCTGACAACTGTGTTTCCCTGGCCCGCACAAATACAGTTTCCTCTACAATAACTAAACCAATTAAAACATGAAAAACATCAAATAAAAGCTACAGTTACAGTCTTTTAAACTGTATAAACAAAATGTACACACATGACTTATTTTATTTACAACAGAGTGGGAAGCGTGGCTTGCGCCGCCGCTGTCTATAAACAGATTCGTACAACTAAATCACAACTAACACAATGTACAAAATATAACTGTCACTAAAACTTACATCAGAATAAAGAACACGCTCCCACGGTTAAAATGGTACATAACAATTACAATACAACGCTCTGTAAGAGAAGCAAGACAAACTGAGACTAGTACTAAAACAAGTCGGTGCGAACTTTCGCCTGGGGCGCGTAATCTTAGTCGCAGCAGTGTTAACAAGTTAATTTCAACCCAAAATAAACACTAAACATGAAGTCAGCTAAGCAAAATACTATACAACGCATTGATCGACACAGAATTACTTTAATCGAATCAAAACAACATTTCCCTACTCAGATTGGCACTACTAGTTCTAAACAAAGCGCGCCATGCAGACGACGGCTATAAAAAGAATGGACCTAGAAAGGCATCGGCTACTGATCGATCCTGTGTCTAAATAAACATTAAATAAACATTCTAAGCTGCCAAATTATATATGATATAATTTGGCAGCTTAGAATGTTTATTTAACGTTTATTTAGACACAGGATCGATCAGTAGCCGATGCCTTTCTGGATAAGTTACACATGGCTTAGTGCATAAAAAGGACTAGGTAAATAAAGAGTAGGTAAACAAACAAGCGGTCAAAATGTTAAGGGAGAAAACAGATTTGAAAATGCCGCGCACTGGCGGCTATCGCCGGTCGGCTGTGTGAAGGCCATGTGGCGTTACGCCACACGCCACGCTTCAAAACAAAAGTGTCGTCTGCTCCGGTTCCCGGGTTACAAATAGTACAGTAAAGAAATTGCGTTGATCCGTTAAGCAGGGTGGGATTAATGTAGAAACATATACAAAGAGCACTTGCTCACACTTTCTTTCTTTCTTTCTTGTTGTTGTTGTTCTTCTTCTTCTTCTTAACATAGGTTTCTCTTGTTTCTACCAGTGGAAGAGACCTTGAACATGGGAGGTGCGAAGTGTTCTAAATATAGACTGACGCGGTGTGCCAGTTATCTAGGCCATGCCTTCAATGCGTGCGTCGCCAGTGTGCCGTCCAGTCCAGTCCGCCACCTACATAACCAGCAACCACTGTAAGCAAAGGAGGCGTCGTGAGGATTAGAAATACTTTCGGCGGGGTGGAACGCGGTGGCCGCTACAAAAGTGCGAACGGTATTTGCATATTCTGAAGTTTTATATTGCAGTTGATTTTGTAGTTGATCGTCTGTGGTGGAGGGTTCCGTTTTTGCTTCCTCTTTCTTTATATCCGCATTACTTTCAGTAGTCGCGTCAGTTCAGTGCTTATCTGCCTGTTTATTTTGCTTGTGTGTGTGTGTGTGTGTGTGTGTGTGTGTGTGTGTGTGTGTGTGTGTGTGTGTGTGTGTGTGTGCGTGCGTGCGTGCGTACGTGCGCGCGCGCGTGTGTGTAAACATAGGTGAAATACTTTGTTTTTTAAATGTGAAGTATGTTACATAACTGATAACTTTTATGTAAACTCATTCTTTACCTGTCCCGTACCTGTGTACACTCGAATAACGGTTGAGGCCACAGACCTGGCGTGGCTAAATGTAGCTAGGCATTGCCAGTATACTCAATATAGAGGCCTATACATTTCGGCCTGAAAGCGAGTGTGGCCGTCCGCAAACCGGCGGCAAGGCTGAGAAAGAGTGAAATGATGCGTGTGGTATTCAGACGGCAAGCAACACGAACTTATGTGACACGAATTTGTAACAATGTCCTATCTCGGTAGTGTTAACCGCATAATACTTGAATGTCCTATTACTACAGTGTTACTTCAGAAGAAAAAATAAGGGTTTATGTACATAAAATCTGAATGACTCAAGTCATTGGTATTAAAGTTGGTGAATTTATATTTTGGGACATGATGAATCCAAAAACGGTGAAAAAAGGTGCCTCACAATCCAATTTCAAGAGATAATTAACATACTGTTATGTAATAACTAATTAAGTATAATAATTAACTGATTTGTGCATGTTCACAGGACTTAGATTTTAAACAAGGAAATTTAGATATACCAATAGTGTACACCACTTCTCAGCATAGAATCTAACTCAGTTTGATCCCTCATTTGCATAAATGACATAACAAACTCATTACTCTTCCTTGTTGTGTTGTGTTGTTGAGATACCACAATTATCCCTGAAACAATCTTCAAAATCTGCACATGGGGTTTCTTATTTGTGGTAACCTTGTTGAAATTTGTACCTGTAGCATTAGCAGATCATTGATGTGCAATCTAATCTGCATAAATTAACATAACATCTATAAATGTTTCATAAATTGTTTATATGAAGTTACCTGCCACATCTATTAGTATTAGAATACTGAAATTCAGCTCCTGGAGCTTTGCCATTATAGTAAATTGACTGAAATGGTGTCAGCCCTGTGAAGTAATTCAGTCCCATTTGCATAAATTAGCATATTAATAAAACATGCTAATTTAATTCAGTTTTTTATTATTTTATTTTTAACTAGAACTTTCAGATTTTTAGTTTCAATGTTGTTTTTTGTGTTGCAATTACCACAGGTAAACAGGATCAGTCAGTGTCAATTTGTGTTCATATCATTACCATAATATAACAAACGAGCTCGTTAGGCTAATTTATTTGCAAAAATATATACCTATCCACACAATATCAGCTTTTTGTCCAATTCACCCTCACCAAAAAGCAGTCATTCACACATTCACACAATGATGACAAAAATATTTTTTCCAGTTTATTTTTTTATTTTAATGATTCACCAACTGCCATAAAGAAAATTAACAAAACTCATGATCACACTGTGGTCTTCTAAGTTCTATATAAATCCATCTGGTCTGCCTGGGTTTGGGCACAGCTGCATCACTCTCACAAAAGGCTCTAGAACCTGCAACCACACAATAAAAGGAACATTAAGAAACTGCTAAATCTTTGGATCATTATTTGAAACCAGTTATTAAAGTTAATATAAATAACATTAGAAATAAATCAAATTAAAAATAAAACTGATATTTTACTCCACTTGTTTACACTAACACTTTTAAATCTTGTTTTATTAATTTATTATTATTATTATACATCATGAGAAATGCTGGCACCCTCCCACCCCCCACCCAAAAGAAAGAAAGAAAAAAAAAGAGCAGGTTTTAAAAATTTCAGTTAAAAAAAAAAAAAAAGACTGAAGAGACACTTAATTAAGTCTGCAAAGCAACTCACTACCTGAAACTGAAAGTGCCATAAATATTAAATCTGGACAAACAAAAAATCACTGATATAAATTTCAATGGGGGAAAAAAGAGGAATCTTTAAAAAGTCCGGACCAATGTAAATCAAGAAAATAGCACTGATTAAATATCTGACACCCCTCGGCTGAAGAAATAGACTTGCCCGTAGTCAAAATCCAGGTCCGATAAAAAGCACTCTGGGTGCGGCCATTACTGAGGCAGGAGTGACCAGTAGCTGGAGATGCAATGTTCCAAGAACGATCCCCAAACTTTTATAAACTTTAACCAAATACCTGACGGAATAAACATATCAACCGAATATTCCTCAGGTCAATGTGTTTAGCTTTAGTTTTAGTGCTTTTACTGCACTTAGATGAGAGCTGCTTTGTATTTTTAAGTCTCCTCCATCTCGCTTGATCTGGAGTCCGACGAACCCACTCGATGCGCAGGCCGACTTTGAGAGATTTGTTTGCCACATCGTCATCGTTTTAAGCCCATTACCGTCGTATTTTTCCACAAAACCACTAGTGAAATCCATGCTCTTGTAGATAAAAGAACACAGAATAAGCCTGTGGGTGAACTTTTTTCCTAAACGACCAATTTTACCGCCATTACGCTGTTTTCATAGACCGCATCAAAAAAGTTCATATACCGCACGAAAGAGCGTTCTTTCTTCTGATTGGCTGTAAAGTTTAAGCCTTGTGCGTCGTCATTTGCGACGGTACGAGGAGTTCGAAGAGAGCCACCCGAAACAGTGTCCTTTCGGAAATCGGTCCACGGCGCGAGGCCGGCCGCTCAACCCGTAAAATGACGGTTTTTCAAAGATTATACTACTTTCAAAGGCATGAAATAAAATAACACACAGTGTAGGCTGTAGAATATTCATTCACTCAAACGATAACACAAGCATGCAGGATGAAAAATGCAGTTTTAACTGTGCATTTTCGATCTGAAGTGATGCACCCCCCCGGAATCCATAGTGTCCCAGGCTAAGCACAGAGGCTGTTGCATAGCTAGTGTATGTGTGTGTGTGTGTGTGTGTGTGTGTGTGTGTGTGTGTGTGTCAGTGTGTGTGTGTGTCAGTGTGTGTGTGTGTCAGTGTGTGTGTGTGTGTGTGTGTGTGTGTGTGTGTGTGTGTGTGTGTGTGTGTGTGTGTGTGTGACTGTCTCTGTATCTGTGTCTCTGTCTGTCTCTGACTGTCTGTGTCTCTATCTGTCTGTCTGTCTGTGTCTCTGTCTGTCTGTCTCTGTCTCTCTCTGTGTCTTTCTGTGTGTGTGTGTGTGTGTGTGTGTGTGTGTGTGTGTGTGTGTGTGTGTGTGTGTGTGTGTGTTGAGCTGCGTTACACTTGGGTATGCCCACAATGTATCGTGTATAAAATAGGACATGGAATTCCGAATCCTTCTTGGCGAAAACGAGGTCGCATTGGAATGCTTTTGTTCTTCGCCTGTGCGAAACAGTAATGTATGTCTATAACTTTATTGCATCTCAATGCACAAATCCACAAACCTTTCCGGCGACGGCAGAATCGACACTGTTCAAGCACTGACAAGTCTGCTGTTTTGTTCTGGATAATCTACCAAACGTACACATCTAGGTCAACATGCTTTCAAAATTATGAAACAAAAATGACTGCTAGCGTTCTAAAACAGGACCCAAACACATAAAATGTTGAACAGAATACTATTTATTAGGACAAATTACAGCACGCGAAATTTCGGGGTAATCCCCTTTATTAAGGTACAACTAAACGACACAAAGCAACAGTTAAACGGTGAAAAACGATGAAAAAGATGGCGAGCTAAATCACTGATCTGTTTTTGTTTTGTCAGTCACTTTTGTTTTGACTGGACAAAACAAAAACAGATAAGTGATTTAGCTCGCCAAATCACTGATCTGTTTTTGTTTTGTCAGTCAGTTTTGTTTTGACTGGACAAAACAAAAACAGATAAGTGATTTAGCTCGCCATTTCATTTTTCATCGTTTTTCGCCGTTTAACTGTTGCCTAGGTGTCGTTTTGTAGCTTGATAAAGGGGATTACCCCGAAAATTCGCGTGTTGTGTTTTGTCCTAATAAGTACTGTTCTTTTGCACCTTTTATGTATTTGGATCATGTTTTCAACATGTTACGTAAAATTCCAGAAGCTACTAATTATGACGTATTGTGGGCTATTTTTGTGACGTTCTGCGCGAGAGACAGAAATAAATGACAATCTACTTACCGCAGGGCAAAATGAACACACAAGGGAGTTAATCAGCGCTCGAAATACGTAACACAAGCACAACGACAAAGACCTGAGTCGCCTACGGTAACTCTCACCTGGCATGCGTGTAAATGCAAGGTCCATCAACTCCACCAAAGGTACAAATAATTGTCTGAATACTATGAGGAGAATTTTTCACAGCTTCAAATCGACAATATATGTGACAATAACCATACTGTTGGGAAGCAAATGCCGTCAGGTTTAGCGTTGTTGCTTGCTTTTTCCACCAAGAATGTAGACTAACTAGATAGTTATAGAGGCAAACTCGGAATTATTTGTCCAGCCGTTTCCTTGAAATGATGCAGGAGTTCTCTAAGGATGGAGGAGAAAAAATCAAAGAGAGTCAAGATCGCCGATGCTGGTGGTGATACCATTACCTTCGCCCAGTTCCCCAATGGCACCCTCATTCTGACGGATTTCGAAAACTTCGATTTCGAAGCCTTGAAAAAACTGACGATCCGAGACGATGACGTCATTTTGTGTTCCTATCCTAGATCAGGTGAGATCTTGTTAATTGTTGTATGAGTGGACGAGTGGAGACTGGTGTGCGCATGTCATTGTGTGTGTGTGTGTGTGTGTGTGTGTGTGTGTGTGTGTGTGTGTGTGTGTGTGAGTGTGTGTGTGTGTGTGTGTGTGTGTGTGTGTGTGTGTGTGTGTGTATTGTTCGATGGGCGATAATGGTAATTAAAGCTACAATAATTATGGTTTTGTTTGCTGAAATGTATGTTAATGTAGTTTTTACAGCTCGGTGAGTTTAACTCTGGTTAAAGAATAGCGCGTTATAAGAACTGTTTTCTTTCTTTCTTTCTTTTTTAAGATATGTAGCACTGTCTGTCTGACAACTACGAGCATAGTTACTACAAGATTTGGCAGTCAGCGCGGTTTTCCCATCGTCTTAGCTTAGTTATTTGTTAGTTATTATTAGTGGTCAGCCCTCTTTCGCTCACCACCAGGCTCCAAAGCTATCTGGAACCAACTCCCTGTTTCTGTCCCTTCGTTCTACCTCTGTCAGTTCTTTTCAGTCTTCTTTGAAAGCCTTTCTCTTTATAAAACAAACTTTTCTTCAGTTCCATTGTCTTGATATACGACACTGTGTGTGTGTGTGTGTGTGTGTGTGTGTGTGTGTGTGTGTGTGTGTGTGTGTGTGTGTGAGAGAGAGAGAGAGAGAGTGTGTGTGTGTGTGTGTGTGTGTGTGTGTGTGTGTGTGTGTGTGTGTGTGTGTGTGCGTGCGTGCGTGCGTGCGTCTGTGTGTGCGTGCGTCTGTGTGTGCGTGCGTGCGTGAGAGAGAGAGAGAGACAGGCAGGCAGGCAGGCAGGCAGGCAGGCAGGCAGACAGACAGAAGGCCTGGGAGGGGGGAGTGTAAAGGAGGGGAGACAGAGACATGCAGAAACAGAGAGAGAGAGAGAGAGAGAGAGACAGAGAGAGAGAGAGAGAGAGAGAGAGAGAGAGAACATACAGCAAGAGAGGCAGACATACAGGACATACAGAAAGAGCGACAGAGAAGAACATGACACACACGACACAAAGAAGAGACAGACAGACAGACAGAGGAACACATGGACAGATATTGTAAATGTTGTTAACAATTGTAAAGCGCTATGAGCTCCTATGACAAAACGGCGCTTTATAAATGCAAGCTGCTGTTATTATTCCGATGATGATGATGATGATGATGATGATGGTGATGACGATGGTGATGACGACGACGATGACGACGATGATGATATAACATTCATCGCTCGTGTGCCTCAAGGCTGCCACTGGCTGTGGGAACAGATCAGAATGATCCTTCTCGGAACGACAAAGTTGGACTCCATGGAGAAACAGGCCGGGATGCTGGAGAGGAACACTGTGGCTCAGCTGGATCAGCTGGCCTCGCCCAGGATCTTCAACAACCACCTCCTCTTTCACCAGCTGCCGGAAGAGGCCCGGACGAAGAGGACGAAGCTAGTGCTCATCTACCGCAACCCGAAGGCCGTGGCGGTGTCCCTGTACCACCTGCACAAGGGCGCCCCCTGGTGGGAGTACAACGGACACTTCTTCAACTGGCTGTCGCTGTTCTATGACGGAAAGGGTGAGTTTTGAAAACGTCCATTTTTTTTTTTTTTTTTTTTTTTTTTATGTAACGGCCACTTCCACAATAATTGTTTGTTGCTGTTCTGTGAGGGTTGGTGACAACCTGGTACGTTTTGACAACGGCCT
>OY757552.1:7547811-7587738 GCA_963584105.1 Alviniconcha strummeri
ATGCAAATTGTTTTGACAGGACTGTGCTGTACATGTGTATAGAATTTCATATTTGAGGTTAGTATGTAACATGTGAGCGCTGAGGACGTTGATGAGTGCATGATAAAAAATATTAAAAAAAATAAAAATCTTCTTCTTCTTCTTCTTCTTCATTATTATTATTATTATACTGTCAGAGCGAACAAAGGTCAACAGTTCACGAGCAAGAATCAGTTCAGACCAAAAAGATATCATTACACTTTACACTTTGCGTAAAATCGCAACCCACCTTTCAACGATCTCCACTGAGCCGACCAGTTGAAACCTTGTGTTCAATGCTTCTTCACGTCCACAGAAACCGTACGAACTACTGTAAGGGACGGGAGCCCAGGACGGCCGCCTCGTCTTTCACACAGCTCCTGAGCTCTGGCTGTCCCAGGTTCAACGTTGCTTTATGTCCACAGTGACGTTAAGGACTGGTATTAGGGACGGGGAGCCCGGGACGGCCACCTCGTCTTTCACACAGCTCCGGCCTCTAGTAACCTCTGACGAAGAAGTTTAATGACAATGTTGCGTTAAGTCCACAGAGACCGTACACACTAGTGTTAGGGACGGGGAGTCCAGGACGGCCACCTCGTCTTTCACACAGCTCCGGCCTCTAGTAACCTATGACGAAGAAGTTTAATGACAATGTTGCGTTAAGTCCACAGAGACCGTACACACTAGTGTTAGGGACGGGGAGTCCAGGACGGCCACCTCGTCTTTCACACAGCTCCGGCCTCTAGTAACCTCTGACGAAGAAGTTTAATGACAATGTTGCGTTAAGTCCACAGAGACCGTACACACTAGTGTTAGGGACGGGGAGTCCAGGACGGCCACCTCGTCTTTCACACAGCTCCGGCCTCTAGTAACCTCTGACGAAGAAGTTTAATGACAATGTTGCGTTAAGTCCACAGAGACCGTACACACTAGTGTTAGGGACGGGGAGTCCAGGACGGCCACCTCGTCTTTCACACAGCTCCGGCCTCTAGTAACCTCTGACGAAGAAGTTTAATGACAATGTTGCGTTAAGTCCACAGAGACCGTACACACTAGTGTTAGGGACGGGAGTCCAGGACGGCCACCTCGTCTTTCACACAGCTCCGGCCTCTAGTAACCTCTGACGAAGAAGTTAATGACAATGTTGCGTTAAGTCCACAGAGACCGTACACACTAGTGTTAGGGACGGGGAGTCCAAGACGGCCACCTCGTCTTTCACACAGCTCCGGCCTCTAGTAACCTCTGACGAAGAAGTTTAATGACAATGTTGCGTTAAGTCCACAGAGACCGTACACACTAGTGTTAGGGACGGGGAGTCCAGGACGGCCACCTCGTCTTTCACACAGCTCCGGCCTCTAGTAACCTCTGACGAAGAAGTTTAATGACAATGTTGCGTTAAGTCCACAGAGACCGTACACACTAGTGTTAGGGACGGGGAGTCCAGGACGGCCACCTCGTCTTTCACACAGCTCCGGCCTCTAGTAACCTCTGACGAAGAAGTTTAATGACAATGTTGCGTTAAGTCCACAGAGACCGTACACACTAGTGTTAGGGACGGGGAGTCCAGGACGGCCACCTCGTCTTTCACACAGCTCCGGCCTCTAGTAACCTCTGACGAAGAAGTTTAATGACAATGTTGCGTTAAGTCCACAGAGACCGTACACGTTAGTGTTAGGGACGGGGAGCCCAGGACGGCCGCCTCGTCTTTCACACAGCTCCTAAGCTCTGACGAAGAAGTTCAGTCAATGACAATGTTGCCTTACGTCCATAGAGACCGGACGGATTTTGAAAGACGGCCACCTCGTTCTTTCACACAACTCCTAAGCTCTGACGAAGAAGTTCAGTCAATGGCAACACTGCGTTACGTCCAAAAAGACGGTACGGACCATCAGTGACGGCCACCTCGTCTTTTACACAGCTCCTGAGCCCAGCCAGTATTTGTCTTGGTCGATACGCTTACCCAGTCATAACACCCGATACACAGTTGACCAGAACGCTGCGCTCTCGAACACATCAGCCTACCCACCTGGTTTCATACGTGTTGTATGACATGAGCAGGAAGCTAATCATTATGGGCACTGCCCGAGTTCTCGAGAAAGAACGCAAAGAATGTAGCCTACATGCACTTGTAAAAAAAAAAAAAAAAAAAAGAAGAGAGAGAGAGAGAGAGTGAGAGAGAGAGAGAGAGAGAGGGATCATTAATGACGTTACTTCTTTGCGAGACCCTGCTCTGGCTTCGGATTTCGTTTGGGTCACAACAGAATGTGTTCACAGTACGAGAGAACAGTGCAAAGAGAACGGTGGGGCTGGGAGGGGGGGGGCGGGGCGGGGGGAGGGACGGCTTGATGTTACTTTATGGATATGAGGACGCCTCCGGTGACAACAGACCGTAACTACACCGTTGCATTTTAGGTGTGTGGTTTTTCATGCTGGTGTGTGTATGTGTGTGTGTGTGGGGGTGGGGGGGGGGAAGGGAGAAGGGGGAGGGAGAAGGGGGAGGGAGAGGGGTTGGTGGGGGGGGGGGGGGCAGTTTGGTGGTGATCAGCTCCAAAGCCGCCAAACACAACCAACGTGCTAGAAATTTCTGCAGAAGAAATCTTAGCGGGATACATTATACATATCTATCTATCTAGTAACAAGTTTGTAACAGCCACACTTATAGTAGACGTTTCTTTTATAAGTATATAACCACCGCCAACGTTGCTCAGTTACGCCGCCCCGCCAGCGCAGATAAAACCAAAAATCGTTTGAATGAAGACGGAACTCTTGTTTTATCCGAGGCGGACGCGCCTCATGTTTACGTACGTGCTTGAACGCTGCGTTGCTCATTCAGTCTTTTCAGTATCCAAACCTTTGGAGGACGCTGACAGCGTCGGCAAGCAAAATAAACATGGTCACTTAACGTCCACAGAAACCATACGGTTTATTAGGGACTGGGAGAATGGGGGACGGGGGGTGGGGGCTGGGGGGAGTATGGAGGTGGGGAAGAGGGAGATTATATACCTATCGCTACATTGTTATTGTTGTTGTGTGTGTGCGTCTATTGTTCGATAGGCGATAATGGTAATTTAAGCTACAATAATTAAGGTTTTATTTGCTGAAATGTATGTTAATGCAGTTGTTGTTGTTTTGTTGTTGTTGTTGTTGTTGTTTGTGTGTGTGTGTGTGTGTGTGTGTGTGTGTGTGTGTGTGTGTGTGTTGTGTGTGTGTGTGTGTGTGTGTGTGTGTGTGTGTGTGTGTGTGTGTGTGTGTGTGTGTGTCAGTGTGTGATGTCAGTGTGTGTGCGCGTGTGAGTCACAGTGTCACTGAGTCAGTGTGAGCCAGTGCCGTATGTGAATGTGTCAAGTTGTTGTTGTTTGTTGTTTAGTGCCCCCCCCCCCCTTTTTTTATTTTAATTTTATTATTTTGTTTTAAATCTGTCAGCCAGTGTCAGTCACTATGAGTCACGCGGCGGCGCCGCCCCGCGGCCGTGGCTTTCTTGCCCTTGGTTCACTTGCACATTGCTAGATGACGTTGTCTATAAAACACTACTTGTGCAGCTGGTGAGGCTAAACTACATCACGCGTGCTTATAGCCATGCCAGGGGAGGGTGGAGATTGGATTTGTCATAGTAACTCCCGCAGTCACGAGACCGGCATACAGCTATCGTGTGAATAAACTACTGTCTTATTTGCCAGAAACCGAAAACGGAAGTGAACTCTTACCTCTCAAAGCCGGAAGTCCAAACATTTTCATGGATTCCGGAGAAGCCCGTTCTGAACTAAACGATGTTGAAATAAAGTCGTTACGTCCACAAGTCGACCAAAATGGCGAGCAAAGCCTTAAAACAGGAATATCCATTACACTGGCTGGCTTGGCACAACGAGTTTAGAGAGCTAGACCGCGTACTTGGTTTGAAGGAGGTAAGTGTATCGGGGAGGGGTCTCTCGTTCTGTTTCCTTGCTGCTGTTCTGGAAGTCGATTTTGGGGAAAACCGAGACGGTAACATTTTATGAATCAGTCTTCAAACCAGAGCTGTAAACTGCACCTTCAAACGAGAAACGGTTCCACTAATTATTGCAATTCCACCATCCTTCCCGTCCCTGGTTTCAGTGTAGATTATCGATCTGGTAAATATTTTACAGATGGTTACGTAAACGTCAAAACTGAACGCTTCCGATTGTGATTCATCAGTTGATTTTCTGTGACTAACGGTAAATACCCATATCATGGCCTTTGCGACAAAAAAAAAAAAAAAAAAAAAAAAAGACACAAAAAAAGAGAGAAAAAAAGTACAAGACTAATATTTCTGGTCTTGTTGATTGATTTCCCAGGCTTCGGATGATTTCAGCAGTTTTGAATTTACAAATTTACAATGTGAGGATTGAGATGCATGCAGCACCTGACCTAGGCTATTGATGTTACCTTGTTAAATTACTTATAATATTAATATGATATTTATATTATTATAATGCTAATTTAGTTGTTTACAAATTGGATCACTGCCATCACGCAGTGTTTACGCTGATTTGTGCCATTTTGTTACATTTGTATCTCTAAAGAATTGCATAACTGGCGAAATATTAACATTACAATTTACATAGTGCATTAGTACAATTGTAGTTTTATTTGTTTTAGTTCTTCCATATTAGCCATAATTATCATTCATTTTTATTAGTAATTCCTCTACTATTAATATTATTATGCGTTATCTGTGTGTTTCCAATTCCATGCTACTGGCAGCTGCCTTCTCTTATTTATTTATAACTTAAATGTAGAAGTCGGATCTTTTATTAGTTTAACATAAAAATAACATGCACAAAAATTTGACTGTAGTCTAAGACTTAAGTAGTATGTGCTGTATACTTATTACTAAGGTAGGACAGGCAATAATGAACTTGTCTACAGACAAGTGTTGGAAAAACAGGGTTCATATTAATCAATAACTTCCACTATTTTAGTTTTTACTGGTTAAGATCAGCATAAATATATTTGATTACCACTAATACTAATAGTCCAGAAACAAAAAAGGGGGGGGGGGGGGGGGGGGGGGAGATCATTAATCAGTCAGGTACTAGGTGTACCAGCTGTATGGTTAGTTTGTTTGACCAGTTCTTATGGAAAAACAGCATCAGTAAGCACCAAGAGAGAGAGAGAGAGAGAGTGGCATACTGTGTGTGTGTATGTTTGTTTGTGTGTGTGTGTTCTGGATGTGATGAATGGAGCAACAGCATGACATTGTATGTCAAAAGCAGGACATTGTAATACACAACCAGCATGACATTGTAAATGTAATGTATGTCACCAGCATGACATTGAGCTGAAGGACCCCAGGGGGAGGACACCTTTGCACCTGGCTGTAACACTGGGTCATCTGGAGAGTACCCGCGTGTTGCTCCGACATGGTGCTGATGCTGGGCAGAGAACATGGGATGCTGGTCAGGTGAGTCTCTGGACTTGTTATGTGTACATACAGTGACACAGTGATACCCTGCTTTTAAGATGGACCCTCAAAGTCAGGCAAAAGTGGACTTAAAACTATGAATAATAAGTCATTATAAGACTTTAACTTAGTTTAAGAGAGGTTGGTCTTAATAATAATAATGTACACTTATCATGCACTCATCAACGCCCTGAGCGCTCACATGATACATATTAACCTAAATATGATATTCTATGTATACAGATGTAGAGAATAGTGATAGTCCTACCAAAACAATTTACATAAAGTATTATATTTATAGTTTATACAAACAAAGCAACAACAAAAACTCTTACTCTTAGTGCAGAGGGGTTTATCATTAGTAATAAAGGGGAAGGTTTTAAAATTAAATGATTACTATATTAGTTAATAGTGGGGAAGGTTTTAAATTATTAGTTAATACTGTTGTCGTTGTCGTTGTTGTTGTTGATGATATTTTGTATCATTGCACATCAGTTTAATTTTTTTGCATTATTTATGCTCATTATTAGTAAAATTGCTTTGAGTTTCATCACTTGGTAAATTGTAGACAAAACAGAATAACCACTTTGAAGTCTTTGTTAACAATAAAAAAATTAAAAAATTATTGCAACAAATCTGGATGTACCTCTGTTGAGAGTTGCCGTAGGCAACTCAGGTCTTTGTTGTTGCATTTATGTTACATATTTTGAGCACTAATTAGTAATTAACTCCCTTGTGTGTTGAGTAAAAAAAATAAAAAAAAAATCGATTAATTTACTAAATGAATGTGTTTGAGAATCCAATGAACAAAGGCTTTTCTTTTGTCAGTTTTACATGAAGGCGTGTGTAGTGGTGACCCTGAGATGGTGCAACTGATTCTACAGTACAGAGACTTTCAGCGTTTTAACAAGCGCACCGTCGGCGTTCCAGAACTCTTGCAAAAGCTTAACGAGGTATGTATACTGCATACATACATGTGCATAATTATACTGTTGGTGGATGTGGTGGTGGTGGTGGTTGTGGCATTAGTAGTGGCTGCTGTTGTTACTCTGTTGTAAATGTAATGTTGTGCTGATGGTGGTGGTAGCTGTCATTGAATTGTAACAGTTTTGTTGTTGTTGTTCACTTGTTGCAGTTATTTTGTTGTTGTTCTCTTGTTGCCGTTATTGTTTTTGTTGTTCACTTTAATTGCAAATATTGTTTTTGTTGTTCACTTATTGCAGTTATTGTTGTTGTTCAGTTGTTGCAGTTGTTCACTTATTGTTTTTGTTTTCACTTATTATAGTTATTTTTGTTGTTCACTTGTTGCAGTTATTGTTTTTGTTGTTCACTTATTCAGTTATTGCATTTGCAGTTATTGTCATTGTTCACTTGTTGCAGTTATTGTTTTTGTTGTTCACTTATTGCAGTTATTGTCATTGTTCACTTGTTGCAGTTATCATTTTTGTTGTTGTTGCTGTGCTCTTGCGTTCTTGTTTTTGTTCGTTCACTTGTTGCTGTTGCTGTTTATGTTGTTGTGGTGGTGGAGACTGCTGATGTTACTGCTGATGACTGCTGATGTTACTCTGTTGTAATATCAATGTTATCATGTAACACTGTTGTTGTGGTGGTGGTTGCTGTTCTTCCTGCTGCCATTGTATGATACATATTTTCAAGGTTTCTGCTTATAGTAATCAGTATTAAACTTATGTAATCTGCTTCCTATATAAATATGAAAGTTAACCCCTTCTCTGCCCCAGCCTGTAAAATTTACGGGCTGATAGATACACCGACGCGCCTGCAAACAGTATATTTTCCGCTTCTGTAACACACCTATTTTCAGTTCTATGCGTTTTGATGAAAATATTTTCATATGCCAGTGGGAAAACAAAGACAAATAGGCTTACGGGTTTTAGATTTTGCACGTTTGTTGGTCAGTTCCAAGTGACACCATGGCAAGGGAAGGGGTTAAAAGAAGAAAAGGGGCATGGGGGTGGTCACACATTCATGCACCTCATGGCTTGTTGCATACATACATGATCCATGCATACAGACTCACATTTATCCAATTCCACATAATATTTTTGCTTTCTTCCATAAAGAATTACACAATAGCTAATCATTGTAACATACTGAATTTTATTGCTTTCTGTTTCAGTCACCAGATTTCTATGTGGAAATGAAATGGGAGTTCACAAGCTGGGGTACGTAGACAGGAGACTGCACAGCAGCCTGTTCTGTTTGTATGCAAGACTGCAGGGATTTTAATTTAAAGGCAAAAACTGAAAAAGAAAAAGAAGCTGAGATTGAGAAAGAAGGAATGAGAAAGGCATGTGAAGCATTGAATTCTATCCCGGTGATCATGCTACACAATTTTCGCACCGGTGTGGTGTCTGTAATGTAAGTGATACGGTTGTGGAAGTGGTTCACAAAAGCCAGTCAAATAACCAAGTACAGTCAGATACACAGCCATCCATGCTGCTCGTACTACCACACCTGTGCAAGCAGACACCCAGCTGCTTTCCCCATCTAGAACACACATGCATGCACGCTCTCTTGCACTCATACACAGGTTCACAAATACACATTTATACATGTATGCAACCCACACTGGCCTACACACACTCTCATGAGTCACTGTGCTGCCTTTTTATTTTTTTATTTTTAGAACCAGTCAAAAGACTTGAATGATCAATTGTTTCTGGTAAGTGATATTATATATGCTGATCTTATTAATTTTAGGTACAGCATTTTTCTACACTTTCACCTAAAATTAATTACTTTGCTTCCCCCCCCCCCCCCCCCCCCCCCCCCACACACACACACACACTTCAGCCTAAAACAAACCAAAAAATGCTTATCTTATGCGGTAAAATACCAGAAATTACCAGTTAACTTGAACCCTGTAACCAGCTCCTGGATTGTTTTTAAAAGAGAGAAAACCTTGGAGCCGGTTTGGCCTTCCTTCAAGGCCTTAGGCTGGTAAGTAGATGCTGTCGGTTCAATTCCCTGCTTTGGTTCTCCCTTCTCTTCAAAAGTTTAGGTTGAAGTGTAGAAAAAACAAAAACAAGCAAGTAACTGCTTGTTGGGGGCATTATATCTAGGTTCAGAGGACCTTAAACTACAGTTAAACAGCGTAAATCTGAAAAAACAGATAAGAAAGTCTGTCTCCCTTCATGAAGAGCCTTTTGGGTGCACCCCCCCACCCCCAGAGCCTATTGGGTGTACCCCCCCCCCCACTCCCACCCTACCCCCACCCCCAAGCCAAATCTGATTTTTGGCCCCTGTCACTAAGCTGAGAATAGTGGGGTTATTAGAATTCTGATCCTGGTGAGGAGCATTATTATGTTGGTTGCCTAGGTTAGACACCTGTTTCATAACCTGAGTAGAGCTCTATCACTCTGATAGTAGTTACTGGGGGCGGGGACAGCTCAGTGGTTAGAGCGCCGGACTCGTGACTGAAAGGTTGCAGGTTCGAATCCCTGCAGGAGTGGTGGGAGAATTTTCTTCTCCAGGGTCAACTCTGTGCTGACTCTTATTTTGGTATCCGTTCCACCCCTGTGTTACCGCAGTAGCACATAAAAGATTCCGGTCATTCTGCCAAAAGTGCAGGTGGCAGGTTACAGCTAAACACGCATACACCTTATGTATGTGGCTTTGCATGAAGCGACATGGTGCATGGTTGTATGGGGTACACAGAACTTGCACTGAGACGGCTGCAGTTTCATGTGGCACCAGCCATGCCAGCACTGTAAGTACATCACTTCGGTGGATATTTAAAAAAACAAAACAAAAACGCGCCTATAAAAAGCTAGTTACTCTGAATGTAGAACCACAGGCGAGCGCAGTGAGTCTGCTCAGGAGAGCGGAGAATAGCGCCATATAAGCGATCATCAATCAATCGATCAATATAACCGCGCCAGTTGACTGGGCGTGAAACGCCAATTTACTTACTTACTTACCTGAGTAGCTCTAGGTCAGACATGTTTCGCTTACTCAGTTTTCTTTGAAACTTGTGGTTTATGCATGGACATTGGCTTTGTGAGTATATATATTTAAATTTTAATTATATTTTCACTGTTTTCAAGGACTTGTTGAAAACTTTAATCCTGGAGTTTTTCTTGGATGCCTCCTGAACCTGTTGCAGTGAGGTCTTTGAAACAGAGCACAGTGATGACCACCTGGTATCAAGCTTTAGACAGTCACAACAATCTAGATTGACTTTGACACATTTTCAGGGTCACAGGGGAATATTTTAATGGTATGCAGAATGAGAGAATTTGAATTTTTATTTTGTATATTTTTTCATCTTTCAGTGCCACTTATATCCAGGATGTGCCCCAGTGATACTTACAGAGTGTGGAAATGTGGTAAGAGGCTTGCCTGTGTGGCACATTTTTTCAGTTAGTAGTTACTGAGTTAGACTCACAGTCTCACACACACAATACACAGACAGCAGTGATTATTAGCATGCATTGAACTCTTCATTATTCCGTTTCACACAGACTGGCAGACACATGAACACACACTCACATGCATGCATGCATGCATGCATGCATGCACACACACACACATATGCATTCACTCACACACACACATGCACACACCCGCACACACAAACACACACACACACACACACATGCACTGTCACACACGCACGCACAAGTGCACGTGCACGCACACACACTCACACCACAAATGTGAGCACACACACACACACCCACACACCCACACACACACACACATGCATGCCTACACACACACACACACACACACACACACACACACACACACACACACACACACACACACACACACACACACACAACCTCTGTTGCATACTTGTACTTGTCATTTTGTTCCTTCACTCTTTTGTGATGCTTTCATTTTTTCTTTCTTTTGTCACATAAATATTTCTTCATTTAATTGTTTGTTAATTTGATTTTCATGACCAGTCCAGGTTTCTTTATTTAATTGTTTATTAATTTGATTTCCATGATCAGTCCATGTTCTTTTCATGCGTGTGTGTGAGTGTGTGTGTGTGTGTGTGTGTGTGTGTGTGTGTGTGTGTGTGTGTGTGTGTGTGTGTGTGTAAGAGAGAGAGAGAGAGAGAGAGAGAGAGAGAGAGAGAGAGAGAGAGATATCACAGACACTATGCAGCTTTGTTTTATTTTCTATTATATAGTTAGCTTTAATATTTTAATCCTCTCTGCATCATACAGCTGCAGTTGATATATTTTTTTAATGTGTTCTGTGTAGGTTCTTCTGTACGCATTGATACCACCCTGCTCGGTTTCGACAACATGTCTTGGCAGAGGGGCAGTCGCAGCTACGTCTTCAAAACTGCAAGTGAGTAGTTAGTACAGGCTTCCATCAGATTAAAGGAAAAAGGTAAGTTAGTGCTGATGTCCTTCAAATGAGCAAGTTAGGGAGGAGAAAAAAAAGGGAAACTAGTGTATATGAAGCCATCCATGAAATAAAGAAGGATTGCTAACTTTTTCCTGGTGAAAGTGGAAGTAAATGATTACAAGCTTAAACTTAAAGGGAACCAAACCGAAAGTACGAGTTGGCCTGAAAATGTGCAAACAGACATGTTTACCTGTACGATTTGGGCATATTTTGTACACTTAAATTTTCAGCATACAAAAATTTCAGCATACCTATTTCTAGACATGTTTTGTGGTTTGTTTGTTTTCCAATCCGGAATATTGGCAGGTGTGGGTTTTCGGTGGCACATATGGAAGTCTTGTGACCTCTTGCTGCCATAGTGTTTGTTTCTGTATTGCGCTTTGTGTAATCTCAGCACAGAAGTCTTGGGCGATTTGAAGTGAGGATTGTATTTCGGCTTCAAAGTACAAGCATTAGCCATTTTTCTGAAAGCTGTATTGAAGTATTTCAAGATTATTTTCACTGTAAACAAAATGAAATGGAAAAGAAATGAAAATACTCTAAGAAAGTAACTTGATGCTTTATTGAGTAATAATAATAATTAAAGTATTTTTAAGGCGCAGAATCTTGTCCCTAGAGACTATTCTTAGCACATAGAACCACACACATGCACACACACACACACACACACACACACACACACACACACACACACAGACGCAGACGCATACAGAGGCACCTGCACAGTGACACACAAGCATTCTGACTATACAAAGCAGCAAACAGCTGGGAGACTTGGACTGGATAAAAGATGCAAGGAACAGAAAACATGGCAGGTCTACAATTTTGGAAAAAGAAATGTTTTTAGATATATTTTTGTTTGAGTCCAGAGAGGGTTTCTGTCGGAGAGGAAGGGGAAGGTCATACCATGTTGATGGACTGAAAACAGAAAAGATGCGGGAACGCCCAGTCAACCGGTATACAAAAAAATACACAAAAATCTAGCTTTTTAAAAAATACTACAGTTTTGTTTAAAGTGTACCCATATCTGTATCTGAGCGTAAACGGGTCTGTGCAAATATTTTCATCTGCATGCTTCATCTGGTGGTTCTGTCTAACTTGACATAAAGTATACAAAAGGAGATGACTGAGAATAAAACACCAACCTACTGCTACTACTACAATGAAAGGAGAAGATTTTGCCTTGAACTTGAGCACCTCAGGGAGTAGCCATCTTGGTTGGCTGTTTACCAACGAAGAGCGGAAAAAGATTGGTTCGTGACAAATTTTATACTTTTGCCCCACATGCCAGCTTTGTTTATGACATCACTGATGCCTTCTGGGCACAAAATGACAACACTCACAGTCCTGTTTCTACGACTTTCATTAGTTTTAAAACATTCTCTGATCAGGACAAGGAATTGAGTGAAAGACTGCTGTGTGTATATTAAAAAACAAAAAATCCAATCCTGTCAGTAAGCCTGGTGATGCTTCTTCAGTTCAGGTCCCCTTTAACATCTGACCTGTGTTCATTGGGTGTTCTTTGCTCATGGCAAGCAAGTACGATGTATGATGTCTGTGTAAGAGACAAACTTACTTTGTGTCAAGGGGAGAGTATGCACTGAGGTACGCTTGTAGGTTACTGACTTAGCCTTCTCAGTTTGGAGACTTTTTGCAGTTAGGAAGCCATGTTTTTATTTATGAAAGAGGCATTATGGTGAGGGCCGCCTGTTTTCTCTCCCACCAAGGCCCGGGCACAGCTGTGATGATGGAGATCGACCATGACAGCAAAGGGGTGTATGCCGAGACCATTCGGACATTGCCTGGCACCGCCGACCCCTCCCTGATGATGCCCTCGGAAGAAGCCGTGGCAGCCAGGCTGACCTCCCCTGTCGTCACCACCTACATTGACACCAACAGAATCTCCTTTGAAAGGTAGTGTTGGGATGATTTAACCAGCCGGTTGAAAGGTAGCGCTGAGGTAGGGTGTTTAAACAGCCAGTTCAGTGGTTGAAGGGCAGTTCTGGGTATTTCTGGGATGGGGAGTTTGAACAGATGGTTGAAAGATATTGCTGGGATGGGGGAGTTTGAACAGATAGTCAAAAGGTTGTGCTGGGATGGGGGAGTTTGAACAGGTGGTTGAAAGATTGTTGTCAGATGGGGAGTTTGAACAGATGGTTGAAAGGTTTGCTGGGATGAGGAATTTGAACAGCTGGTTGAAATGTGCTGGGATGGGCAGTTTATATGGCTGGTTGAAAGGTAGTGTTGGGACTGGGCAGTTTAAACTGCTGGTTGAAAGGTAGTGTTGGGACTGGGCAGTTTAAACTGCTGGTTGAAAGGTAGTGTTGGGACTGGGCAGTTTAAACTGCTGGTTGAAAGGTAGTGTTGGGACTGGGCAGTTTAAACTGCTGGTTGAAGGGTAGTGCTGGGACTGGGCAGTTTGAACTGCTGGTTGAAAGGTAGTGCTGGGACTGGGCAGTTTAAATGGCTGTGGTTTGTAACAAAATTGCACCCCGGAAAACAGCCCCCCTTAAACAGCATCTCACTAGGAAAATTGCCCACTGATTAGCTCCCTTCCCAGGTAAGTGTTGTGTTCTGTAGTACACAATGCATCATTTTTCAGGGCTCTATTAATTACATACTTGAAACAGACTTTAGCTGCTCTTGATTTTTTTTCCTTCTCTTCTCTCTCTTTGTGTGTGTGTGTGTGTGTGTGTGTGTGTGTGCATGCACACGCATGTCTACATATTGTGTGTGTGTGTGTGTGTGTGTGTGTGTGTGTGTATGTGTGTGTGTGTACCATTTCAAGCTTAATGAGCCATTCCGGTGTCTTTGACATAATGAGAGGGTAACAACCATATTTCTGTGTGTTTGTTTCAGGAGTAAATCGGGTATCTGGGGGTGGCGCAGCGACAAGGCCGAGAGTGTCAACGGGTATGAGTGCAAAGTAAGTCCTCTCTTTTGGCTCCATCACTGCCAAAGGCATCAGGGCATGCTATGTCTTGGAATCACCTGTGGCCATAGAACTGGCCTCTCTTGTTTCTGCCTTCCCCAGTTCATTCAGCTGCATGGGTGAAGTATAAATAATATATATTTGTAGCTGTTGGTTCCTGCAGATATTTAACGCACTGTGCAGGTGTGAAACGGGTGACAATGACTTGGTTCCTGCAGATGTTTAACACACTGCAGGTGTGCAGCACTCATGGTGTGAAACAGGTGACAATGACTTGGTTCCTGCAGATGTTTAACACACTGCAGGTGTGCAGCACACATGATGTGAAATGGGTGACAATGACTTGGTTCCTGCAGATGTTTAACACACTGCAGGTGTGCAGCACACATGATGTGAAATGGGTGACAGTGACTTGGTTCCTGCAGATGTTTAACACACTGTGCAGGTGTGCAGCACACATGATGTGAAATGGGTAACAATGACTTGGTTCCTGCAGATATTTAACACACTGTGCAGGTGTGCAGCACACATGATGTGAAATGGGTGACAGTGACTTTTTTCATTGAAAGTGTGTTCTGCAGGTGTGTACGATGTACCTGCATGCCAGCACATGTGTTAGAATGCTCAGTTTTTGAACTGATGATCATGCCAGATTTTGCTCACCTGCACAGATGTTCAGAGCGTAGTAGCTGTGTTTCACCAGACGCTTATTTCGCAGTGCTTTATCTGTGTTGAACTGGTGACAATGGCAGAGTTTTCACCACAAGCTTATTCTGCTGGTGTACAAAATGTATTTTATTTGCGTGGGCAGATGTTTGTTGAGGTGGCTGAGTTTTAGGAAGAGTTTATTCTCAGCTGAATAAAAATTCACAAATGTCTCTGTTGGCTATGTGCAGGTGCTTGGTTTACACAATGTTAAATTGGCTGCGTTTTAGCAAGAGCTTATTGTGCAGGTGTATAAAAATTCACAAATGTATCTTTTTGCCTGTGCCCACACAAGGGAGGTAATTTAAATTAGCACTCAAAAGGTGTCGCACAAACACAACGGCAAAGACCTGAGTCACCTACAGTAACTCTCCCCTGGCATGCAGGTAAATACAAGGTACATAAACTCCACATCTAAACTCCATCCTGTACCTCTGGTGGAGTTTGTTGCGTTTGCATGACGTCTTTCCAGCCCTTGTGTGTTGATTCTGCAATATTGCTCTGGGCCTCATTCTGTTTCAGAATATTCTGCAGGTGTCTAAAAATTCACAAATGTGTCTGTTCACCTGTGCAGGTGTTCAGTGCCCACAGTGTTGAGTTGGCTGAGTTTTAGCAAGAGCTTATTCTGCAGGTGTCTAAAGAAATTCACATATGTGTCTGTTCACCTGTGCAGGTATTCATCACCCACAGTGCTGAGTTGGATGAGTTTTAGCAAGAGCTTATTCTGCAGGTGTATAAAAAAAAAATCACAAATGTGTCTGTTTACCTGTGCAGGTGTTCAGCACCCACAGTGTTGAGTTGGCTGAGTTTTAGCTAGAGCTTATTCTGCAGGTGTATAAAAAAAAAGATCACAGATGTATCTGTTCACCTGTGCAGGTGTTCAGCGCCCACAGTGTTGAAATGGCCGAGTTTTAGCAAGAGCTTATTTTGCAGGTATATAAAAAAAATCACAAATGTATCTGTTCACCTGTACAGGTATTCAGTGCCCACACAAGGGAGACAAAGACCTGAGTTGCCTGTGGTAACTCTCACCTGGCATGCGAGGAAACACATGGTACATAAACTCCACCAAGGGTACAGGATGCAGCTTGTTGTGTTTGTGTGACGTCTTTCCAGTGCTAGTTAACTCCCTTGTGTGTTCATTCTGCTGTTGGTTGAGTGTTGCTTTACGTCCACAGAAACCATAGGCGTATTATGGATGGGAGCCCAGGACGGCCACCTCGACTTTCACGCAGCTCCTGAGCTCTGTTAATTCTGCACGAGTGTGCTGGGCATCATTCTGTTTCAGGCTACTTATTCTGCAGGTGCAAAAAAAATCACAAATGTGTCTCTTTGTCTGTGCAGGTGTTTAGCGCCCACAATGTTGAGCTGGTGACCAAGTCCCGGACGGAGCATCTGACCAAGCAGGACAAAGAGCGGTCAAAAAAGACCAACAAGACGCCGCTAGAGACCTTCCTGGGAGCAACGGAGGAGCAAGCCATTCAGCATGCAGGGGCCGGAATCAACGGAGTGAGTTTTGCTGTTGTGTTGTCCTTGACATGCACATTTTTGAATTGTGCGCTATTTCGAAAAGGTGTGGTATTTCACGTCAACTGATCTCCTCCTTATTTTCCTTGCATTTTGCAGCTGGTTTGTGGTTTTAATAACCTGCTGTCTATTTCTGTCTCTCTGTCCATCTCTCACTGTTTCTCTCTTTTGTCCCTCTCTCACTCTCTGTTTCTCTCTCTTTTTCTTTCTCTCTGACTCTTTGTCTGTGTGTCTCTGCCTGTCTGTCTGTCTCTCTCTCTCTGGCCATCTTTCACTCTTTGTTTCTCTTTCTTTCTTTCTCTCTGACTCTCCCTGACCCTGTCTCTCTCTCTGTCTTTGTTTATCTGTCTGTCTGTCTGTCTCTTTCTGTCTCTCTGTGACTGGACTGTTTCTCTTTCTCACTCTGTCCGTCTTTCACTCTCTGTTACTCCCTCTCTCTGTCCATCTTTCACTCTCTGTTACTCCCTCTTTCTTTCGCTCTGACTCCCTTTTTGTCTCAGTCTGTCCGTCCATCTCTCTTCCTCCGCTTCTCTCCCCCTTGCTGTCTGTGTGTGTGTGTTTTTCTCTCTCTCTCTCTCTTCTTCTCCTCACTTTACCAAAGGGCACTCCCTAACTTCACTCGTCATTCTCCAGACCACCAACACTGTGTCCTACAACCCCTCGTCCATCACGCCGGAGGAGTACTTCAACGCGCTCGTCAGCCTCGGCGACCGCGACATAGGACGGCCCATCGAGCAGTCGACCAAGATTCAGAAATTCAAGGCCACGCTGTGGCTGTGCGAGGACTTTCCGCTCTCATTGCAGGAGCAGGTTTTGCCGATCATAGATCTGATGGCGACCAGCAACGCTCACTTCGCCAAGCTGCGGGACTTTATCACCTTGCAGCTGCCTGCTGGATTCCCTGTGAAGATTGGTGAGTGGTCTCCCCTTGCTCCCGGAGTCCTCCCTTCCCATCCCCATCCCAAACACTGTATTTTTTGTCCTTTTCTTGTTTGTGAGTGTGTGTGTGTGTTGTGAGTGTGTGTGCATGTGTGTGTGCATGTGTGTGTGTGTGTGTGTGTGTGTGTGTGTGTGTGTGTGTGTGTGTGTGTGCATGTGCACATGCGCGTGCGTGCATGTATGTACGAGCATGCATCTGTGGATGTGCATTTAAATCTTTGTTGTCAGTATATGTATGTATGTTTAAAGAATCTATATGTATAAACGCTTAGGGCCTGTGTGGGCTAGGCGCTCAAAGTACCCTTTATTATTATTTAACATGAAACTGTAGTGTCTCATCAGGGTGGTTGTGGTCTCTCATCAGGGTGGTTGTGTTCATTCATCAGGGTGGTTGTGTTCTCTCATCAGTTTGTGTTCTCTCATCAGGGTGGTTGTGTTCTCTCGTCAGGGTGGTTGTGGTCTCTCATCAGGGTGGTTGTGGTCTCTCATCAGGGTGGTTGTGGTCTCTCATCAGGGTGGTTGTGTTCTTTTGTCAGGGTGGTTGTGTTCTTTTGTCAGGGTGGTTGTGTTCTCTCATCAGGGTGGTTGTGTTCTTTTGTCAGGGTGGTTGTGTTCTTTTGTCAGGGTGGTTGTGTTCTCTCATCAGGGTGGTTGTAGTCTTTTGTCAGGGTGGTTGTGGTCTTTTGTCAGGGTGGTTGTGGTCTCTCATCAGTGTGGTTGTGTTCTCTCATCAGGTAAGTAAGCAAGTTGATGTTTTACGCCCAGTCAACCAGTGCAGTTCTATCAGGGCGATTCTCTCATTAGGGGGTTCCGCCATTTGTAATTATGCTGACATGTCTCCGTTCACTGTTTGTCACTTTCCGTTTATTTATTTTTTCTCTCCCTCTCTCTCTCTCCAGAAATTCCTCTCTTCCATGTGCTGAACGCGCGGGTGACGTTTGGCAACATCTTTGGCTCTGTGACGCCCCAGGAATTTGTCACATTGATACGAGAGCCGACCATGTCCTGCGTGGTTGATGAACAGTGTTTTGAAGCTCCTGCAACATATCACCAGAGTGGTAAGGGATAACAGTGATAGTAATGATGATGATGATGAGCACATGCACAGCGCTCTGTCTCACAGGCCACCAATTGGCACCAAGCATACTTTTGTCATGACAAAAGATGTGTTTTGTTGCAACAAACATGTTTGTCATGACAAAAGTAAGCTTGCTGTGACAAGTTTTGTCACCACAAAAATATGTTTGTCATGACAAATGTTTTTGTTGTTGCGTCAAGCATACTTTTGTCGTGAGGAAACACAAAAAGGGCTGATGATAATGAAATTGTAATAAACCTCTTTTTTTCTTTTTCTTTTTTGTTTGTTGTTGACATCTCTGTGGTTTTTGACGTCAAGTGTTAAATGGCAAAAAACTGAACAGTTAATAATAATAACCCTCTTATAGCTCTACCCTCTAAACAATGTACAAGCTCACAACGCTGTACAGTATCAGAATACAAACTATAGAAAGAAACAAGCATGGAAATATAAACGCTCTTATGAATTTCCAACAGCTGGAGACAGGGGTACACGACTCTTGTGTCGTGTGGGCTGACAAGGAATTCAGAGAGCTCTTAACACAACTGACAATGTGCTACAGGCATTTGCACACTTAAGACTTTACAGCAGCAAAATAATATCCTGATGATACTATGCAAAAAAAATTGCCAGTGCTTAGGGATACAAGAAATACTGTTCACTGTGATGGTCCCAGCTTGCTTTTCTGTGTGTGTGTGTGTGTGTGTGTGTGTGTGTGTGTGTGTGTGTGTGCACTTTTTGTTCTCTAGTTCATTCATTCAGTATTGCTTTACGTCCACAGAGACTGTTGGGACTGTTAGGGACAGGGAGCCCGGGATGTCCACCTTGACTTTCCCGCAGCTCCTGAACTCGGACAGAAAAAGTGACCTGAATAAATAGGAGAAAATAAAAACTGAGACAGTAACATTGACAGATTACACGCATATATAAATATATATCTAATCTCTGTATGTGGGCCGTGCGCATTTTGTCAATTGACTGAGTGAATGTTGGTTCCAGGTGACACCCACCATGAACGTCTGAGAGATGAAGATGACGAGCTGCTTCAGTTTGCCATCCAGCAGAGCCTGGTTCAGTCAGGCTCAGAGGAGGACCAGGTGTGTATGACTGCATTGTGGCTGTGGTGGGTGGGGTATAAAAGAGCTAAGGCTATGGCTGATGAGGTATGAGTGAGAGTGTGTGGTGGTTGATGAGGTACGAATGAGCTGTGGCTGTGGTTGATGAGGCATGACTGAGACTGGGTTATGGTTGATGAGGTGGGAGTGAGACTGGGTTGTGGTTGACGAAGTATAAATGAGACTGGGTTGTGGTTGATGAAGTATGAATGAGATTGGGTTGTAGTTGATGAAGTATGAGTGAGACTGGGTTGTGGTTGATGAAGTAGGAATGAGAATGGGTTGTGGTTGATGGAGTATGAGTGAGACTGGGTTGTGGTTGATGAAGTAGGAATGAGATTGGGTTGTGGTTGATGAGGTATGAATGGGGCTGGGTTGTGCTTGATGAGGTATGAAAGAGACTGGGCTGTGGTAGATGAGGTTTGAATAAGATTAGGCTGTGGTTGATGAGGTACGAATGAGACTGGGTTGTGGTTGATGAGGTACAAATTAACTTGGGTTGTGGTTGATGAGGTATGAATGAGGCAGGATTGTGCTTGATGAGGTATGAAAGAGATTGGGCTGTGGTAGATGAGGTTTGAGTAAGATTAGGCTGTGGTTGATGAGGTACGAATGAGACTGGGTTGTGGTTGATGAGGTACAAATTAACTTGGGTTGTGGTTGATGAGGTATGAATGAGAACGAGCTTTGAGTTTGCACTGAAAAGTAGGCGATCCCTGTCTGCACCTGTTGTTGGGATCTTTAAAAAAATAAAAATAAAATAATATATTTTTGAACTCAAAGAACAGTTATTGAAATACAAACGTTGAATATTAAACAAACTAGTAATTTAGGTAACTTACACACACACACACACACACACACACACACACACACACACACACACACACACAGAGTTTCAGTGGTTGGTAGAGAGAGAGAGAGAGTCATACTTTAAACACAAAAGATCAGCAAGTGATAACGGTTGTCTCATGCCTTTCTGTTGGGATCTTTTGACATGCTTCGTTGCTTCACTGTTTGTGCTTTGAGCTCAAGTCAGAGGTCAAGGTGGTCAGGACAAGAACAGAACAGTCCCTCTGAGTGCAGAGCGTGAATTTAAAAGAAAAAATCTGTTTGCACTGTCTGGCTGTCTGTGTTTTTTTCATTGACACTGTTCAACCCTGTCATCTTTTAAAGCCAAACTGAAAACCTTTCTCTTCTTGCAGTATTTTCACTACAGTCATAGTCAGTGTGTGTGTGTGTGTGTGTGTGTGTGTGTGTGTGTGTGCGCGCGCGCGCGCGTGTGTGTGTGTGTGCGCACATGTATGATGTATGATACTGATCAGTGTCATGCACATTCAGTTTCACTGCTGTGTGTGTGTGTGTGTGTGTGTGTGTGTGTGTGTGTGTGTGTGTGTGTGTGAGAGTGTGTGTGTTTCCATATAATACTTTATGTAAATTGTTTTGATAGGACTGTGCTCTATAGGGTGTAGAGCTGGGTGTGATATGTGTATACAGTATATTTAGGTTAATATGTGTTATGTGAGTGCTCATGGCATTGATGAGCCTCAGTAAATGTACATTATTATTATTATTATTTGCATTTTGCTGTGACCAGGTGACCTTTTGGGAGGCCCTAAACCGCAGCAATCCAGCCCCAGGGAACGGCACAGAGGACACTGACCGACAGATGCAACGGTAAGTGTACGTGGCATGCATCCGCTGAAGTAATGCCAGGCGGGTAACCTGTGTTCTTGTTGGAAGTGGGGGGGTGGGGGGGTGGGGGGGGGGTGGAGGGGGGGGGAGTGAAAAGTTTATCATTCTGAGAAGAAAATGCAGCCTGCAACACTGTTTGCGCCTGCTTAGTTCTCCTGGAGACAGACATCCAGTTCAAATGTTTGCACACACTCAAAGCACCAACAGCTCCTGGAGACAGACATCCAGTTCAAATGTTTGCACACACTCAAAGCACCAACAGCTCCTGGAGACAGACATCCAGTTCAAATGTTTGCACACACTCAAAGCACCAACAGCTCCTGGAGACAGACATCCAGTTCAAATGTTTGCACACACTCAAAGCACCAACAGCTCCTGGAGATAGACATCCAGTTCAAATGTTTGCACACACTCAAAGCACCAACAGCTCCTGGAGACAGACATCCAGTTCAAATGTTTGCACACACTCAAAGCACCAACAGCTCCTGGAGATAGACATCCAGTTCAAATGTTTGCACACACTCAAAGCACCAACAGCTCCTGGAGACAGACATCCAGTTCAAATGTTTGCACACACTCAAAGCACCAACAGCTCCCGGAGACAGACATCCAGTTCAAATGTTTGCACACACTCAAAGCACCAACAGCTCCTGGAGATAGACATCCAGTTCAAATGTTTGCACACACTCAAAGCACCAACAGCTCCTGGAGATAGACATCCAGTTCAAATGTTTGCACACACTCAAAGCACCAACAGCTCCTGGAGATAGACATCCAGTTCAAATGTTTGCACACACTCAAAGCACCAACAGCTCCTGGAGATAGACATCCAGTTCAAATGTTTGCACACACTCAAAGCACCAACAGCTCCTGGAGATAGACATCCAGTTCAAATGTTTGCACACACTCAAAGCACCAACAGCTCCTGGAGATAGACATCCAGTTCAAATGTTTGCACACACTCAAAGCACCAACAGCTCCTGGAGATAGACATCCAGTTCAAATGTTTGCACACACTCAAAGCACCAACAGCCAATCTGCCCTGTGTGGTGTTTGTTTTTGGCAAGGTTTTGGCAGAATTTCTGTGGGTATTTGGGTAATATTTGTTTCTGGGAGAGTTTCTGTCAGTAACTGTGCAGTGTTTGTTTTCGGCAGAGTTTCTGTGGGCATTTGTGTGATGTTTGAGTTTGGCAGAGTTTCTGAGCGTAATTGTGCGATGTTTGCACTTAGCTGAGTTTCTGTGGGTAATTGTGCAGTGTTTGTTTTTGGCAAAGTTTCTATGGGTAATTGTGCAGTGTCTGAGTTTGGCAGAGTTTGTGGGTAATTGTGCAATGTTTATTTTGTTTTTGTTGTACTTTTAGTTTTGAGCACACCTGTGCGCACTTGGCACTGTGAACATGTTTTGGTGGGATTTTTTAAATATTTTTATGTGCCATATACAAATTTTAATTCATTCAGTCAGTTCAGTTTGGTAGTATCTCAGTGCTGGGAAAAGCCCACATGCGCTCCACTGTGTCTCAGAAGTTTTCCCAGTTTTGCCTTTGAAACATTTCCAACATTATCTGATAGACAGTGGTCCTTTTCTCATCCTTTTATTCATTCATTCCATTCATTGACTTGTGTTAGGTCCAGAACTGTGACCCAGCTTGTGACGTGTGATTTAGTAAGTTGTGTTTTGAACTGGTATAAAAATATATAAAAATGGAATTAAGCATGTGATTGGTCCCAAGGTGACCCAGTGCAGTTGACAGGGACAGTGAAATCCGAGAACCAACTGATACTCATTCCAGTGCTTTCCAACATCCCAGAGAGCCATGAATCAGCTTACTGACATTCATTCCTTGTTGCAGTTGCTGTCTCGTTTTACATGTATTATTATTATTATTGATACTGTGTTTGTCTGTATCCTTCTATCATATTTCACTATGAATGTCTTGGTTATTAGCAGTACTGTAGCAACGGCAGATATGGGAGTCAGCCTTTGTGCTAATGTCTTCACTGTTGAGAAATAAAGTTTAATCAATCAATCATTCCAATGCTTTCCAACACCCCAGAGAGCCACGAACCAACTGACTGTCACCCATTCCAGGAACTAACTCCAGGAATAACCTCTACATGCCAAGGCTAAGGCTTGCCTTGTTTAAAAGTAGCAGATCTTTCGCTGGAGCATCTCTCTGGAACTCCCTGCCTCAAAACATAAAATCCTGTATTTCTGTTCCTTGTTTCAAACATAATCTGCACAGATATTTGTCTGAGAATAACCTTTCTTCAAATTTGGACAGATTTGTTTGAATCACATGTTTACCTAAACTTTTGAGTGTTATATACATGTATGTCCATGATTTTTTTAAATTCTATTGTTTCTGCACATTTGTAAGAACTCTGTGAATCTGCATTAATCAATTGCTTATTCATATTTATAATCATTATCTGTTTGTAGTATTGCCGTGCCAGTTTGTGTTTGTAGTATAGCAAGGACTGGCTGTTAGATAGGTCCCAAGGGACCTAATGCTACTATCCTTGAGTATATACTCAAGTTTTTGAGTTCTAGTTTGGATTCATTCCAGTGCTTTTCCAATGCCCCACAGAGCCGTGAACCAGTTGACTGACACTCATTCCAATGCTTTTCCAATGCCCCACAGAGCCATGAACCAGCTGACTGACACTCATTCCAATGCTTTTCCAATGCCCCACAGAGCCATGAACCAGCTGACTGACACTCATTCCAGTGTCCCACAGAGCCATGAACCGATTGACTGACACTCATTCCAACGCCCCACAGAGCCGTGAACCAGTTGACTGACACTCATTCCAATGCTTTTCCAGTGCCCCACAAAGCTGTGAACCAGTTGACTGACACTCATTCCAATGCCCCACAGAGCCATGAACCAGTTGACTGACACTTATTCCAGTGCTTTGCCAACGCCCCACAGAGCCATGAACCAGTTGACTGACACTTATTCCAATGCTTTGCCAATGCCCCACAGAGCCGTGAACCAATTGACTGACACTCATTCCAACGCCCCACAGAGCCATGAACCAGTTAACTGACACTCATTCCAACGCCCCACAGAGCCATGAACCAGTTGACTGACACTTATTCCAATGCTTTGCCAATGCCCCACAGAGCCGTGAACCAATTGACTGACACTCATTCCAACGCCCCACAGAGCCATGAACCAGTTAACTGACACTCATTCCAACGCCCCACAGAGCCATGAACCAGTTGACTGACACTTATTCCAGTGCTTTGCCAATGCCCCACAGAGCCGTGAACGCGCATTCCAGTGCTTCTCCAGTGCCCCAGAGAACCACGTACCAGTTGACTGACACTCATTCCAGTGCTTTGCTAATACCCCACAGAGCCATGAACCAGTTGACTGACACTCATTCACAATGCTTTTCCAATGTCCTATAGAGCCGTGAACCAGTTGACTGACACTCATTCCAGTGCTTTTCCAATGCCCTATAGAGCCGTGAACCAGTTGACTGACACTAATTCCAGTGTTCTTCCAACCCCCCCCCCACAGAGCCATTGCTGCCAGCCTGGAGGTGGGCCGGGACTGCAGCACCTCGGGTGGGGAGCAGTCCAGGCAGCGACCGCCGCCCCCACTGCCACGCGTGCTGGACGAGGACGAGGCCCAGCTACAGCTGGCTCTGCAGCTCTCGCAGCAGGACGCGCAGGACGCCGCCGAGCGGCAGCGGCGCGAGGAGGAAGAGTTGGAACGAATTCTCAAACTGTCCCTGATGGAGAAATGATGAAGGCTGTTGCCGCTGCGGGCAGGCGCCTGCGTGGCGTGGTGGCGGGGGGCGCTGCGGTGGTGGTGGGGCTGGACTACGGTGGTTTGCGGAGGTGCAAGAGTCTGTTGGGGTGAACTGTCTGGAACCGGGGCTACTTTTGAGGACAGCTTGGCAGCCTGCAAATCCATACTGTTTCGATGTGTTAGAAAGGAAGTTTAGTTTTTTGGTGGTGTGGGAGGGATGTATGTATGGTTGGGGTTGGGTGGGGTGGGGGGGGGATTTCAGACTTTGTTGCATGCTGTTGCAGTCTCTTGTGTACTCTTGTGTACTCTTGTGTGAGGTTCGAATCCGCTCTTCTTCCCGGTTGTATGGGTGGCTGTGCCGACTGAGAGAAAAATGAAGCTGTTGACCACATGACTGTGAGGGGGAGAGGTACAAAGATGTGAACAGGAGGATTTGGAGTACATTCTCAAGCTGTTCTTCATGGAAGACCAACCTGGTTCCTTTTTCTTCCCCCCCCCCCCACTTTTTATTTAATTTAATTTTTTTTGGTTTTCCTTGGTTGCTTGAAGATTGCAGGAAGATTTGAGTCTGTTCCCCCTGTTCATTTTGATGGTGGTGCTGGTTTTATACACTGATATAAAATGAAATGTGCAGCGATGAACTGAGGAGAGGTATGGGGGCCATAGGGGTGGTGGTGGTTGTGGAAGGACAGAGAGAAAGAGGTGACCCATTTCAGTGCAACACGACCCATTTTCACCAAAGGAAGCCCACTTCACCTGGACCAGCAAAAACGCTGGCAGAGACGTGAACAACAACGGCAGCGTCCCTTTCCTGTAGGCTGTCCGACCAGCTGACCAGCACAACGGCTTGATTTAAAGGGGACCCCAAGCAGAAACTCAGACTGGCCCGAAAACATCGAAGATGTGTGATTATTTCTATTTTGCAGACTTGATTTAAAGGGGACCCCAAGCGAAAGTGCAGGCTGGCCTGAAAAACGTCAAAGATGTATAGTAATTTCTATTTGGCAGACTTCCCATGTTTGTTGTGTCAATATTTAGGCCACAGAAGTCCTTTTTTTTGGCTTCGAAATTTGAGCTCCTTGGGGTGTGGACTCGTCAGTTCCACCTTTTACCAATGAAGGGCAGAAATAGGCTTGCAATGTAATGTACACCTCTGCTGTAGGAGCCAGCCTTATGCATGACATCACAGACAGGGACTGCCAAATGCAAAGTGACAGCACTCAAGTTCGTTTAATGCAAATTAGACCGTAAATCAACAGAAAAGATTGCCTTTTTTAAGCAAATTAGACCGTAAATCAACAGTTAAGATTGCCTTTTTTAAGCAAATTAGACCGTAAATCAACAGAAAAGATTGCCTTTTTAAAGCAAATTAGACCATAAATCAACAGGAAAGATTGTCTTTCTCTGCTTAAATTGTGGTCTGTGAACATTGTTAAGGAAACTTTAAAGTGGCTCTCATCACTGCCCATCTTAATGCAGGAGTCATTCTGGTGGTGACACTGTAGTGTCCCGTGTGGCACCACTGATGGCTGTGTTTCTGCAGGTTTTAGTTATCAGTTTTAAACAGATCTGATCCTAAATCCACAGAAAGCTTGCCTCTCTCTTCAAATGTGTGGTCTGTGGACATTGTCAGGGAAACGTTAAAGCGGCACTCATCGCTGCCCATCTTAACGCAGGAATCATTCTGGTGGTGGCAGTGTAGAATTAGGTATCACCTTCCCCTCTTCACCTTCTAGGAGCTTGATCTCCACCGGTATCTCATCATAAACATCTCGGCATTCCATTCCTATCAATAACGACTCATATCAGTGCCCACCTTAATACAGGAGTCATTGACAGTGTGATTTTACTCCCATTCCCCATCTCCTGGGATCTCGATCTCTGCCAGGACCTCTTCAGAGACATCTCAGTGTTCCATTCCTACAGATAGGGCCCAGGATGATGCTTCTCTCTGGGTCCCCTTTAAACATCAGGCCATATGGCATTGTGTGTACTGTGTAGGTCACACCAGTGCTTCCTCACTTTGGCTCCCCTTTAAACATCAAGTCGTACTGGATTGTGTGTACTGTGTAGGTCACACCAGTGCTTTTTTGCTTTGAGTCCCCTTTAAACATCAAGTCATATTGCATTGTGTGTACTGTGTAGGTCACACCAGTGCTTTTTTGCTTTGAGTCCCCTTTAAACATCAAGTCATATTGCATTGTGTGTACTGTGTAGGTCACACCAGTGCTTCTTTGCTTTGGGTCCCCTTTAAACATAAAGTCATACTGCATTGTGTGTACTGTGTAGGTCACACCAGTGCTTCTTTGCTTTGGGTCCCCTTTAAACATAAAGTCATACTGCATTGTGTGTACTGTGTAGGTCACACCAGTGAATCTTTGCTTTGGGTCTCCTTTAAACATCAAGTTATACTGCATTGTGTGTTACTGTTTGGGTCCCCTTTAAACATCAAGTCTTACTGCATTGTGTGTACTGTGTAGACCACATCAGTTCTATATCCCACTAGTGATAAACTCAGTGGAGGACCCACACCTTTCAGGAGGAACGGAGTTCAGGATCTGTGTGAAAGTCGAGGTGGCCGTCCTGGGCCCCCCGCCCTAATGAGCCTGACGGTTTCTGTAGACGTAAAGCAACACAGTGAACCATGCACACGCATTGGTCACAGTTTGTCCCTAATCAATTAAGCTCCACATCATCATCTTCAGGAGGAACAGGTCGTTGGAGAGAAACTGTCTGTGCTGGAAAGTGGCGCTGACTGTACTTGCATAAAACCTTCAAGAAGAGAGGGGTTCAGAGATTTGTATTCCCGCTCTTTTTTTATTTATTTTTATTTGCAGGATTCGTTTGTTTCATTTTGTTGTTGTTGTTGTTGTTTACTGAATCATGGAGTTTATTGATAGCAGTTTTTTTCCTCCATATATTTTATTTCCTACTTGCTTGTTGTTCATGTTACGTGGGTTGAGTCAGCGTGAGATCTCGAGGAGTGCTTGGTCAGTTTTGCCGGCTGGGGATGAAAGTGGTGGAATGAATTGTAGTGGCAGAAAGCTACTGTGGGAAACTGATACTGGTGTTATTCATTTGTGCAGCTTCATAAGTGTGCTTTGGGGGTTTGTTTTCTTGGTTTTTTAAATATTTTATTTACTGTCCTGGGCAGTTGGTGACTTAGTATTTTTAAAAACAGTCCGCAACCCTACTTCTCTCATGCCAGCCTTACGTCTGAGGACGTTAAACCCACATCATCTTACTTCCTCCCTCTTCACCCACCTCCATACCCCCGTCCTGTCCCTAATAAGCCGCATGGTTTCTGTGGACACTGAGCACCGTGCTTGCTTACTTACTTACCTTACTTGCAGAGGTCAGGAGCTGTGTGAAAGAAAAGGTGGCCGTCCTGGGCTCCACGTCACAAATAGTCCGTATGGTCGCTGTGGACGTAAAGCAGCATTGAAACGAAGCCTTATTTTGCCTGAGCTGATTTTGCCTGCTGGCTACGGAATTCATCAGCTAACCAGAGGGACCCGGATCAGTTCCATTTATGTTTCAGAGATGTGGTTTATGAACACTGTCTGGAACCTAGGGAATTCATTAGCTACCCAGAGAGACCCAGTTCCCTTCTGTTTATAGTCATCATTTCACGACAGTGGTTTATGAACACTGTCTGGAACCTAGGGAATTCATTCAGCAGCTAACCAGAGAGACCCATTTCCGTTCCGTTTGTGTTTATCGATCGTTTCAACGGTGTGGTTTATGAACACTGTCTGGAATTGTTGTGCTCACAAGCCCCATTTAGCACCTCCTGTTTGTAATATTGGCACTTCACCTCAAGATGATGATGATGAAGTGATGCTTAATGTCCTCAGATGTCAGTTGACATATTAGGGACAAGCTGTGACCAATGCCGAAGCATGGTTCAATATAGCTTTACGTCCACGGAAACCAGAAGGCTCGTTAGGACGGACAGCCCAGGACGGCTACCTTGACTCTCACGTAGCTCCTGAACTATGAGCACCTCAAGGTGACATTGTGGCCATTTATAGGCTTGGCTCGGTTCGGCTTGGCTCAACCAGGGCTGGGCGGGGTTGCTGCATCACTTACAACTGAAATCTGGTCTAGATTTGAATCAGAAGTTGGACATCATTGTTGTTCCCAACGTCATCTGTCTGCCATGCTGCCAGACCATAGGTCTGCGTTCCAAACAGCAGAGGGTGTACAATAATGCAGTGTGAGCCACGCTCAGCCAGAAGCTGTGTGAAAGTCGAGGTGGACGTTCTGGGCTCCCGTCCCTAATAAACCTAGGGTTTCTGTGGACGTAAAGTAACACTTCAACAACATCGTAGGACCTCAGAGATCAGGAGCCGTGTGAAAGTCGAGGTGCACGTTCTGGTCTCCCGTCCCTAATAAACCTAGGGTTTCTGTGGACGTAAAGCGACACTAACCATCAACAACTCTCAGCCTGCCGAAAGTGGCTTGCTTCCATCCCTGGGCAACCAAGTGTGGACACATGCTCACGCGTTCAGGCTGAGCTGAGTGCAAATGTTTTCGCAGGTGTAATCGCCCTGGTATCAGTTTATAACTGTATTGGTTGACTGGCTGTGAAACACCAGGTTACTCACTCACTGGTGGAAACGGCCCCCGATTTTGTCCACGTGAAATGTACTGTATTACTGTTAGAATCAGGCTGCATGTTCGGTTCCAGATAGATGTTTGAAGCGTGACTGAGTTTGATCCCTTTTTTCTTCTGTCTTTTCTCTCTCTTCCATTAAGCTAGGGGATGCCTGTCTGCCAGTTCCACGCTGCCCAGCCCCTTCGTAAGTTCGTATCATTATAGCGAGGTGCACCTGCTTGTGTGCTTTGTGATTGGGAATTGACTCCTCCAGTATTGGCTTCACCAAGATGTGCATGAATGTAAACCCAGGTTCAAACACAAAAGTAAGCGCGCACACACGCACACGCACGCGCACACACACACACACACACACACACGCACACACACACACACGCAAACGCACATACACACACACACACACAAAAAACAACAACAACAACAACATAACAGATTAGGCTGCTCAAATTGAAAAAATTGAAAGCACTCATTTGTGAAGGGACAGTTTTCGAGACTTACCAGATTTGTGTGTGAGAGAAGACTATTCAGTGTGTGTGTGTGTGTGTGTGTGTGTGTGTGTGTGTGTGTGTGTGTGTGTGTGTGTGTGTGTGTGTGTGTGTGTGTGTGCTTTAAATTACAAGAGAAAACAACTGAACGACAGCAGATAGTAATGAGCACAGCTGTAAAACCACTACCCCCTGCCCCCTACCTCCTCTTCCCCTCACCCCCCCCCCCCCCCCAACCCCCAAGACCCTGAGAGTCAGATTTATGTGCAATAAATGGTAAATGTAAGCTGTAAATGTTGATTGCATTTACCTGCATGTGTCTGGATGGAGTGAGCTGGAGGTGACTCTTCTGTTTCATGCAGAGAATATTGAACAGGTGGAGAGCTGAATCTCCTGTTTCGCGCGCAGAATATTGAACAGGTGGAGAGTAGCATATATATATGTTCTTTTCACTTGAAAGTGTGGCTTATAACCTTTTTTTTTCCTTTCGTTTGTTGTTGTTGTTGTCTTTTTTATGCCTGAAAAATGCTTGTAGGTATGCAGGTGTATAACTGAGGTGTGTGTTAAGGAGTTTCTAAAACAGTTGACACATTTGCATTGATGAATATGTATGAGGCGCGCATGTGCATTAAGCAGTTTGTAGGAATGTGTTTGGCATATTTCTGTCGCTGACTTTGCAAATGCCCGATATTACTGGTGAGGAATAAGTTCAGTGCTCGCCAAAGGCACAAACAGAAGAACACTCAGACAGCTTTAAGACCTCTTTTTCTTGAAATGCAAATATTTAAGACCACTTCTTTTTAATAAGATAAGACCTCACCACAACAGCAACAAAATATGCACCTGCAGCATTGGTCGATGAGCTGTGTTTACATATGTACAATGTAGATATGGATTTGTTTCCTCACTGTCTTACGAGCCAAACACATAAAAGGTTCAAAAGAATGCTGTTTGTTAGGAACACAACATGCGAATTTTCGGGGTAATCCCCTTGATCAAGCTACAGAACGACACTTAAACGGTGAAAAACGATGAAAACTGAGACGGAGAGCTAAGCCGCTTATCTGTCTTTGGTTTAGCTATGTTGTTTTCGTGTCCAGTTCTTTTGAACCTGTTACTTGTTTGGATCTTGTTTTAGAACGCTAGCTGTCAGTCTTGTTTTAGGAGTTTTTTTTTTTTTTTTTTTTTTTTTTTTTTTCGCTGTCGTATGTTTATGAGAAATAAGCAAGCTTCGTGCTGCAGTTTGGGAGTGGCTTAGGATCCCAGCTGATTCTCTGCCCCAGCGCGCTGAGCATTCAAGCTAATGGAATCATGCGCTATAAAAGTGGACATCATCGTCATCGTCATCATCATCATCATCATCAGAGCTCAGGAGCTGTGCGAAAGTCGAGCTGGACGTCCTGGGCTCCCGTCCCTAATACGCCTACGGTTTCTGTGGACGTAACGCAACACTCAACCATCATCCTCAACATTATCATAATCATCGCCATCATCGGTTCTCATTAACTGACACGTGTGTCAAAAAAAGAAGGAAAAAAAAGAAGCATACTGGGTGGGTAGGAGTTCCTAGGCGTACCCCACCCCTTCCCTCCCCCCAACCCCACTCCATTCGCCTCCGAGTGTTTGACAGACGTCCATTTGTCTCTCAGTCTCATCGTATTTGTTATTGTGTCTCGAGTGATCGTAAAATAACAAAAACAAACAACAGCGGACGTTGCTTACAAATAATATATGCACAGTGCACTGTCTTCAACCACAGCAGCATGTGTCGTGAATGTACATGTATCAACAAAGAGAAGTTACTTTTTTCCATTTGTGCGGTTTTTTGTTTTGTTTTTGTTCACTGTTTTTTCCTGCTAAACATGTTCCATTGTTGTCACATGACATTGTTCACCAGTGGAATCCACGGATCTGTACTCATGTCTGTTCAGAGATTGATGTCTGAACGGTATGAAATCATCTGGGATTATGTATGATTGATAGGTAACTGGTTCACCCCCCACCCCCACCCCTTGATATATATATATCAATGGACTGTGCTGAGTATTTTGTTGTTGTTGTTTTGTATGTGCTTGCGTGTCTGTACTGGCAGTCGCATGTTTAAAGCTGTGGTTGGCAGGGGTTGAACTAACACGTTAAAAGAGTAACAGAACAACAACAACAAAACAGACCCCCCCCCCCCCCCCCAATTATTTCATTAATTTCAGATGTTTTTCTTTTTTTCTTAGCTGTGTCTCTAAACTTGGCAGCCAAACTGAATTTTGAATTTCCAGCAAAGAATTACAGTTAGATCCAAACACGTAAAAGGTTCTAAAGAACGCTATTTATTAGGACAAAACAACTTGTTTGTCCCGCAGGATTACCCCGAAAAGTCGCATGTTGTGTTTTGCCCTAAAAAATAGACTTCTTTTGAACCGTTCATGTGTTTGGATCTTCTGTTAGATCTTCTGAAAGAATGACTCATTCTTTCAGATTTTTTTTTTTTTTAAGAGTTAGGGAGAAAGGAAAGAGAGGAGAAAAAAGAAGAAGAAAAAAAGAATGATAATGATACGCCACTATCCCAAAAGATTGGTGGAGACTATTTCTTGGAACGTCCCGTTTGGCTTCCGTTCCTTGAGTGAACTTTGCCTTTCACCAGGGCAATGCTATGAATATTATAGCATGACAGGAACTGTACAGTTTATGTTGACCTACATATCCCTGTCGCTACTTCCAGCGCAGTCCTTATCAGCCAGCGTGCAAAAGAGGAAAATCAGGCTCTTTTTGTTGGATAAAATGAGTCGGGATCAATGGTCCAGGATGAAATTGTAAGATTTATTAAGACAAACCAAAATGTCAACCTTGTTTGAAAATATCAGGCTTTGTTTAAAGTGTTCCATTTGCTTGCTATGATGATGAAAGTGTGTTGCTTTTATTTTTATTTTTTATAGTTTGATGGAAGTGTTTGTTTACTCTCTCTCTCTCGTTGTGTATAATTTGTACATATTGCAACAAATGTTATGTATACTGGTTTAATTTATGGATGCGACCAACAAACTTTCACGCTTTGTTAATTATGTTTCTGTCGGTGCCAGCCTTTGTGTTATGGTGCATATATTATGCATTTAAACCTATTCAAAAAACAGTTTGTCAACCTCGACGGCTTTCTTTCTCTCTCTGTCTCTTTCTCTGTCTCTGTCTCTGTCTGTCTGTCTGTCTGTCTCTCTGTCTCTGTCTCTGTCTCTCTCTCTCTCTCTCTCTGCTTCTGTCTGTCTGTCTGTCTGTCTGTCTGTCTCTCTTTCTCCCCCCCCCCCCCCCACCCCGCCCTCCCCTTCTCTCTGTCACTTATTAAGAAACTTTTCATTACAGTTCACCTGTCTTTAAACACCGTTTTTTGTGAACCATCAACACTCTTACAGTCGTAATGCTAACGTGTAAAGAAACCTCTTATTGCAGATCACCCGTCTTTTAAGGCCACTTTTCTGAATCAAGACTTTTACTTAGTATTTCCGTGTAAAGATTAAACCGCTTTATTGCAGGTCACCCATCTATTAAGATGCTTCTCTGAATCGACACTCTTTCGTGTCTCCGTACGGCGTACAAAAAACCCAGTTATTACAAATCACCACTCTTTAGGATTTATTTTTCTCTCTCTCTCTCTCTCTCTCTCTCTCTCTCTCTCTCTCTCTCTCTCTCTCTCTCTCTCTCTCTCTCTCTCTCAGTCTTTCTGGAAAACTTCTTTATTATAAAAAGATGGGTCAATTTTTGACAGAACAAATTCCCCAGTAGACGTTCGGTAAGAACAAGCAGTGACCAAGCATAGCAAAAGTTAAAATTCGAAGTGCAACGTTTTACTCTCTGTTGCTAAAGTGGGGTGGGTGGGGGGTGTTTCCACGGTGGACGCTTGTGTATCTGTTTCACCTGTTGAGCATTGCTTTCACCTGTTGAGCATTGCTTCCTTCTGAAGAGGAACAGGAGGCTTATGTGCCGCCTTACTGCAGTGTATATAACAAGCCTGGAGAGAACACTTTTCTACGTGAAACATGGTCATAATTAAGGCTTGTTTCCTCTGTATCTTGATGTTGATGTAACAAGACCGGAGATACCGTAGCCCAGGTAACACATTTCTCTGTGGAACAAGGTCATAATTAAGGCTTGTTTCCTCTGTATCTTGATGTTGATGTAACAAGACCGGAGATACCGTAGCCCAGGTAACACATTTCTCTGTGGAACAAGGTCTTAATTAAGGCTTGTTTCCTCTGTATCTTGATCTTGATATAACAAGCATTGAGATATCGTACCCCATAGCCCCGTGTAACTCTTTTCTCTCTGAAACAAGGTCTTAATTAAATTATGGCTTGCATCCTCTGTGTCTTGATCTTGATATAACAAACCTGGAGATACCATACCCCCCGTGTAACACTTTTCTCTTGAAACTAGGACTTATTAGGATTTTTTCTTCTGTATCTTGCTCTTGATATAACAAGCATGAAGATACAGTACCCCCGTGTAACACTTTTGTCTGTGAAACAGTTTTCACTTTTCTCTATGAAACAAAGTCTTAATTAAGGCTTGTTTCTTCTGTATCTTGATATTGATATAACAAGCCTGGAGATACAGTACCCCCGTGTAACACTTTTCTCTATGAAACAAAGTCTTAATTAAGGCTTGTTTCTTCTGTATCTTGATCTTGATATAACAAGCCTGGAGATACAGTACCCCCGTATAACACTTTTCTCTATGAAACAAAGTCTTAATTAAGGTTTGTTTCCTCTGTAGCTTGATCTTGATATAACAAGCCTGGAGATACCGTGCTCCAGTGTAACACTTTTCTCTGTGAAACAGAGTCTTAATTAAGGCTTGTTTCCTCTGTAGCTTGATCTTGATATAACAAGCCTGGAGATACCGTGTTCCAGTGTAATTCTCTGTGAAACAAGGTCTTAATTAAGGCTTGTTTCCTCTTGATCTTGATATACCACGCCTGGAGATACCGTACCGAAGTGTAACCCTTTTCGCTGTGAAACGAAGTCTTAATTAAGGCTTGTTTCTTCTGTGTCTTGATCTTGATTCGTTTACGCAGTCAGTGACAGGACCACTTTCCCTAATTCTGGCACATGTGTCAACCGTAAAGTACTGACAGATATACCCCTGGCTTCGCTCTTCAGCTTAAAACAGGATCTGAAAATATGCCGCTCTGTACGTGATTAAAGACTCTTGTGTTCTAAAACAAGCTTGTTTCCTGCTGTGTACAGAACTCCCGTTATTAATTTAAAAAAAAAAAAAAAAAAACTCTCCTGTTCGGAACAAGATCCTTAAGGCTTGCTCAGGCCCCTCTACCCAGTATTCCAGCTAAGACTCTTTTGCCTGGAAAGAAAATCCTCATAGTTCATGAGCTGTGTGAACTTTGAGTCGAGGTGGACGTCCTGGGCTCAGGGGCCGTCCCTAATTGTGCGCGCGTTTTCGAGACGTAATGAATCACTGAAGAAGAAGAAAATCCCACGGCTTGACCCCTCCCTAACCCTCCTCCCCCCCCACCCCACCCCCAACGCCACCACCCGTACAGTATTCCAGCTAAGACGCTTCTGCTGGAAGGAAAATCCTCAGAGCTCATGAGCTGTGTGAAAGTCGAGGTGGACGTCCTGGGCCGTCCCTAATTGTGCGCGCGTTTTCGAGACGTAATGTATCACTGAAGAAGAAGAAAATCCCACGGCTTGACCCCTCCCTAACCCTCCTCTCCCCCCCCCCCCCCACCCCACCCCCAACGCCACCACCCGTACAGTATTCCAGCTAAGACGCTTCTGCTGGAAGGAAAATCCTCAGAGCTCATGAGCTGTGTGAAAGTCGAGGTGGACGTCCTGGGCTCACTGTCCCAAATAGTGCTAGCTTTTTCTTGATGTGAAGCTTCAATGAAGAAGAAGAACATCCCACTGTCTAGATACAAAGCATCAATGATGAAGAAGAAAATCACACTGTTTGTCCCCCCCCCCCCCCCTCCCTCTTCCCCCCAACCTGTGCAGTATTCCAGCTAAGACACTTTTTGCCTCAGTGAAGGAAAAATCCTCAGAGCTCAGGAGCTGTGTGTGAGTCGAGGTGGACGTCCTGGGCTCATCACTGTCCGATCCCTCATAGTGCTTACGGTCTCTGGACGTAAAGCAGCATTAAAGAAGAAGAAAATCCCACGGCTTGCCCCCTCTATTACCTAGCTATACAGCATTCGGGCTAAGACGCTTCTGCTTGAAAGAAAATCCTAACGCTTATCGTTCCATGCAGTAATCCAGCTTAGACGCTTCTGCTTGAAAGAAAATCCCAAAGCGCATTGCCCCCTCTATATGGTACTTAAGACAAGACGCTTCTTCTGCTTTAAAGAAACTTAAGGCTTGTCTCCTCTATACAGTATTGCTGCTAAGACTCTTCCGCTTGAAAGAGGTACTAATGCATTCCCCCTCTAAACAGTATTCCAGGTCCAAGACCGTGGACATACGTGTACTGGATTATATGTCCATGGTTTAAGACTGAGGGCTTTGCAGGGGATTTGATGGAACTGTAGAAAAGGAGTGGAGCTGGGATGAATGGGATAGAAATATGAATGATCAGCTGTTTTATATCATTAAATACCAGTGGATAAGTATACGTGCATGCAGTTTTTCACGTGTGACTTGATGTCCACGGCTTGAGATAGTGCCTGAAAGACAACTACACATTCACTTGTGTGTTATTTTATTTTAAAAAAAGTTTTGTTTTTGTTTGTTTGTTTGTTTTTGTTTGGAAACTACGTGGTTCACTTCACTTTTCTTCATTCTAGCCTTTTCCCCTGCTTGTTTGTAACACTGAGAGATTATGTTGAAGTCCCCCCTGTCCCCCTTTTGTGCCATTTCAGTCGACATGCATGCGCGTTGGATGTAAACTGGTGTCATGCGCACTTCTGTACTGTCTTGTAATGCACATGATGTGATGCAACCAACCAAAAATTACGAGTAAAGCTGCAGTTGCCTACGATACATGTGAGTTAATTGTGTGCTTTTTATTCAGTTAACCAGCGTTGTTTATACGTGTTGATTTTTTGGTGTGTGTGTGTGTGTGTGTGTGTGTGTGTGTGTGTGTGTGTGTGCGTGCGTGCGTGCGTGCGTGCGTGCGTGCGTGCGTGCGTGTGTGTTGCATAAGCTGAATCATGCTGTTGCATTATTATGTACGTTTGGTGGACTGTATATTTATTTTGTTTATACCTTCTGTGTTTTACTCGCGTGCCGGGTGAGAAGTACTGCAGGCGATTCGGCTCTTGGTGGTTGTGGTCGTGGGACGTGACGTCTTTCGAGCGCTGATTAACTCCCTTTCTTTGTTGTTCGTTTGTTTGTTTCGTTTGGTGCATGCTGCCTTGATAATTTGGTAAACTGATCAGCACACACTTGTTCATCCTTTTTTTTTTTTTTTTTTTTTTGGTGTGTATGTGCGTTACACTGAGCTACGTCCGTATAAAATTATGAGTTAGACTGCAATAAACCTAACATACAAAAAACAAAAACTTTAATTTAACAAAACCAGTGAGCTCTCATTTACGGCAGATTTTGCCTCTCGAGTACTGAATTGCTATTTTAGGTTCTTGATTCAGTCGCAGCTCACCAAAGTATACTTTGTTGTCTTTTTTTTTTTTTTTTTGTCGGTGAAGAAGTGTCGTGGCCTCTCAGGAACGTTGAACTTTAATCATTCTTAGGGGGTGTGTGTGTGTGTGCGTGCGTGCGTGTGTGCGTGTGTGTGTGTGAATGCGTGCGTGCGTGCGCGCGCGTTTCGTGTGTGTGTGTGTGCGCACGCGCGCGCGCGCTTACGAAGGTGCGATGCTGCATGCTCAGGTCATACTGGCAGAGTTGAAACACACACACATACGCATGACGCACGCAAACACCACAGACGCCCGCGCGCGCGCGCGCGCGCGCACACACACACACACACACACCACCGAGAGAGGGAGATACTGAAAACAGGCAAGACAACGATTCATACTTTTACTAGATTTCACTGTAATAGTGTCAAATCACCTAAAACCGTTCACATGTGACAAGAAGTACCACTCGGTCAGAGAGGAAGCATTATCTCCCCTCCTGTCCCGTTTCCCCAATCAGAACATCTTTATCTCTGTGTTTATATTTACAAAGTAAATACAGCCGCGTTTCCAACTTCACTCTTCCACCCGAAACCCCACGAGTGTGCTAACACTACATGGGGTTTATTTCCTTCTTTTTCGTACTGCAAATGGACAGTCTTCCTCCTAAACACAACAGTCTGTGCGTATTATATATACGTTTGCTTTTGTGTTGCAAGTTCTCTCTAATACCTTTTGAGAATGAAGAGGAACCGCTTTCGTTTTTGTTCTACAACTCGAAAGAGCAATGTGGCGAAGCCAGCTCGCGTGCCTTTGTTGTTTGTTTAAAACAACGTAAAAAAATAAAATAAAAATCAAATAAAAAATCAAACCAAAAGCGGGTGGTGAGGGAACCGAGGGAGGAGGCTTCTGAAAAAGATCAGCGTGCCAATGGACCACTTCACTCTTGTCAATCAAATCGCGCGGGGAAACATATCCCCGCTAATCAGCGCGAGGACCACACCTCAGCCAATCCGCGGCTGCACAATAATGAAGCCAAAGAAGCCAATCAGCGGGCGGAAAACATCCCAGCCAATCAGCGCGAGGAAGACACCTCCGCCAATCCGCGGCTGCACAATAATGAGGCCAAAGCCAATCAGCAGGCGGAAAACATCCCAGCCAATCAGCGAGAGGAACACATCCCAGCCAATCAGCATAAGGAACACACCTCAGCCAATCAGCGGCTGTACATATTACTGAGGCCAAAGCCAATCGGCGCGATGAAAAAATTCAGCCAATCCGCACGAGGAACACATCCCAGCCAATCAGCGCGAGGAACACATCCCAGCCAATCAGCGCAAGGAGCAAGTCCTAGGCCAATGAGCGGCTGTACATAACGAGGCCAAGTCTGACAAAGAGACCCAACGAAGAACAAACTCGTTTCCACTTGAAGATCAGAGTGGACTGGCTTCCTATTTACCAACTGTTCTTTGTCGACACGAAAAGGGCATACACACAAACAAACCATTTTGAAACTCGTGGCCAGGGTCATATTCCGTAAAAATCAACATTTTTCTACTTCCTCCTCCTCTTTCCAATTCATTTTTTTCTTTCTTTTCTTTTTCTTAAGACCTGCTCCAAGAGAGTCGGGTCATTACATAAACTCAACAAAAACACAGTAAGACTGTTGTACTTTCGGATGAACAGGGACCCATCCACTTGTCCTAAGACAGATTGTCCCAGCCTCAGACTGTCCTATCTCCATCAGTTCAACATCTCGTATTGCACACAAACCGACCGGCGAAAACTCCTAATTATATTGCACACACCAAACTGTAATATTGCACTTCTGTCACCCAAGGAAAATATATCTCCACCCCCACCCCAGCTGAAAAACAAAATAAAAAAACAAAACAAAATCAAAGCAACAACAATTGGAAGAGAGAAAAAAAAAGTGACCAGTCTTGGTTACAAAAGAAAATTCAGAAACAGAATTCAAACTCAAACATCTTAACATCATTTGCACTGAACGAACTAGTCTGTACAGCACAACAACAAAAAGAAGAAGAAAAAAAGCAAGAGGCGTCGTGTGTTCTCCAAAGTGCAGTTTTCGCCACAGCTTCATCTGCATGTCCTGTACCTAGCATGCGCAAAGACCATTCCAGAGTTACACACGACGAGGCAGACAAAGACGAATACAACTCACGATGCATACAGTGTTATAACTTTTTAGATTAACATTCTTCTGCTTCATGTTGTCTGTACAGGGCGGTGGTTAAAATATCATTTGCAGCATCATAATTATATATCGTGGAAGTGCATACATGTATATCTAATGCACGTGAATATATTACCGCCTGTAGATACAGATTGCAAAAAGGTATAATGATGCTGTCTTGTTCTAGACAGAAAACATCAATAGTGAAAATGTGTAAGATTACACCGCATTTTGATACGGCTAGTATAATATTCTGCACATATATATATTCTTCCGAGCTTCGATAAACAAACAAACCAGCAGCCTTGAATGTGCTAAAATAACAAGCAGTTGTCAAAAGAAACAAGAACTTCTTCGTCCTTAGTCTATTCAAGAGTAATATCCAAAATCGTAACAGCCAGTAAGTATCTAAAGAAGTCAAAACGCAAGTAGTGTGTGTGTGTGTGTGTGTGTGTGTGTGTGTGTGTG
>OY757552.1:7587938-7602938 GCA_963584105.1 Alviniconcha strummeri
TGACCAAAGAACACTGCATACTTTTCAGATGCGGAAGGCACTGACAAGAGTACATTGCATACTTCAGTTGCGGAAGGCACTGGTTGTAAGTACACTGAATATTTCCGTTTTGAAGGCAGCCCCACAAGGCTCACTGGACATTTTGCGGAAGACATTGACCAGTGTACAGTGCACGTTTAGCTTTGGAAGGCACTGACCGTAAATACATTGAATATTTCATTTGTCGAAGGCAGCACACCAACAATGCAGTACGGACTTGACTTGTGGAAGGCATTCTTAATTGGCCAAAGTACGCTGCGTAAGGCACACGCCTAAGTAAACGTACTGTACATTATTATCTCATTCCCGGGGACGAAAGAAGTCCTAACACATTCGGTGGTTGGGTGGCTTCGTTCTCAAAGCACAGAAACCTCCTAATCGGTGTAGGACTAGTAAAACATATCTTCAGCTTTTCGGCAGTAATCGTCCAGGTCTTCAAACCCCAACTCTTCACGTTCAGTAGTCGAGTCCTGACACTTCTAAAGTTTCTCTCAAACAGAATGTTTTGTACACAAATAAGAATCTTTTGAGAGGAACTGTCCAAAAACTAAAACAAAACAAAAAGCTCAGATAGAAAAAAGAAAAGAAAAAAGGGTTACAGTTGTAAGCAATCATGCGTTCATGAAAAAGGGAACTTCTACGTAGCGTACAGCGGGTGTGATTAGGTTTAATTAAAGTATCGCTCACGTTCTGGTAAAACATCAATAAGAGCATCAGTTTATCAATAAGAGCATCAGTTTCTACGTTGTTTTGAACAGCCTGAAACAGCGAGACTAACACAATTTCCCGTAATGTCTAAAATCCGATTTGTTACAAAGTCGATTCATAGTATACACTTGTTCACAAACGTGCTATTTGCAACGCTCATCAAACCCTCTGCATCCGCTCCAGTAAAAAGCTAATCTGAATAACTTCATTTCACACAGCCTACAACAAGACGAAGTTAACACAAAATGAAAATCTGCTGCACAATGTAAACGAAAGCAGTACAATAAATTAAATGAACAGACACGCTTTTTTTAAAATAGCAAAACCTCAAATGCGTTACACACAGGTTGAAAAATACAATGACTCGACGCTCATTTGGTCCAAAGACTGTTGTGGGGGGGGGGGGGGGGGGGAAGGGAGTGTCATTTTCAATTTTCTTTTTTTCATGCATCACGTCTTGAGTGCAAGAACGTAACAAACCACTAGCCGCTTGCTTAAGGCATGGGAGACCTAGCACACTGGACCGCAGGAGAAGCAAGAGAACCCATGCAAAGCAAAGCCTCAAGCTCCGTTATTAGACTCAAAATCCGACCCCACTCTCCCCCTCCTGCCCAAGTACTTTCTCCAAAGGCGGCTTGGAGTGTGGCAACGCCTATGTACTCATGCGAAATAGCGAAAAGCTGGAATCTGCTAGTACGCATGGGAAATAGCAAAAAGGCTGGAATCTGCTTGTACGCATCAGAATGTCCACGCAGGCGATGCGAGTGCGGTCGACGTTGTGCCTGTTCTGACCTATAACTTGGAACACTAACTCTATGCTTTGGAGGAACAAAACAGACGCATTGGCATGTCCACGGGATGGGACAGACACTGCTAGCACGTTGGGTGTTGTTCTGAACCAAACCATGTATACCTCGTATGCTTACAGCAACAGAACAAGGTCTGTATGCATCAGAGTGTCCACGCGAAGGAATAGACACTGCCACCACGCCGGGTATTGTTGTGATCCAGACCCTGTACTCCTCGTGTACTAATGAGCAACAGAAAAAAGGTCAATCATGATCGATGCTGTTCTGACCTAACCCAGACACGCGTGCTTACATGGTTGAGAGAAACAGAACAACTTCAACAAGGCCTAAATCTGATGGTGCACACGAGACAACTAGCTTCAACAAGGCCTAAATCTGATGGTGCACACGAGACAACTTCAACAAGGCCGAAATCTGATGGTGCACACGAGACAACTAGCTTCAACAAGGCCGAAATCTGATGGTGCACACGAGACAACTTCAACAAGGCCGAAATCTGATGGTGCACACGAGACAACTTCAACAAGGCCGAAATCTGATGTCGCACACGAGACAACTTCAACAAGGCCAAAATCTGATGGTGCACACGACAGTGTCCACGCGATTGAGTACAGACAGTACCAGCACATTCGATGCTGTTCTGACGGACCCCGACAGGCACAAGTCACGTGCCTACGAAGGTTAGAACAGCTTGAGCAAGGCCTGATTGTATCCACACCCCAACCGGGCAAGATACAGCGAGTGCATGTATAAGGGTCAGTGCGTGGACATATTCTGATGCGTACACTGGAGCCAAGTCCCTTATTTTATAGCTTGTCTGCAGTTTGTACGTAAACCTTAATAGTATCGCATGGATTTTCTCCTTTCCTCTGCGCTCCAGGCGATTCAATCAGGAACATTTGAAATGGCGACAACCTTTAAAGGCAGAACCAACATTTCTAAAGAAAACTAAATTATATCAAATAGAGAAAAGTCAGTATAAATGTTTTCACCAGAACCACGCTGACTTGCGGGTGTTTATAATTATTTCACAAATCTGCTGTCGTCTACCACGATCCCGCAATCCACAAAGTCCTGAAACTGCCCCACGGACGCAGGTTGGGTGTCTCCGTTTGAACTAAGCTAATCCAAACCGGCTCGTTGTTGAACCAGACTAGCTCAGAGTTGATCCAGAATGACTCCCTGCAGAATCATCAAACTGGCTTGTAGTTGAACTAGACTGGCTCAGAGTTGATCCAGAATGACTCCCTGCTGAATCATCAAACTGGCTCGTGATTGACCGAGTCTGTTTCAGAGTTGACTCAAACGGACTCCCTGTTGAACCAAACTGCCTCGTTGGTGATCCACAGTGGTTCGCTGTTGAACCAAACTGGTCCGTTGTTGATCCAGACTGGTTGGTCCATTGTTGAACAACGCGGACTCGCTGATCCAACCTGGCTCATACTTGACCCAAACGGGTTCGTTGTTCATACAAAGGAGCTTTGTGGGTAAAAGGATCTGTACATCACACTGTAAACTATAGGTTTGACTAGCTGTTTGTGGTGCTGTGGAGTGAAGGTACTTTCTACAGTAAGGCAAGGGTAAGAAACATTTGGGCTGTACAGACACACAGAGGAAATCCACACTACTTCATGGACAAATACAACCACCAGTGCTTATCTTGAAGAAGACAAAAGAGGTCATGGAAATTCTACACTTTCGTGCAATTCTATGATGAAAGTTTACTTCACGCAGAAAAGATCGAAACAGCCTGGCTTGATCGACACGACTAAACTTACTACCAAATTTCCGCTTTTTGTTTTGCTTTTGCTTTGAAACAGCCTAAGCTGTTATACGGACTTTTAAGACTGGTTCGTTTCACTCACTGAATATCAGCTCATTTTCATTAGTTTCATACTGGCAGATCTTGTGTATGTCCTCAAGAATTGTCATTGTTGACATGAATTTGCCTAAAGTCAATCCCTTTATTCGACTTGGAAAAGAAAAGAAAAGAAAAAAAAAAAAAGGAAAAAAAAAAAGAAAAAGAAAAAGAGAGCATTTTTTGACTAAAAAAGATACAAAATATTGATGTGGAATGTCCATACCTTTAACGATTGAAAACACCCATCAGTCTAAATTCTCTGACATTTATGATCGCTACTTTCGCCTTGTGAGTGGAATGTTTGGCGAAAGCGCTTAGCTAAATTTTCTGTTCCTGACTCTGTAACCTCAAGCAAGTTTCCATATTCACTTTTCCCCTTTTCGGTTCGTAGATACGCTTCAATTTGATAGCAGACGCCTCTCGATAGAAATGAGGCAGTATACTGTTCACGAATGCCTGATCAGTTTTAAGCTTGCGTCTTGACTTATGTCTTGGCTGTAGGCTTGCTGCATGATTTTCAACCATCCATTTAACTATTTAGCGTTATGACACATATACAGCAAACGTAAGGCAAAATTCAAAGCGGCTCTAACATCAGATCATCTCAAGTATTTTATATTCCGTGGTGATTTTAGCCTGAGACTTGTGACACTTTTTTCAACAAGATCTCGCTGGTAAATACACTTCAAAAGTTCGCCAACCGCTGCTGGGACTGTTAGCTTAATTAATTGTTGAAAACATCACCAATATACTAGCAGTTAGATGATATCTGCTAGACGATTAATCAGACCCGTTCAACAGTTGGACATGCACTTTACAATACTGATAACTGCGTAACAGTCTCATTAATTCATGTGCAAATGACTCCGTCGAGTTAATTCATATACTCAAAATGCACAACACGTTAAAAATTTAGACTCGTCTACATTATTATGTGTTAAACTGAGGTGTCGATCAGTTTAGTTTCAGTTCGTTGCAAACAACATCCGGGTAAGTTGTGACGTCACATCACGAGCCTCGTAGAGAAAGCGGTTGGGCTAGCGGAGTCCCGAGAAGTACGAGTAACTGAAACAAGAAGAGAAACTAAGGGGTTAAGCAGCTACTGAGAGAGGAAGGGTTAATTCCGGTGCCATGAAGTGGGGTTAGGTGAAAAGTGGCATTCGACGAAAGGTGATGTTGTCTACTGATACACAAGCAAGGAATGTGGTATCTTCTGGGTTCATTCACACTTTACAACCACTGCTAGCTTCTGAACTACATACATGTATAGACTGGAATACTCTGGTATAGTCTGTATAGACTGGTATACTCGTGACCGTTTCTTAAGAACCATTACTCAGAACAGGTGAGGGCGGAAGGTGCATTAGTTGATCAGATTCTAAAAGTATGAAGGTGCATTAGTTAATCTGATTCTGAAAGTATGAAAATGCTGCTATCTTCATCAGTTCAGACAGTCATAATATGCCATATCCCTGAAAATATTGAGAATAATAAGTATACACAAATTAAGATTACAGTAACATACTTATAATAACATATCTCTGACATGATGCTCTGACAGTAACTCAAGTGAGACTTTGTGGGTGGGGGGAGAGAACGGACATATTGACATTTAGTTCTATCTGAATGTATTACGTTTTGTTATAGTAAGTGTTAAGTAGCAGTTCAGAGCAATTTCATGCATATTTTCATACGTACACATAATACATTTCAAGAGAATATTGATCTGTTCTAATTTCGTCGAATGTGTGCAATATGGTTTCATGCGGGTGAGCTATGTGATCATCATGGAGTACGATCAAGGCAATTTCATTTTACGTCATGGGATGAATGATGTCATTCTGGTATTCTAATAATACTCAAGATGTAAAATGCAACAGGACAACACGAATGTCAACACATTATAGTGAAAGGGTCTACGGCACAACGTGGAATAAAGTTAAAAAATCTTCTTTAAAAAGAAAACATTAGTATCTTTAATGTGGACCCATTACCAAAACAGAATGCCTTTCAAAAACTGCACTCAAAAATATTTCACGACCAGAACATAACGAAACAAAACCGTACTCCCCAAAAGCTTTTGTGTTTTCCTTCGAACTTTAAACTTTCGGCTAAGTAGATGGAATACTTTTTTTATTCACCACCGATCTTACAACGATCCGACTCCAGACATTCATGTTTCAGGTACCATCCATGAGACCAACATTTCTGTACAGAATATTTAATTTGCATGCTATCTTGATATGTATACAGGTACACGAATGTGTATGTGCAATGGTGCAACTGACCTCTCGCCGCCCTCTGATTGACAGATGAGTTATAGCCAATCAGCGCCCGCGTACAGACACACCTCCTTAGACAAGCCCACGAGCTGTCCAATACCATTGTTTTGCAAACGAAGCACGTGGCTGTTCTGTTTTGGAAAACAATAATCTGAAACAGGAATGATTGCTAGCGTTCTTCTGAACTTTTCATGTGTTTGGCTTCCGAAAACAATAGTAAAGCGTCTTGTGTCTGCGCATTTCGAAGCGTGAATTCGAACACGCGTTACGTCATCTCCTCTGCTTGTGTAAGCCTGGCTAAGCATAAGAGCGAGAGGTCAGTTATGTTACCACACAAAGGCGAAGATGCAAACAGGTTGGAAATAGTTGAAGTGCAAACACATTAAATATGTTGTTGTTGTTTTTTACCCCTTGAAATATGTTCACCTGCACAAAATACACTGCCAGCGAGCTGCTGTTGCTGTTACGGTTAGATTTCAAAGGCTTCGTCACTTAAGATGTCGATCAGACGGGGTTCTGTTTTGTTTTGTTTTGTACACAGCTGATTCAGGAAAAGGGAGCTCAGCGGTTCTTCGGTGACCTTGACCCCCAGCCTCATTGGACCATATTCGCGAGGGAGGTCACGTCGGGATTGGTCCCAGTATTGACCGAGCTGGGGTTATTCTTAATGAGCTAGGTCACGGCGGGTCACGAGATCGAAAGCCAGCTTGAAAAGTGCAAAAATGGCAATCCAACCTCGGCTTCCGGTCTCGTGACCCGCCGTGGCCTAGCTCCTTAACAATGATCCCCATGGTGAACACTGTGCCCGATCCAGCTTCCGGTTTTGTGACCCGCCGTGACCTGTCTCATTAGGAATGGTCATAGTGACAAGCACAAAGAATGGTTGTAGTGACAAGCACAACGGGTTGTTGAAAAGGCGCTAATTAATTTTCTTCTTCGTCTTGCCCTGTATGACATACAAGGGTGACGCATTAAGAAACAATTACTTCATAAATAACTCTAAAAATATATATATATAAAAAACTCCTTTTATTCCGATTTTTTTCCCTTTCTTTCCGCTATCAAATTTTATGATAAACAACAAAAAGGCGATGAGTGTCACATCATCAACGACAGTGGCAAAGCGTTAAATAATAATAACAATGCAAAGGAAAAGAAAAACCGTATATATACACAAAAAGAAAAAAGAAACAAAAGAAAAGAAAAAAAAGGAGAGAGAGAGAGAGAGAGAGGGGAAGAGAAAAAAAAAAGGAAGAGAACGAGAGAGAGAGAGAGAGAGAGAGAGAGAGAGAGAGAGAGAGAGAGAGAGAGAGAGAGAGAGAGAGAGAGAGAGAGAGTGAGGAAGAAAAAAAAAAAGAAGAAAAAAAAGGAAGAGAACGAGAGAGAGAACAAAATCAATGACAATGCATTGGCGTCTCTAGTCTTTTCAAGCAACCAAAACCAAAACTGTCCAAGAAAAATCTAATTCAATGTGGCTTCAAGGACAGGCAGGCACTACCTCTGAGACTATGAGGGTCAGCTACTGCAATAATCATAATACACGACACTCTCTCTATGCCATGGCGAGACAAGCCAAGCTCAAAAATGGAAGAAAAAGAAGAAGCAGAAGAAGAAGAAAATGGAGAGTGCTGAAACAGAAAAGGGATACACTGTGCATACATGTAAATACACTGCAAAGCACTCGGAAAAGGAAAAAAGAGAATACCCCCAAGAGAACAAGTCAAAATAATTAAACTCACGCTTGATGTTTAATTATTTATTTTTTAAATCATGATCGCAGCAACCCAGTACCAAATAATCAGAAATAACAGCACGCGATGTCTTCCCCTGTTTAGCCCTGTTATATATATATATATACATGGTTGACTGGGCTCAAAGCCCAGTAACTGTCTTCTCTTAAATTAAAAAAATTAAAAAGGGGTGGGGGGGGGGGGGGTGGGGGGGGATGCAGATTGTAAAACGGAACAAAGCAAAAATAAAGTACCGCTTTATCGATTTTACTTTTCTGCTGATTGGTTAATCCATTTAGTCGAGTGCAAAATAATGACGTAAGTTCCCATTAAAGGTATGACGACAATTCCATTTAAAGGTATGCTAAATGTTTACCTTCCTTTACCCTTCTACTCTCGCGGCAAATCCTCCACAACTAGAACTGCAACAACAATAAACCATTACATGAAACAAACACACAGCTATATAACACTGTACACACTTTTCCAAAGAGCATTCGTAAACACTCATAATAGCCTAATACCTGTACACGATGCCAACATGCTTCGAAAATGCATTCGAAAAAGGGATATATTTCGATTAAGACCTGAGAAGCAGAAACGATCTAGACGACTTGCACAGATATTAATACATAATTAGGTCGAGAATAAAGTCCCGGGAAGACTCCACGCAATTTCTTCATTAATTTGAATGAATTACGAAAATACGCATGTTTACCCTTTTTGGGCGATTGTGCGCAAAACACCAAGTTACTTACTCCCTTTTTGGGGAGAAAAAGAGTTTATAGATCTGGTATCCTTCAGGCCGGTTCAAGTTGTGCGTGGCTGTTTGGCTGCAACTGAGGCGTTTTGCATAATTGTTTTGTTCGGGTAATTCCAACAGAACATGACCAAGCTGTCACTCAAGTTGCACGGGGTAGGCCTCTCCCCGCCCCCGAGGGCTTGAAAAACTGGGCCTGAGTACAGACTTACAAACTGCAGAAGTTACAGATGTAGCTTCCAGAGGCACAACATACTATTGTAAAGCTGCTGGGAGTTTTGTTGTTGTTGTTGCTAGTACCTTAGAAATCGAGAACGTTTTATGCGTGCGTTTGTGTGTGTGTGTGTGTGTGTGTGTGTGTGTGTGTGTGTGTGTGTGTGTGTGTGTGTGTGTGTGTGTGTGTGTGTGTGTGTGTGTGTGTGTGTGTGTGTGTATAATATGAATCAGTTGTTCTACACGGAAAAAATTTAAAAAACTTTACCACCACAAACAAACAAACAAACAGAAGAGAAGGACAACCAAAAAAAAACTAAAACTAAGAAACATGAGAAACGCTTGAATCTCTCATCCACAAAACCGAAAGGGGCTGTGCTGAAATCCTACCACACCAACCAGCAAGACAGAGGCGGGACATGGGGCGAGTGGAGAGGTTGGGAAGGGGGTAGTGGTGTACGGAGAGAGGGGAAGTGAGGGAGAGAGACAGGGTGGTGGTGGTGGTAGTGTTAGGAGGTTCAGAAGGAAGGCCGGGAGGACGTCTCAGTAGGTCGGAGAGGTTGGGGTGCGTTGCCTGGACCCCCTGGCAAGAACCCTGGAAGGGGCGAGGTCGGCGCTATAGTGGTTCTCCTCTATACTGCTGCTGTAGCTCAGAACAGGCCCGTACCCTTCCGGGACCGACACCACCGTGGTGGTGGTGGTGCCGCTGTTGCTGGCGCTGCTGGGGCTGCCGGGCCGGATGGTGGTGGGGCGCACCGACACCTCTACCTGCCGGTGGCGCTCCCTGCGGCGGCGGGTGCGTCTGGCGCTGGGGGACGAGGAGGAGCTGGCGTCGGCGCCGTTGGTGCTGTCGTTGCCGCCCTCCGGGGTCTCCTCCTGCGAGTGGCCCAGCTGCTGCAGGCTGCGCGAGCGCGTGTTGACGGCCTTCTCCTCCGTGTAGACCATGTCCGTACCTGTGGCCACAGTGTGCCTGTTAGCTCTCCCCCCGTACCACCCTCTTCCTCCTCCTCCTCCTCCTTCCTCCTCACCTGCCTCCTCCAGTTGCTGCTGCGGCAGAGTCTGGATGTAGCGGGACACCATGCGCGCGCGGCTCTCCGAGCTCGTGTCCGTCTGCGTCTCCGTCGTGCGGATGTGGATTCCGTTGAGGCCGCCCGTCGGCAGGGACATCTGGGTGTGGAGGCCTCGCGCCTGCTGTGGCTGCGGCTGGGCGGGCTCGTCCATGTCCTGCAGGCCCCCGAGCTCCATGCTGCCCGGCATGAAGACGATGTGCTTGTGCACGGACTTGGGCAGGTCCTTGAGGGTCACGTCGGCCAGGCAGCTCAGCTTGTCCTGCACCTGCTTCTTGAGGAGCAGCAGCTCGATGTCCTTGCCCTTCAGCACCAGCTCCGTCAGGTTGCAGGTGCTCTTCAGGGAGTCCAGGTTGTTCTGCATCTCCCCTTTCCGGTTGACGTACTCCATCACCTCGGGCCCGTACATGCCGTGCAGGTCGTCGATCAGCTGCTTCTCGCGGCTGCGGATGTCGGCGATGAACTGGATGGCCACGTCGTGGATGCGCTGCTCGGCGGCCTTGATGATGGCCTCGCACTTGGCCAGCAGCTCCAGCTGCGTGTCGTAGGTGTCCGTGCGGTTCTTGCAGGCGTTCAGCAGGGTCTGGATGTCCTCCTTGTACTTGGACACGGCCTCGGAGAACTGCGTGATCTCGTGGTCCTTGTGCTCGTTGAAGGTGCACAGCACGCAGATGCAGGTCTCGCAGGGCTCGCAGTAGAAGCGCACGACCTCGTCCGAGAGGCTGTGGTCCTTGGTGACCTTGGTCTCGCGGTGCAGGTCCACGCAGGCCTTGCACAGCAGCTTGTTGCAGTCCAGGCATTTGGAGGTCGCCTCGCGATGCTTGCGGTTGACGAGCTTGCAGAAATCGCAGAAGGGGAACTTGGATGGGCGCTGGCGGGCCACCACCTCCCCGAGGCTGGAGACCAGGAAGTTGTCGGGGAGCTTCTTGACACCCCCTAGCGGCAGCTGCGTGCGCTTCCGGCAGAGGGGGCAGGTGAACTCCCGGTAGTCGCTGTACTTCTTGTAGCTGCACTCGGACATGACATGGTTCTCGATGCACTGCTCGCAGAACGTGTGCAGGCAGTCGAGGCTCTTGGGCGACTTGAAGCCCTCCAGGCAGATCTTGCAGGTGAGGAACTCCTCGTGGATCTCCTGCGCGAGCTTGTTGCCCGCCACCGTGGTGGACATGTTGTTGCTGATGCTGCTCAGGTCGATGGCCTGGGTGAAGTAGCGCTCGCGCTCCTGGCGGCGCCGGTACCTGCAACACAGGGCCAGAGAGGCATACGGTGAGATGCTGGAATTAATACTGGCGGGATGTGGAGTGAGATACTGGAATTAACACTGACGGGATGTGGAGTGAGGTACTGGAATTAATACTGGCGGGATGTGGAGATACTGGAATTAACACCGACGGGATGTGGAGTGAGATGCTAGAATTAACACTGACTGGATGTGGAGTGAGATACTGGAATTAACACTGACGGGATGTGGAGTGAGGTACTGGAATTAACACTGACGGGATGTGGAGATACTGGAATTAACACTGACTGTATGCGGAGTGAGATACTGGAATTAACTCTGACGGGATGTAGAGTACTAGTTGTGCTGTACTGTAAGAGAGAGACTGGAATTAACCCGGACGGGATGTGGTGTACTAGTTGTGCTGTACTGTAAGAGAGAGACTGGAATTAACCCTGACGGGATGTGGTGTACTAGTTGTGCTGTACTGTAAGAGAGAGACTGGAATTAACCCGGACGGGATGTGGAGTACTAGTTCTGCTGTACTGTAAGAGAGAGACTGGAATTAACCCGGACGGGATGTGGTGTACTAGTTGTGCTGTACTGTAAGAGAGAGACTGGAATTAACCCGGACGGGATGTGGTGTACTAGTTGTGCTGTACTGTAAGAGAGAGACTGGAATTAACCCGGACGGGATGTGGTGTACTAGTTGTGCTGTACTGTAAGAGAGAGACTGGAATTAACCCGGACGGGATGTGGTGTACTAGTTGTGCTGTACTGTAAGAGAGAGACTGGAATTAACCCGGACGGGATGTGGTGTACTAGTTGTGCTGTACTGTAAGAGAGAGACTGGAATTAACCCTGACGGGATGTGGTGTACTAGTTGTGCTGTACTGTAAGAGAGAGACTGGAATTAACCCTGACGGAATGTGGTGTACTAGTTGTGCTGTACTGTAAGAGAGAGACTGGAATTAACCCGGACGGGATGTGGTGTACTAGTTGTGCTGTACTGTAAGAGAGAGACTGGAATTAACCCGGACGGGATGTGGTGTACTAGTTGTGCTGTACTGTAAGAGAGAGACTGGAATTAACCCGGACGGGATGTGGTGTACTAGTTGTGCTGTACTGTAAGAGAGAGACTGGAATTAACACTGACGGGATGTGGTGTACTAGTTGTGCTGTACTGTAAGAGAGAGACTGGAATTAACCCGGACGGGATGTGGTGTACTAGTTGTGCTGTACTGTAAGAGAGAGACTGGAATTAACTCTGACGGGATGTGGTGTACTAGTTGTGCTGTACTGTAAGAGAGAGACTGGCAGAAGACAAGACAGGCACGCGTGACGTGCTGGAATTAACACTGACGGGAGTTTAGTTAGTCGATTGATTGATTGATTGAACTTTATTTCTCAACGGTAAAGATACTAGCACAAAGGCCGACTCACATATCTGCCGTTGCTACAATACTACTAACAACCAAGACATTCACAGTGAAATATTATTACAGAAAGATGATGTTTTGAGCCCAGCCAATCCCATAGGGTTATATCAGGGCTAACACTGACGGAAAAGTGGAGTACAAGTTGTGCCGTGCTGTTAGAGAGAGGCTGCCACGCACAACTGAGACCAGACACACACGGGGTGAAACACTGAGACACTGAGGTGTGGTGCGTCACTGTGTGCTGTCCTGTAAAAAGATGAGGGCAGTAGACCAGAGACAGGCACGGGACGAGACGTTGGAATCGACACTGACAGGATGTGGTGTACTGCTTGTGCTGTGCTGTAACAGAGAAGCTGTCAGAAGACCAGAGAGGCAATGAATGAAATTCTCGGGTGTGGTGTGTACAAGCTGTGCGGTGTTGTACTAGACAGTCTGGTGCGCAAGACCAGACCAGATCAGACAGATAATTCGTTTTTAGCGCCCAGCCAAGCATGACGGCTATATCAGGGCGAGCACAAGACGCGAGTGGCACGGAACGAGACGTCGGAATACTGGAGTGTGGATGTGTTAGTGTTCCGTGATGCCACAGAGCAGGGCAGCGGAAAGCAGATTGCCTTGAGGAATAGATAAGACATTTAGAGGCTTTAGGATCGGCTCGTTTTTCCGTTTCAGTTGCTTTACGTCCACAGAAACTATCAGGCTTATCAGGGACGGGGAGCCCAGGAGAAGGGTACCCCGACTCTCACACAGCTTCTGTTAATCCCTGATCAGCTGGCTTGTTGCTGCTGAATCCTTAAACCTAACCCGCTGACGATTCTGTCACTGAAATTGTAGCTTTCAGCTAATAGTTTGGGAATCCTGAATCTTTAAACCTGCTAATGATTCTGTCACTGAAATTCTAGTTTTTAGCTAACTGTTCGTGAATCCTTGACCAGCTGACGATTCTGACACTGAAATTCTGGTTTACAGCTAAATGTTCGTGAATCCTGAAATCTGCTGAAGATTCTGCCACTGAAATGTCATGCCAACATTCTTCAAAGCACAGGACACACACACACACACACACACACACACACACACACACACACACACACACACACACACACACACACACACACACACACACACACACACACACACACGCGCGCGCGCGCGCGCGCGCGCAAAACAAACACTAAACAAACAAACAAACAAAAATGCAAAACAGACAATTATCTTAACATCTCTTTTTTTTTCACCGTTTAACAGTTAAGTATTGTTTGTGGCTTGAAAAGGGGGCTTATCCCGAAAATTCGCATGTTTTGTTTTAGCGTTCTTTTTAATCTTTCATGAGTTTGGACCTTGTTAAATGATCGTGGATCCTTGGACCAGCTGGCGATTCTGCCTTTGAAATTCTGCCTTTCAGCTAAAATTAATGTCCGTAAATCCTTAAACGTGCTGAAGATTCTGCCATTGAAATTCCAATTTACACCTAGCTAAATGTTCGTGAATTCGATCCCTCCGTCTTCGATCCCAAAGGAACACAGAAGCACGTGCCGTTGGCTGCATGCGCTCGCGCCAAGGACAACTTTGGGGCACATTGCATGTCCTCGGCTCAAAGCGGCACCGCCCGAGGTATATATATATAGGTATACAGTCTTAGCTCCCCGTCCCTAATAAGCCTTATGGTTTCTGTGGACGTTAAGCACCATGTTTACTTACTTAGTCTTAGCTCTTCTGCTGTACTAGTACCGATTCTATCTGGGCAGCGGAATGCCTCGTTGTTGATAGAACGAAAGGCCAAACAGTGGTGAGACAGTGAAAAAAGAAGAGAGAGAGGGTGGAGGGAGACAGACAGACAGACAGACAGACAGACAGACAGACAGACAGACAGAGAAATACACACATATACACAAACAAAACAAAAACAACACAATTCTATCACCCTATGGATGCATTTGTCAATGTACAACGGCACACACACACACACACACACCCACACACACCCCCCCCCACACACACACCACACACACACACACACACACACACACACACACACACACACACACACACCAGGTAACCCCTGGTGAGGCTATGTCAGAAAAGCAACTGTTGAGCAACTCTGCAGCAAGACATACCATCCAGCTATAAGAGCCTAGCTCCACCTCCCTGCTCTTGATCTCTCCTGGGCTCTGAATGGTCCACTATCTGCATGACCTTTCGCTCTTAAGTGTCCAAACCTCAGCCCGCTACCTTTTTCACTACGCCAACAGCAACCGATAATGGACCTTTAACCTTTCTGTATCGTACACTGGCTTGGGAAGTCTGGAACCACCGAGGTGCTACGCATACGTAGGCTACAGCAAGGACCAGCATCACCCCTATCAGTCTGTACAGTGTGTGTGTGTGTGTGTGTGTGTGTGTGTGTGTGTGTGTGTGTGTGTGTGTGTGTGTGTGTGTGTGTGTGTGTGTGTGTGTGTGTGTGTGTGTGTGCATATTTTGCATAGTTACGCTTGAACACTTGTCTACATTATGTGTTAGCTTTTATATATATATATTGCTGATAACATCTCCATCTCTATGTACATTAGATGTGTTATACTATGCTTGTGCAGCCCTTTGAGCCGCATGGTAGGCGCTTTACAAACTTCCTTTATTATTATTATCTCAAGGTGCTTTACGTCCACAGAAACTATATGGCTTATTAGGAACAGGGGAAGAATGGGACAGGGCAGAGCTCAGGAGCTGTGAAGAAGGTCGAGGTGGCCGTCTTCTTTTTCTTCTTCTCTCATGGTGCTTTACGTCCACAGAAACCGTATAGCTTAATTATTAGGGACTGGGGAAGACTGGGATAGGGAATGAGAGCCCTGGCTCTCCTCTCTGTTCACGCACAC
>OY757552.1:7607938-7609068 GCA_963584105.1 Alviniconcha strummeri
GCGATCTCAGGAGCCGCCATTTGAAGTCCGTTTAGCCCGAACCAGCTTGTGGGCAAAGAGAAGAGAGGAGGAGAGAGGGATGGTGGAGAGGAGTGTGGGGGGGGGGGAGGGGGAGGGGGTATAGGCCTCTCTAGCCAAGTGTTCGGCGCGTGCCAGTGAGTGACGTGGCTAGACCCCCTCGCAGGCGCAGCAGCAGCAGCAGCAGCAGCGTGCTGCGGCCGTTTGGGCCGTGTCCATGGTAACGGGAGTTCCGCGAAGAGTGCCAGTGCCAATCAAGACCAGGTGAGGTGGGAGGCAGGTGCGGACTCGCTAGAGAGGTGGGTGGGCATAGGTATAGGTAGGTAGGTAGGTAGGTGGGTGGGTGGGTGCCGTGTGATTGATGCACCACTGGTCTGATCTTACGTTCTGCACGTGACCTGGAATGTTGACCCGAGAACGAGTGCCTGCCTGCATGACAAACTACACAGACAGCAGCTCGAATCGGAATGCCCACCACTGACTAAAGCAGTGGCCATGCTATCTGCGGATCATCCGCTGACTGACACTGAGTTACTCACCCTGAGGCCCGGCAGTGAGTATCAGCTGATGACTAACTGATAACAGGTTAAAAAAAAATAAAAATAAAAAAATAAAAAAAGAAGAAGAAAAGAGGATGCCGTTGGACAGGTCCGTTGGTGGCTTCCTGAGAAATACTCATCGACTGACTCAGGTGCTAAAATGGCCACCGAGGGTCATGTCAGGTTCAGTCAGTAAGCTATCTATCACTGTAGGGTTGATCAACACCTGAGAAATATTCTCCAGCTGACTCAGGTGCTCAAAATGGTCACCGAGGGTCAGGTTCAGTCAGTAGGCTATCTACCATTGCACAGCTGATCAACACCCGTGAAATACTCACTGACTGACTCAGGTGCTGAAATGGTTACAGAGGATCAGGTTCAGTCAGAACTGATCAACACCTGAGATATACCCACCGACTGACTGAGGTACTAAAATAGTGACGGAGGGTCTGGTTCAGTCTGCAAGCAATCTATCATGCAGAGTTGATCACACCTGAGAATTACTCACCAACTGACTCAGGTGGTAAAGTATGCGACTGAGGTGAGGTTTAGTGACTGGGTAGGCTAGGCTAT
>OY757552.1:7614268-7624268 GCA_963584105.1 Alviniconcha strummeri
ATTTATTGCACCGTGCTTCGGCATTGGCCACAACTTGTCCCTAATATGTCAACTGACATCTGAGGACATTAAGCATCAACTCATCATCATCAGGTTTCTGTACCATGTGCTGAAAAGTGCTGGTCAACCCCTACCCCTCGAGTCTGCATGCTGAAAAGTGTGTTACTCTTCCCTTAGTTAGAGGACTTGGTGCTGAAAAGTGCTAGTCCAGTCCCTTATCCCCCCGAGTTTACATGCTGAAAAAGTGTGTAGCTCTTCCCTTAGTTATTAAGAGACCTGTGCTGCAAAGTGTGGGCACGCATGTTTAGTTGTTAAGAGACCTGTGCTGCAAAGTGCAGGCACGCATGTTTAGTTATTAAGAAACCTGTGCTGCAAAGTGTGGGCACGCATATTTAGTTGTTAAGAGATCTGTGCTGCAAAGTGCGGACACGCATGTTTAGTTATTAAGAGATCTGTGCTGCAAAGTGCGGGCACGCATGTTTAGTTATTAAGAGACCTGTGCTGCAAAGTGCGGGCACGCATGTTGTTTAGTTATTAGAAGACTTGTGCTGCAAAGTGCGAGCGTTAGTTAAGTTTATGTTTGTTTGTTTTCTTGTGCTGCAAAGTGCAAGTATTAGTTAAGTTAATGCAAGGGTGCAACTTATTTTTGTAGGTAATTGGTGCTGAGCCTATGCCGGTAGCTAAGTTAGCTATGGTTTAATGCGTAGGTTAGATATAGTCATGTGTCAGTTTGGTTTGTTCTTGTGTTTACTGTATGTGTAACATGCGGTAGTGTAAATAAAACTATGCATTTCTTTATTTGGTTCGTCACTATAATGGGAGTATGTATACTGAGACGGAGTGTGGTCAGTGCGCGCGTTTGTGAGCGTGCCTCAGTGTTTTCGTCATGTCGGTACATCTACGGTACAACTTCTGTCTCCACTTATCTTTTGTCTAGTGTCTGTTTTAAGTGGCATATGTGCATAGAGAAACGTCACACCTAAATCTGAGGAGCGGACAAACAACCAAACACTAACACAGTTTTTTTTCCTTCTGGATACCAAGGTCGGTCGATTGTAGTGATTTTGAACACAACGCGAGGAACTTGACATTGAAAGGCACACTACATGAGGATGACTAGAGACAATGGTTTATTCCAGTGTGAGTGTCTCTCCTTGGCAATCTCCAGCCTCCCCCTGAACCTAAAATGAGGAACGGGCCGCAGGTCCGGTTACACTGCTTTTCCACCGACATAGAAACGTCGAGCAGGAGACGTGCAGAAATCCCAGCACACGTAAAGCTCATCGCGGGCCGTGACTGACAGGGCATGATCTGAGCCACTTGCTTGTGTTTTTTTAGTACGTCTTTGTTCCTGGAGGAAAATTCGGGTCGCATTAGCCGAAGCCCAGCACCGGCAAGAGCAGCGCGACCCATTCCTATCAGTGTGTGTTACACTTTCGTGTGTCAGAGCAACTGTATAACATACCAGTGTTTGGGTTTTTTAACGTGCGCACAGATGCTGATATAAACGATTGTACACGGGGGCTGTACATTCGCCGTAAGACAGCCTGCACTGAAAGCTGACTGTGGGAGAAAATCCCTCGCCGCACCGGGGACTCGCGCGTGGCTTTTCAGTATTGCGCGTGGCTTTTCAGTTTGGATGCTCTACCCACTGAGCTATTCCCACCCCCTTCAATTTAGGACCGACTGATGAGCCGATTGATAAAGAGTGCATCCGTCGAAATCCAGTTTAGAAAGGATGAAAGAACGATACAGTCACACTTCTATGCTAATAACAAATGCTGCATTTCTAATGCGCCGAATCCATCTATGACTATACATGTGTGAGGCTCAAAGCGCTGTACACGAAACATGACAACAACGCACAACCTAATCCAATAATACATTACATATCTCACTCCATCCCCCTTCCCTGCCACATCCACACACGTGCACACACTGACGAATATTGCTAACTCCCCCCCCCCCCCCCCCCCCCCCCTCAGGGCCGATCAAGATAGCGTTACATTATTATACGGGACGAACGCTGCGTGAAATCGCTTAGCTTTCGCCTCCCATCACCTCAGCCGTACAGCCGAAGGCAAACTCCAAGTACAGGTCAGAGACCAAACTCCAAGTACAGGTCAGAGACCAAACTCCAAGCACAGGTCAGAGACCAAACTCCAAGCACAGGTCAGAGACCAAACTCCAAGTACAGGTTTACTACATCCTTCCTTCACCCACTGCCGTAGTTGATAGACGATGATGATGAGTTGATGCTTAATGTCCTCAGATGTCATTTGACATATTAGGGACAAGTTGTGACCAATGCCGAAGCACGGTTGAAATCCACATACGTAAGGTGTATGCGTGTCACTAGCTGTAACCTGCCACCTGCACTTTTTGGCAGAATGACCGGCAGAATGTTACTGTGGTAACACGGGGGTGGAACGGATACCGAAATAAGAGTCAGCACAGAAAGTCGACCCTGGAGAAGAAAATTCTCCCGCCGTTCCAGCAGGGATTCGAACCCGCGACCTTTCAATCACGAGTCCGGTGCTCTAACCACTGAGCTATCCCCGCCCCCCATAGTTGATAGGGGAAAGAGGGAGATTATATACCTATCGCAACACTGTCACCACCAGAATCAGTGACTCCTGCATTAAGATGGGCAGCGATGAGAGCCATTTTAATGTTTCATTAACTGTGAGAGACAAAGTCACAAGACAGCGTCCACAAACCACAACTTTCGAAGAGAAAGGAGAGCCGAAGCGGACTAGTCGAACCGTGGTCTTTCTGCTTACCAGCATAACGCCTTACCGCTAAGCCAAACCGGCTCACATTGGGCGCTTTGTTGCTTCCACAGTCTTATCAGTACCCGAGCCTTTCGGAGGGCCCTGACTGCGTCTGTGGACAGCTGCGCGAAGATTAAAAGAATACCCCTTCAGTCAGGCGTAACCAAATCTGGCAGAGTTTGGAGGAAGGTGCCGAAAAGCGATACTCTGAGCCAAACTCCAAGCACTGGTTTACGACATCCTTCCTTCAACCACTGCCGTATTTACTTACGCCATAGGGTCCAGAAAACTGTCAGCTAACGAGCAGTTTTCTGTTGGTGCTCAAACAGTAGTAAGTTTGTTACAAACAACTCAAATAAAACAAGGCGTGTCATTTATAGCCGTCAGCAAAGTTTACACCAGCACAAATAAAAGCACTGTCGTTTGAATCGAGACGGAACTCTCTTTTTTTTTCACCCGGGGCCATGGATGCGTCTCATGTCCACGTGGGTGCTTTGGCGCTAGGTTGCTTCTACAGTCGTATCAGTACCCGAACCTTTCGGAGGGCGCTGACCGCGTCGCTGCCGGGACAGCTGCGTGGAGATCGAGAGTGCCCCTTCAGTGGCGTAACTAAACCAGTCTGGCAGTGTTTGGAAGAAGGTGCCGGAAAGCGGTGCTCGGAGTGTGGCTCGGAGTCAAACTCCGAGTCCAAGCACTGACCTCAAACGGCAGGCGGAAATAGGCTAAAGGGCACACCAGTCGCAACGAGTCACTCACCCCGTCCCACCGCGGAGCCGCCGTCACCGAATATCTTCAACAGACAGACTAGCTACCACTGACACCGTTGTCTGCACCACACTGTGTTCACAACAGACTACCGCTGACTGACACTGCCGTTGTCTGCATCACGTGCCGCTAAACTGTCAGCTAACGAGCAGTTTTCTGTTGGTGCTCAAACAGTAGTAAGTTTGTTACAAACAACTCAAATAAAACAAGGCGTGTCATTTATAGCCGTCAGCAAAGTTTACACCAGCACAAATAAAAGCACTGTCGTTTGAATCGAGACGGAACTCCTTTTTTTTTCACCAGGGGTGGATGCGTCTCATGTCCACGTGGGTGCTTTGGCGCTAGGTTGCTTCTACAGTCGTATCAGTACCCGAACCTTTCGCAGGGCGCTGACCGCGTCGCTGCCGGGACAGCTGCGTGGAGATCGAGAGTGCCCCTTCAGTGGCGTAACTAAACCAGTCTGGCAGTGTTTGGAAGAAGGTGCCGGAAAGCGGTGCTCGGAGTGTGGCTCGGAGTCAAACTCCGAGTCCAAGCACTAACCTCAAACGGCAGGCGGAAATAGGCTAAAGGGCACACCAGTCGCAACGAGTCACTCACCCCGTCCCACCGCGGAGCCGCCGTCACCGAATATCTTCAACAGACAGACTAGCTGCCATTGACACCGTTGTCTGCACCACACTGTGTTCACAACAGACTACCGCTGAGTGACACTGCCGTTGTCTGCATCACGTGCCGCCGCGAGTCAGTGAGTAGGCCTACCTACCGCCAATTCCCGCCACAGCCTGGTTGAAGTGTTGTTGCCGGCTTTACGTCCTCAGAAACCGTAGGTTTATTAGGGACAGGAGCTCAAGGCGGCCACCTCGACTTTCACACAGCTCCTGAGCTCTGACCCACACCTGACAACCATGGACTGTATATATACTACAGGCTGGCAACCATGGGCTTATATATAAGTAAATCCACGCTGACAACGTTACGTGGCGTCGGTGGTCGTTTTGATTTTTGCATGTGCCCAGTTTGCAACCGCAACAGTCAACCAGTTGTCAGTAAAGCCCCGCCCCCTTGACCTAGTTCTGTCAGTCGCGGCGTCTAGCTCAGTGACTTACTCAGACACACACTGAGAGACACAAACAGCAATGCACACTCCCGGCATCGCTTTCCGACACCTTCGCCTCCAAAGAAAGGATGTCGTCAAACAGTGCCTGGAGTTTGGCAGCTACGGCGTCATTAGTCTCGACCTGAGTCGCCACGCGGTTATTTGAACTTCCTCGTTTGACTCTGTGTGTGTGTGTGTGTGTGTGTGTGTGTGTGCGTGCGTGCGTGCGTGCGTGCGTGCGTGCGTGCGTGCGTGTGTGTGTGTGTGTGTGTGTGTGTGTGTGTGCATGTGCGTGTGTGTGTGTGTGTGTGTGTGCATAATATACGTGTGTGTGTGTGTGTGTGTGTGTGTGTGTGTGTGTGTGTGTGTGTGTGTGTGTGTGTGTGTGTGTGTGTGTGTGTGTGCATGTGCGTGTGCTTGTGTGTGTCAGTGTGTGTGTGTGCATAATATACGTACGTGTGTGTGCGTGTGTGTATGCCTCTACGCCTAACGCCTCTACTGTTACCACCAGATTCAATCCAGTTTACGTGTGTTGCTTTAATAATAATGTACATTTATCATGCGCCCATCAACGCCCTGAGCGCTCACATGATACAGATTAACCTAAACATGATATTCTATACTCATGTAGAGCATAGTCCTACCAAAACAATTTGACATAAAGTAGGTTTATTAGGGACAGGAGCCCAAGACGTCTGCTTCGACTTTCACACAGCTCCTGAACTCTGAAGAACATTTCATCAGTTTTCGTTCGTGTGTTGCTTGACGTCCACAAAACCACACGGCTCATTAAGGACGGGGAGCCCAGGGCGGCCACCTCGACTCAACTTCAAACAACTCCTGAGTTCTGACTGAACTTCCCGACTATATTTCGGAACATCATAATGCATATTATGCCAAAACTGTGACCAGCAGATCTTTTCATCAGCTCCCATCGCTGTCCATCTTAATGCAGGAGTCCTGATGTGTGACAGTGTAGAGATAGGTGTGTGTATATATATATATAATCTCCCTCCGTCTCCCCTCCCCTCCATACCCTCTCCCCTTCCCCTTCGCCCCGTCTCTAATACGTCTTATGATTTCTGTGGACGTTAAGCACCATGTTTACTTACACGGCGGCCAGTACGTTCATAATTATGTCCAGCGCGGAGCGTGGACAGTACGGCAGTGGTTAGAGCGCCGGACTCACTGACGTTGTGACCGAAAGGAGTGAGACAGATAGACAGGCAGACAGACAGGCAGACAGACACAGACAGACACGGACGAGGAGAGTGAATGCGAATTTGAAGCTAGGAAAACAGACTTAGAAAGACAGACAGACAGACAGACAGGCAGACAGACACAGACAGACACGGACGAGGAGAGTGAATGCGAATTTGAAGCGAGAAAAACAGACTTAGAAAGACAGACAGACACTAGGCAGACAGACACAGACAGACAGAACGGACGAGGAGAGTGAATGCGAATTTGAAGCTAGAGAAACAGACTTAGACAGACAGACAGACAGACAGACAGACAGACAGGCAGGCAGGCAGACACAGACAGACAGACACGGACGAGGAGAGTGAAGGCGAATTTGAAGCTAGAAATACAGACTTAAAAAGAGAGACAGACAGAGTGAATTAGACTGACATACACAGAGAGACAGAGTCACGGACAGACAGACAATAGTGTAAGAAACCTACTGACCGGGTGACTACACAAAGACAGAGAGAGAGAAACAAACAAAAGAGAACTTGGCCTGTTATCGGTGGCTGTGAAGCCGTGCAGGTTCACGTCGTGAGCATGGGGTGTAAGGGTAAACAGCAATGTGGTGAGCATGGGGGTATAAGTATAAACACCAACGTCGTGAGCCTGGGGTGTAAGTAACAGGCACTGGGACACTACGCTGCGTGCCTTGATTTTGTTACTGCAGGCTGCGTGACTTCCAACGAGCCAGACAAGTAGGGAAGGGCCCACGTGTGTGTGTGTGTGTGTGTGTGTGTGTGTGTGTGTGTGTGTGTGTGTGTGTGTGTGTGTGTGTGTTACCCCTCTACGCCTAATGTCTCTACTGTTACCACCAGAGTCAATCCAATCCACGTGGTTGAAAAAGACGTCGACAATACATTTTTTTTTAAACAACAAAACAAAAACAAAAAACGTGGATTTAGCGGAGTGCTAAAACTGAGTAAACAGACATTATGAATTGAGAAAGTTATGAATAACAAAAAATTATTTAAAAAATAAACTGCACCTCCTCAGTGTCCAAATCTGAGTGAATGATCAGTTAAAGGTGAACGTGTTTGCATGCACTGGCAGGGTCAGCGAATGGTCAGTGGAATAAAGTCATTCTCCGAAAGCCAGTATAATTCTTACATATACTACTGTAAGCTTAGATTGATGATGAGTTGATGCTTAATGTCCTCAGATGTCATTTGACATATTAGGGACAAGTTGTGACCAATGCCGAAGCACGGTTCAATAAAAGCCACATACGTAAGGTGTATGCGTGTTTAGCTGTAACCTCCCACCTGCACTTTTGGCAGAATGACCGGGATTTTTTACGTGCTACTGTGGTAACACGGGGGTGGAAGGGTACCGAAATAAGAGTCAGCACAGAAAGTCGACCCTGGAGAAGAAAACTCTCCCGCCATTCCAGCAGGGATTCGAACCCGCGACCTTTCAATCACGAGTCCGGCGCTCTAACCACTGAGCTATCCCCGCCCCCTCTTAGATTGATTGATTGATGATCGCTTATATAGCGCTATTCTCCGCTCTCTTGAGCAGACTCACTACGCTTGTAAGCGGTTCTGCATGAGTGATTAGCTTTTTTTTTTTATAGCGCGTTTTTTGAATATCCACCGAAGTGGTGTACTTACAGCGCTGGCATGGCTGGTGCCACATGAAACTGCAGTCGTCTCGGCGCAAGTCCTGTGTACACCATACAACCATGCACCATGTCACTTCATGCAAATCCACATACGTAAGGTGTATGCGTGTTTAGCTGTAACCTACCACCTGCACTTTTGGCAGAATGACCGGGATCTTTTACGTGCTACTGTGGTAACACGGGGGTGGAACGGATACCGAAATAAGAGTCAGCACAGAAAGTCGACCCTGGAGAAGAAAATTCTCCCGCCGTTCCAGCAGGGATTCGAACCCGCGACCTTTCAACCACGAGTCCGGCGCTCTAACCACTGAGCTATCCCCGCCCCCAAAGAGCGTGTTGCAGAGCTCAAAGATCGCGTTGCAGAGCTCAGGAGCTGTGTTGCAGAGCTCAAAGAGCGATTTGCAGAGCTCATGAGCTCAGGAGCTGTGTAAACAGGGAGGTGGGTCTGGGCTCTCATTCCCTATCCCGTTCTTCCCCCCGTCCCTAATAAACCATATAGTTTTTGTGGACGTAAAGCACCATGAAAGAAGAAGAAGAAGAAGAAAACAGTGTGTGTGTGAGCTGGCAAAGACTTTTTTCCCCATCCGAAGGAGAAAAAGTCTCTGGTGCGTGCGAGAGAGAGAAGACACTGAGTTCATTTCAATTCAGTTCAAGATAGTATCTGCGCTCGGAAAAGCACATATGCGCTCCAGCCCGTCTGTCAGAAGTTTCCCCAACGTTCCCTTTGAAACGGTTCCAATGTTCGTCTGATTGACGATGGCCCTCTCTTGTTCTTTTAAGGACTGAAGATCGTCTAGCGCTTCCTCTTTCGACGCCTCTCTCCTCCAGGCGATCGATGGTGTGATGTGGTTGACTTTGTGCCCGCAGGTAGTGTCTCAAGCTTCTCAACACTTCAGATCTTCCGAGAAACAAGCCACTTGTGAGGGTTGCTTTGCAAGCCAGTCTATCTGCTCTGTCGTTTTCCTTCACTCCAGCAAGTCCAGGCAGTCCATCCACAGGAGTTTTCGAAGGCAGATGTCGACTATCGACACATTCCACCCTGGGCGTTCCATTCCATTTTTCACTTTTTGTAGCAAGCTCATTCAGTCTGTGAGGATGATGGCTTGTCCTTGGTGGTCCCGAGTGTAACTCACATTGCCTCGTTCTGCACTCTGCCCATCTTTAGCAGATTTGTCTGTGCCATTGTCTGAGGCCTAGTCCGTAGTCACCAACACTGAGCACCTGACAAGAGAGAGAAAATGATGAACTATGAACACGAGAATAACTTGAACTACACCTCTTTGATTCACCAACGAGACTGCTTCGGCGCTGATTTGATTGCAAGCGGAAACTAAGCCGCACCAACAACAGCTAATCACCGACACTATTCACTACACTATAGGCTATAGGTTTACAGTTTATGCTCCTAAGCTCCAAGCAGCTTCTGCTTAATAAAAGGTGCATGCCTTTTCCAAAGCAGAAAAAGAAGCTCAGAGAAGAACGGTGACTTGACTCGTGTGAACGCAGTATATGATTTAATTTTTGCCTACATTTTCCTTTTAGAATAAGTCACGCTGTTGTTGCCAATATAGAAACGCTACTGTGCATCTGCCTTCCGCAAGTAAGTAAGTAAACATGGTGCTTAACGTCCACAGAAACCGTACAGCTTATTAGGGACGGGGACAAGGGGGGTGAAGGGGGTACGGGGATGGGGGGAGAGGGAGATTATATACCTATCGCTACACTGTCACTACCAGAATGACTTCTGCATTAAGATGGGCAGCGATGAGAGCCATTTTAATGTTTCAGTAGGAAGTGATGGACAAAGTCACAAGACAGTGTCCACAAAAAACAACCTTTTTGAAGAGAAAGGAGAGCCGAAGCGGTATCGAACCGAGGTCCTTCCGCTTACCAGCCTGACGCCTTACCACTAGGCCAAACCGGCTCACAAACCGGCCTTCCGCCCGTGTTCTCCGGCTTTTATGCTGTGTGGGTCGGTGGCCTTCAGAATAAACTCTCTCTCTCTCTCTCTCTCTCTCTCTCTCTCTCTCTCTCTCTCTCTCTCTCTCTCTCTCTCTCTCTCTTCTTGTTCTGCCGCGTTCCACAGTTGTGGCTGGTACAGCTAACACTTACAGTATCGTGTACTCGTCATCGTTGAGACCCTTTCAGTACACAACAACACCCGGTCTTCTCCACAACCGGGACACAACCTCTGTCACTACCTGAGCTCTGAGGCTGTGGCGTCTTTTTTTCATTTTTTCATGGTGCGTTACGTCCACAGAAACAGTATGGTTTGTGTTGGGGTGCGGGGGGAAGAATGGGGTTTAGAATGAGAGCCAGGCCCACCTCCCTGTTCATGCACACAGCTCCTGAGCTCTGAATGACACAACCTCAGTGATCGCAACGTCAGGCTAGTTGTTTACCTGTCAGTGTTGTTATTAAGGTGACAAAAAGAGAATCAGTGAGGGTAACTACACTTCAGTATTGCTGTCAAGGTGGCAAAAAGGCTGCGAATCA
>OY757552.1:7629268-7655896 GCA_963584105.1 Alviniconcha strummeri
AGGACTATTCTACTGTGCATTCACACGTGGGTTGGACAATGTAAAACAGGACTGAGCGGGACCAAAACAAGAAATGGTAAGCATTGCTTAAATGGTGGAAAAATATAAAACATTAAAAGTAGAACAAAACAGAAGCATTAAAACCATAAACATGATAAAGTGATACTGATACTAGTGATACACACCTTAGCTTACGTCTATGCCTCTGGTAAGAGTCAAGAAGTATAGGGGAGAAGGCCTCCCCAGCTTTCCATGGTGGAGTTGAAAATAGCTCACTTGTGAAATGGATGCTTGCACTTGCTGGAATGCGCAGTCTTGTCAACCATCTTTTGATTTAATGGCTGAAGGAAGATGAAGAGTGCAGTGCAATTGCAGGCTGAAAAGGGACTGAGTCTGTGACTGACTTACCATTATCATCACCATAATTATGGCTGGCAGTGTGGCATCGCCATCATCATGACCAGCTATGTGGCATACCACTATCAGTATCAATATCATCACCATCATCATGACTCGCAGTGTGGCATACCACTGTCATCATCACCATCATGACTGGCAGTGTGGCATACCACTGTCATCACCATCATTATGACTAGCGATGTGGCATACCACTGTCATCACCATCATCATGACTGGCAGTGTGGCATACCACTGTCATCACCATCATTATGACTAGCAATGTGGCATACCACTGTCATCACCATCATCATGACTGGCAGTGTGGCATACCACTGTCATCACCATCATTATGACTAGCGATGTGGCGTACCACTGTCATTACCATTATTTGATGCAGTTTCAGAGAATGGGCCGCTCAAAGGGCAAAGGCCAGGACACAGGAGCCGGAGCCAGCAGCAGCAGCAGTGGCAGCGTTGCCATGGGCACCAACAGAGCCAGCAGCTTGAGCCCGGCGCCCATCAGCTCAGTGAGCAGCTCCACCACGTCTGCTCAGACTGACCTGAAGATCAAGGACCTTCTCAAGGAGCTGTTTGGTCTCATACGAGACGTTCAGGTACACGTGCAGGTTTGAGGGATTGTCTAAAGAAGATTGGGGTTGGGAGAGGGGAAGTGTGTGTGTGGTGGTGGAGGGGGGGGGGCAGGGGGGGGGGGGTACTAAGTCACAATACATGAAGAGTAAAAAGGACATCTGAGTCACAACACTTGAAGAAAAGGGACAGCTGAAGCAAGGAATCAAACCAACATTGTCTGCTTACCAACCAAACACCTTGCTGCTAGGCCAAACCGGCTTATGGCTCATGATTGGTGGATTATTAAACTTTGTTAATGCCAAGTTGTCTCAGACTCAGAGGGTACCAGTGGGGACCAGACCCAAGGTCCGCAAGGAGGTGGGTGGAAGGCGGAGTCTCTACCTAGTACCTAACACTACACTGTCACCACCAGAATGATGCCTGCATTACTATTAAGACAGGCAATGATGAGAGCCATTTTAATGTTAATTGGGAGGGGCAAAGCCACAACGACAGTGTCCATAAAACACAACTTTTGAGGAGAAAGGAAAGCCAAAGCAGAATTGAACAGAGGTCCTTCTGCTTACCAGCCTAGCGCCTTACTGCATGGCTGAACTGGCTTATGTTTCAAATTAATAAAAATTAATAGAGGATGTACCTCTAGTGGAGTTTATACACCTTGTATTTACATGCATGCCATGTGAGAGTTACTATATATATATGCAACTCAGATCTTTGCTGTTAACTTGTGTGATCTTTCAAGCACTGATTAACTCCCTTGTGTATTGATTTTTCAAATTAATAGTTTACATCACACCTACTATTTAACTGCTTTCTGAAAATTCCAGTGGTTTTACGGTCAGCTAAAGCCCACATGTTCATCATGCAAGAGTTTAACATTAAGGTTTTTCCCTCTCTAAAATGCAGGCAGTCATATTTGTGTGATTTAATAAAAAATAAAAAATAAATTATCAGTTCATTCCTGTGTTTCAGGTACTACAAAAATATACCTACAGGTGGAAATGAGTCCTTGCTGCTATTAGTAACTGATAGACATAGAGTGCTGTGGATTTATCAGTATGGCACCAATTTGTTTTATGGGCCAGGAGATGTTCACTACATCAGTAAAGTGTGTTGCTGTGTGATGTGTTTTTGTTCATTCAGTTCAGACATGTATATAATTTAACCATCTGTGCAATTTCCTCCTGTAGGAGGAACGTTCAAGAGGAGAGCACAACTTGACGAATATTTCCAAGACCCATGAACGAATGCAGCAGGAATCAAGAAGTAGGTTTATTACTAAAGGCTGCAGGTTTCTGTTTTATTTATTTATCTGTTTATACTCATCTTTTTGTTATTATTATTATGAAGGAAACACCTGCATCTTGTCCCAAATGACCCTGTGAAACTTTGATCATCACATTATTAAAGTTGTCAGCCTTCTTGGTGAATCATTGTTGATTTTAGCAGGGCAATAACAATTAACATCTCAAGAATTGGTTGGTTCTGATGTATACATCATTGTAATCTGAATGTCTTATAAAAGTTATATTCATATATATATATATCTCAAGGGTATTAATATGTAATAAACAAAGTCACAATCACGAGTGTTAATTCAATCATTAGTCAAATCTATTTCTGTAGGCACCATTATACAATTTCCATGATATATAATATATATAATACATACCTGAGCACAGGATTCAGCAAGGTGATAGTAACATAAAGGCTGCTGTCCATTTTTCATTGGATGGTGGTGTGGTTTGGATGGTATCGTAATTTTTATTTTATTTATTGCTCCACTGGTTGCCTGTCAACAACTTGGGTATTTTTCTTGCAGTCACACCATACTACAAAAATAAGCTGAAGGGACTGTACCATACCGCCATGCAGGATGCAGAAACAGAGGCAGAGTAAGTTTTGCCTGATGCAATGGTCGCTTGACCTTTACCTGGTATAATCATGTTCTACTACAGAAATTGGTTTGAGGGACTGAAAAATACCAGAAGCAGAGGCAGAGTAAATTTTGCCTGAGAGCTTCACCTTTGCTTGGTATAGTCATGTTCTGCTCCAAGAGTAAGTTCAGGGACTAAAATACCGGGATGTAGAAACAGAGTAAGTTGTGTACTGTCCACCAGTGATGCTGATAGTTTTACTGTTTGGTAAGGCAGTAAGTTGGTGTTTGAATCAACCAGTACGGTTATTGGTGGGAGCTGCCACAAGAATAATTGTTGTCGCGACAAAACATGTCTTTTGTCGCAACAAAAGTATGCTTGCCGTGACAAAACGTTTGTCACAACAAAATTATGTTTGTCGCGACAAAATATTTTTGTTGCAAAACAACACTTTGTCATGATAAACACGTGTTTGTTATGACAAGCATACTTTTGTCATGACAGAACATGTTTTGTTGCGACAAACATATTTTCGTTGCAACAACACTTTTGTCATGACAAAAATTATGTTTGTCATGAGAAAACTTTTGCCACAACAAAAGACATGTTTTGTCATGACAGACATGTGTTTGTTACAACAAACATGCGTTTGTTGTGACAAAACTTGTCACGATGAAAATGTCACTTGTGGCATCTCCCACCAACGACGTATGTATATATATATGTCAGGGTGACTTAATAAGGCAGTCATACCCTACTACTAGTAGTACTAGCATTTAGTAATGGGATAAAAATAAATGAGAGGAATGTACCACATTGCCATTCAGGATGCCGAGACAGGCAGAATGACTGTCGTGTGTTGTGTGATAGAGAATGATTGCTGTGTGTTGTCTGGTACTGACACAGTGATAGTAAAGTTATGGGACAGTACTTACGTTAAACAGTTAAGTCAGAATTTTCCATCCAAGAAAATGTTTCCTGGGAAACTTACATTATTTAGTGTCTCTGATTTAAAAAAATTTTAACATGTTTTGTTGTGTGTATGCTGTGTGTGTGTGTGTGTGTGTGTGTGTGTGTGTGTGTGTGTGTGTGTGTTTGGTGTGGTCGTATTTGTGTATGTGTCTCCACATGCCTATTTGTGTGCAATTTTGTTTTCAGGCTGTTGCGTAAAGCTTTGGACAAGATCACAGAAATCAAATCCCTGAGAGAAAGTAAAAAGCAAGGTGAGCTCCAGAAATTGTTTAGGAAGGTTTGCTCAAGTTTTATACAGGAACCACTTGTGGCTCAGGAAGACTTGTGTTGGTTGAATGGTGGTAAGCTCTTAAGAAAAAAGACCGCCTGCATATGTAGGCGGGTTAGACCACAAAAGGTTGACTAGCAAAAGTTCTAAGCAGTCTGGCATAAAGCCACCCAGAAAACAACTGCAGCAACAACAGAAATGACTGTTACATCAAATGAAATTACAATGTTTTTTTGCTCTTAACCTACATGGCATATGGTGCCCAGTTTTGGAATGTTTTGCTTTAGGACATTACCAGTACCTGCCAATCACATCGTCATTTTTTAAGGAAATCCAAGGATGCGCTGGTGGCATTTTAAAATGAGGCCAGAATTGAGAAAACCCTCCACTAGCAGAGCTAGCAGTTTTAAAATGTTTTACTTTTGGGCTTTCCCAGCATTTGCCAGTGACACTGTAAGATGAAGTCCAGATGTATGCCAGTTGCATTGTAAAATTAGGCCAAAAGGTCACTGCAAACAAATCCAGACCATGTTTCCTGACGCTCTAGATTCCAAGCTGCCCAAACCGATCATGAGGTGAGGTGTCCTGATGACCATGCTTCAGCAAGCGAATCCAGACCATGTTTTCTGACACTAGATTCCAAGCAGCAGTCCTGATGACCATGCTTCAGCAAGCAAATTCAGACTGTGTTTTCTGATAGTTTCCGAACATTGATCCTGATGAGCATGCTTCAGCAAGCAAATCCACATTATGCTTTCTGATGCTCTAGATTCCAGGCAACCCAAGCTGATCAAGATAGGAGATGTCCTGATGACCATGCTTCAGCAAGCAAATCCAGACCGTGTTTTCTGACACTAGATTCTGAGCACTGGTCCTGATGAGCATGCTGCAGCAAGTAAATCCAGATTGTGTTTTCTGACGTTTTAGATTCCAAGCAGCCCAAGCCAATCATGAGGCGAGGCGTCCTGATGACCATGCTTCAGCAGAATGCCACCACCCTGCCCCTCTGGGTCAGCAAGCCCGGGGAAAAGTAAGTGTTCTTCTTGGGTGGATTGGTCTGTGGATTGGTCGGTACCACTAAGCTCGCATAGGTTCATTGGGTGACAGTGACTTAGCAGTGGAGTAAGTGTTCTACAGTTGGATGTTCAGTGTTGTTGAGTAGTCGTTCATCATCAAATTTTTCAACAACAAAAAAGATTTCTACCACTGGAAACCTGTTTGATTTTGATTTTTTTAAAATCTGAAATGTGAATGACTACTAGCGTTCTAAAACAAGATTCAAACACATAAAAGATTCAAAAGAACACATATTTATTATGACATAGACACAGTCTGCAAATTTTGGGGGTAATTTGCAAATTTGCAGATTATGTGTCTGTGTCATACGGCTCATAGTAAATAAGCGTTCTTTTGAATCTTTTATGTGTTTGGAGCTTCAGAAAATCTTCTCTTTTTTTCTTCTTCTTCTCATTTCTGTAGGTATCACCTGTAACAGGGCTGCCATCTTGTATTTGGAGTTATCCCCATTAGCCTATGTCGCCATGGTGATGTGTACGCAGCATTACGACAATAAAGCAGGCTGGCAACGTGTGCTGTGCTTATACTGTGCATGTGGCAAAGGACTGACAGCTGTTTTCCTTTCTCCTCAGGCCGCCACCCTTGTGTGGAGCGGTTCCGGCAGATAGCAACTACATCTGCAACAAGAACGACAAGATCGCAGCACGCGTGAAAAGCGCGGAGGGAGAGGAGAACTGGATCCTGGCCAGCGTGGTCTCATTCAACCAGCAGACAAACAAATATGAAGTGGATGACATTGACGCCGAGGAAGGAAAAGAGTAAGGACCTGGAAGAAAGATGAACTGCATGTTTTTTTGTTTTTGTTTGTTTTTTAAAGTAACTGTGTTATTGGTGCATGCATGCTTGCCATTACAGCTCTTCTGTATTTGTTCTGGAAAAGCATGAAAATCAAGCGTTTCAGAAATATGGATTATTTCGCAGAGTTCTGGATTTGGCATTTCACTCCAATTTTATGTTTAAAAAATGCAGTATTTCAACATTTTGTCAAATGTTGATGGAGCTTTTTGTACCTGCACTTGCCGAAGTCACTCTTGGAGATGTGAAAGACACAAATGTGCAGATTTGTTCATGGGGAGTCTGTGCCTATGAGTGAAAGACACCAAGCATAAGAAGCTGTTTTTCCAGTGTTTCCAGAAAGAACATCATGTCCTCAAAGCTAGCAGCCAAATAGTGCACGCAAATAGGGGCACTATTGCGAAATTTTGTGAAAACAGCAAAGCTTGCCTGAATCTACTGATTGTGCACCTGCTACACTGCCTCCAGCGAAAACAAAATGTATGCAAACATTCAGGAAAGAATGCTGTGAGAAGTGGCCTTTCAAAATTTTATCACCACAAACAAAAAAGATGACACACCTAACTGTGAAGTCTGCTGAACTTTGATTTTGTTGGATGAAATTGGTGATCAGAGTAATTTCTTGAATGGGGGGTATGTATGTTAGCTGCTTTGTTTCTAAAAACCATACTGATTTCTGGCTTGTGGTGAGTTTGGTTCCTGAAATTGTAATTTTGGGGTAGGCATACAGTATGTTGGTGAGAGTGCTGTCAGGCTGTGACGTGGCATTTCAGTTCATGGTTGCAGCGACATGTAAAGTGTGTCAGTTGTGTGCCCTGTAGGGTCGTTTGTCATGTGTATGTATGCGCTGAGGGCCTTAAATCTAAGGTTAGGTGCCTTAGAAGGTTCCATTAGTATTGTTGTTTAACACAAGTGATGATTGGTTGAATGTTGCTTTACGTCCACAGAAACCGTAGGCTTATTAGGGACGGGAGCCCAGGACGGCCACCTCGACTTTCACACAGTTTCTGAGCTGTCTAACACAAGTGAATTTCTTTTTTAGCATTTATACAATAGCCTGAAGTCTGTATTTTTCAGCTGTTGAGTACTGACTGTCAGACCTTAAACTTGAAATAAAAAAAATCCATTGTTGAGGATTTGTGTCATAAATGCAAGTAATAGCAGGGAGCTAACTTCACTGTATCAGAAGGGATTCAGATAGTACCACTTGATGACATTGCTGTGTTAGTTGTCAGGCTTGCAAAGGGTTGCAATTTCGTGATGATGTGAAATGTGTGGTCTGCTTCATGCTGGCCTACAGTTTCCATGATTAATGGTTGTATTAGTGGTTGATCCTGCAAACAAATGCAGTTTCTTCATGCTGTGAAATGGGTGTCCATCCGCTTGATGGCTTACAATTTCAATGATCCTTTAATCAATGGCTGTATTAGTGGTCAGTAGTTTCGGTATTTGAAGACAATTGCAAAGGATTGCGATTTCTTCATGCTGTGAAATGTATGTCTGTCCTCTTGATGACATGCAATTTATATGATCCTTTAATCAGTGGCTGTGTTAGTGGTCAGTCTTACAAATGACTGCGATTTCTTCATGCTGTGAAGTGTGTGGTCTGTCCTCTTGATGGTATATAATTTCTGTGGTCATTTAATCAGTGGCTGTGTTAGTGGTCAGTCTTACAAATGACTGCGATTTCTTCATGCTGTGAAGTGTGTGGTCCGTCCTCTTGATGGCATGCAATTTCTATGATCCTTTAATTAGTGGCCGATCTTGCAGGCGGCATTCCATCAGTCGCCGACGCATTGTACCTCTTCCCATTTATCGAGCCAACCCAGAGACAGATCCAGAAGCCCTCTTTCCCAAAGGAACGGTGAGTGGGTCACTGTTTGTCTCTGCACAGTAGCACAGGATGGTGAGTTTAATGGCTGCAGATTTACTGTATTGTATACAAAGGGGAAGTTAATTTGTCTCTGTTCTGTAGCACAGGATGGTGAGTTTAATGGCTGCAGATTTACTGTATTGTATACAAAGGGGAAGTTAATTTGTCTCTGCTCTGTAGCACAGGATGGTGAGTTTAATGGCTGCAGATTTACTGTATTGTATACAAAGGGGAAGTTAATTTGTCTCTGCACTGTAGCACAGGATGGTGAGTTTAATGGCTGCAGATTTACTGTATTGTATACAAAGGGGAAGTTAATTTGTCTCTGCTCTGTAGCACAGGATGGTGAGTTTAATGGCTGCAGATTTACTGTAGTGTATACAAAGGGGAAGTTGATTTGTCTCTGCACTGTAGCACAGGATGGTGAGTTTAATGGCTGCAGATTTACTGTATTGTATACAAAGGGGAAGTTAATTTGTCTCTGCTCTGTAGCACAGGATGGTGAGTTTAATGGCTGCAGATTTACTGTATTGTATACAAAGGGGAAGTTAATTTGTCTCTGCTCTGTAGCACAGGATGGTGAGTTTAATGGCTGCAGATTTACTGTATTGTATACAAAGGGGAAGTTAATTTGTCTCTGCTCTGTAGCACAGGATGGTGAGTTTAATGGCTGCAGATTTACTGTATTGTATACAAAGGGGAAGTTAATTTGTCTCTGCTCTGTAGCACAGGATGGTGAGTGGTGAGTTTAATGGCTGCATATTTACTGTACTGTTGTACAGAAAGGGGAAGTTAATTCATCTCTGTACTGTAGCACAGGATGGTGAGGGGTGAGTTTAATGGCTGCAGATTTACTGTACTGTTGTACAGAAAGGGGAGGTTAATTTGTCTCTGCACTGTAGCACAGGAGAGTGAGTTTAATGGCTGCAGATTAATTTTGCTGTGTTGTTGTGTAGAAAGGGGAGATTAATTTGCCATGACACCGATGACATGAAGAAAATGACACAGTATTTTTTATTACATTCAAAGTATAGTCTTCATTTATTAGATCAAATACCTTACAAGCTGATAGTAAGCTCAGATTACTAAGAATGCTTATTAATTCTACAATACATGATTTTCATTGGCTATCGACTGCTTGCAGCAGAGGAAAACAGAGGAAGTTTGAAATGTACATTACTTGATCAGACGCTGAACAGTGACTTCACAGTCTGTCATTTCCTGCAGCAAGTGATTGTATGTCAAGTAGTCATAGGATTCATGATTTTTATTGGCTATTGACTGCTAGTGTCAGAATCAGATGGGAACAGAGCTAGTCAGAAACCTATTTGATGAAACACTTGACGGTAATGTTATGGTCTGTCATTTTCTTTCGTACATCATGTAGTTACAGGACCTTGATGGAAACTGGATTATGGCCTTATGAGTATGAGACTGTCCTCATGATACAGTTTGAATAATAATAATAATAATAGATTATTTGTGGCGCCCCATCGTGTTAGAGCCTGGAGTGCTTACAAAGATGTAAGAATATGCACGTTTTGTCATGCACACATGCATCCCCCCCCACACACTCTTTCTCACACACATACTAGATACATGCACACCCACACCCACCCATGCATGCATGCACACACACACGCATGCATGCACGCACACACATGTGCATGCGTGCACACACAAACACACATACACATTCACACATGCACACACACACACACAATATTTCATTTTGATAAAAAAATATTTTGCAGTTGGTGCTTGCCCTTTACCCTCAGACAACCTGCTTCTACCGAGGACTAGTGGATGAACCACCAAAAAATGTGAGTTGATGTATCCGCTTGATCAGGTGACAAGATAATTTCATTGTCAGGTGACAATTATTGTATTGTCAGGTGATAAGACAAGACAAGATTATTTTATTGTCAGGTAACAAGATTATTTTATTGTCCGGTGACAAGAAAGATTACTTTATTGTCAGGGGACAAGACAAGACAAGAGTATTTTGTTGTGAGGCCCCTGGACCATAACAACAGTAGAGAACATTCAGGCGTTTCAGATTTTTGTGGATTTAGTGATGGAAGGGTTCACACTTTTGTTGCTAATGTTTAAAGCTTTAAGATCTGTGAACATGTATGTATAGTGCCGTCAGAAAGAGAGAGAGAAAAAACGAGAAATTTGTGGGATGGGCTGATGCTGGTGATTGTTGTGGGGGGGGGGGGGGGGGGCTGGGGAGGGAGTATGTACTTGCAGCATGGTCATTACCCATGTGTGAATGAATGTCTGTCCCAGCACGAAGATGACTACTCTGTGCTGTTTGAAGACACGACCTACACGGACGGCTATTCACCTCCGCTGATGGTCGCGCAGCGTTATGTCATTGCCTGCAAGGAGGACAAGAAGAAGTGAAGGATGGCCAGAGCGGGGTTCCGGAAGACAATTTTCAGACTGATCTCTTGGGTACCTAGCCGAAGTCGGCGTACAGGTGAACCAGAACATAATGCTGTGGATGAATGTGCATCGCTGCATAATGAGGAAATCATGTAATTGGTTAAGTGGTGTTCTGATGAGAGGTGCTGTGTTGGTGTGCTTTTCCCCTGAAAATAACCGAATCAAGCATTTCTGCTCTGACTCTTCCCTTCTTTTTAATTTTATAATCAAAAGTCTTTTGGGGGGTTAGAATGTCTGTTTTTGTTGTTGTTGAAATAAAAAAATAAGTGAGTGAGGAATTTCTTGAGAAAAAAAGGTGCAGTGGCTGTCTGATGTATATCACATAAAAGCTTACATTTCAGTTTTGAAAGATGGTTCACAGGTGGCATCATGGCATCATAGCAGATTAAGGATGAAATCTGCCCTCCTGAAATGGTGAGTCCTTGATTTTGTCAATCGTCAAACAGAACATCCCTGAATTGGACGTCCCTGATTTGGATCTGTAAAGTGTCTTTGTTTTTGACCAATGATGTGTGGTCTGTCTCGCTACAACATCCATTTGGTCAAATGGCAGCACTTCTTCAGCGTTATTTGTTGTGATCATAGCTTTTCTTTAAAACCAGCAGTGTTAGAAAACTGGCTGTGTGGTAGACCTGTACAGTGAAATTATGGCACTATGCTACCATGACCCCCACACAGATGGTGACCCTTGACTGACAGTGTGACCTCTTTGACCTTGACCCCAGTGTTATATTTGAATATGTTTGAAGTAGTCCATTTTTGCTGCTGGAATGGTGAAATATAGGTGGCACTGTTCATGTTCTAACTTGGGATGGAACATAGGTGGCACTGTCCATGTCCTAACTTTGGGTGGAACATAGAGGGCCCTGTTCTAACTTTAGGTTGAACATGGGTGGTACTGTCCATGTTCTAACTTCGGGTGGAACATAGGTGGCACTGTCCATGTTCTAACTTTAGGTTGAACATGGGTGGTACTGTCCATGTTCTAACTTCGGGTGGAACGTAGGTGGCACTGTCCATGTTTAACTTCACAGCTGCAGTAGTAGCCAACAGGCTTCTTGAGTAAATCAGTTCATGTGCCTTTGTATGACTGTGTCCATCTCCTTGTGTTCCTTGACCTTGTATTTGTTGCCATGTAAACTACGAAGAGCTGGAAAAATGTAACCTTTATAAAAAATAAATTTCAAGGTGTCTGATTTTTCAGATGGTTGGGGGAGGTTATCCTGCCTTGCAGTTTATTTTCTCCAACTTAAAAAATTCTAAAGGGTATTCATTTAAAAAAAGAACAAGTTGGGGGGGGGGGGGGGGGAGCAAACCAAACACACACAATCACGCAATCACACTCAGTGCCATTGTGATAAACACACAGAGTTAAGGTTCACACATTCACTGACATCTTGGGTGATCACACAAAAAGAAAGACAACAAACAGTGACACTGAGAAAACATTTTGGTCACGGACAACATGTGACTTTGCTGCCTGTTCCTTTGTCGTCACCACAGGCTAGACAGATCTTTGAGGGGTATTTTTGCTCCATAGTACGGATTTCAAAGGGTAAATTGTGTGTGCATACACACACACACACACACACACACACACACACACACACACACACACACACACACACACACACACACTCACACACTCACACACTTAGGTTTTAGTATATGATTATGAATATGCTTAGACTGGGAGTTTTGGAGAAGCCCTGATTTTGTGTGTGCAAGTTTAGGTCTTTGCTATTGCAGTGTTATAACACCAATTGCTATACAAAACTGACTGACTAACTTGCATCTGGAGCCTCATTACTACAAGGAAAGGTATTTGATTTGCATATTTTTGTCTAAAAAGAGAATGTCTCAAGGGTGTTCCTTGGTACTAAACTTTGCACAGAATTGTGTGCATCCCTTTGTGACAAGAGTGCAGTGAGTCTGCTTGAGAGCAGAGAATAGCGCTGTGTAAAAGTAACCAATACTGATCATAATAAATGGAATAAAGGATCAACCATGTGTGTTCATTGCCATCATGCTTCGCTGTCTTTTAGCCAGTGGTAAATATGGCATTATGCTGTCTCCTCCATTTGTTGTCCATGTGATTTGTTTTTGTTAGATGACAATGCCTCTGGTTGTGTGCCTGCGCTGCAGAGAATGTGCTTTCCAGTTTTGTGAAGTCAGAAATGAAATCATGGATTTAGTTTCTCTCTGGAGTGACTGAAGGAGTGGATGCTCTAAGGAATTTAAAAGGTTTTGATGTTTTAGCCACTCCTGAAGGGATGTCTGATGTTACCCTTCTGTCTGGAAATATAGGACTGTCATTTGATTCCCCTTTCCTATGTCTTCTTTTGTTCTCCTGTTGATTTTTCTGTCTTGTCATTTTTTTCCCCCTTCTGCTGATGGTCTACTCTCCTGATTTTCCCTCCCAGAAATTTGAGCAGCAAGGAGATAGTCATTGGTAGGTAGTATGCGCAGCTTGCTGCCATATGGCACTGGTATTTGCCATTACACATTTATATATTTTTTGTATCTGATTGTTTCTAGCCATTGCTAAAAAAAAAAAAATGTTTATTCTGGTATCATCCAGGCACTGGGAATGGTTGATGATACTAGTGTGTCCTAGCCTTAGACTAACTTTTAGGTTTTTCTTTAGCCAGGGCAATGCAGAAAGGACTAACTCTTCAACAATTTGTGTTTGATGTTTGTGTATGTATATGCTTTGTTTTGTGTATGGATTGATTTTGTAGATTTGACTTGACTAAAGGTTTACATGTGTGAAAAGGTTTGAAATGTGCATTTTCTTCTAACAGAGTATGATTGATATCACATGCCTAAAAACTGCCTTGGCTTGGGCAGTGTCACAACACACTGACACCAGCAAGAACACCAAGGCTGCATTGAAATGGATTGCAGAGCCATGATAAAGGTCTTGCACAACAGCATCCACCCTCCAGAAATGGAGACAAACCCTCTGAAGACAGCATGCGGCTCCCATGTGGTGGGGTAATAACAAAATATTCCAATCCCTCAGAGTGTTTAGCTGGGGAACGCTACAGCACCCTGCCTGAGTGTTTAGCTGGGGAACGCTACAGCATGCTGCCTGAGTGTTTAGCTGGGGAACGCTACAGCACCCTGCCTGAGTGTTTAGCTGGGGAACGCTACAGCACCCTGCCTGAGTGTTTAGCTGGGGAACGCTACAGCACCCTGCCTGAGTGTTTAGCTGGGGAATGCTACAGCACCCTGCCTGATGGTTTAGCTGGGGAATGCTACAGCATGCTGCCTGAGTGTTTAGCTGGGGAATGCTACAGCACCCTGCCTGAGTGTTCAGCTGGGGAATGCTACAGAATGCTGCCTGAGTGTTTACCTGGGGAATGCTACAGCACCCTGCCTGTGTGTTTAGCTGGGGAACGCTACAGCACCCTGCCTGAGTGTTCAGCTTGGGAACACTACAACACCCTGCCTGAGTGTTTACTGGGGAATGCTACAGCAACCTGTCTGAGTGTTTAGCTGTGGAACTCTACAGCACCCTGCCTGAGTGTTCAGCTTGGGAACACTACAGCACCTTGCCTGAGTGTTTAGCTGGGGAATGCTACAACACGCTACCCGAGTGTTCAGCCAGGGAATGCTACAGCAACCTGCCTGAGTGTTTAGCTTGGGAACACTACAGCACCCTGCCTGAGTGTTTACTGGGGAATGCTACAGCAACCTGTCTGAGTGTTTAGCTGGGGAACTCTACAGCACCCTGCCTGAGTGTTCAGCTGGGGAACACTACAGCACCTTGCCTGAGTGTTTAGCTGGGGAATGCTACAACACGCTACCTGAGTGTTCAGCCAGGGAATGCTACAGCAACCTGCCTGAGTGTTTAGCTTGGGAACGCTACAGCACCCTGAGTGTTCAGCTTGGGAACACTACAGCACCCTGCCTGAGTGTTTACTGGGGAACGCTACAGCAACCTGCCTGAGTGTTTAGCTGGGGAACTCTACAGCACCCTGCCTGAGTGTTCAGTTTGGGAACGCTACAGCACCCTGCCTGAGTGTTTAGCTGGGGAATGCTACAGCACCCTGCCTGAGTGTTTAGCTGGGGAACGCTACAGCATGCTGCATGAGTATGTAGCTGGGGAATGCTACAACACCCTGCCTGAGTGTTTAGCTGGGGAATGCTACAACACCCTGCCTGAGTGTTTAGCTGGGGAATGCTACAACACCCTGCCTGAGTGTTTAGCTGGGGAATGCTACAACACCCTGCCTGAGTTTTTAGCTGGGGAATGCTACAACACCCTGCCTGAGTTTTTAGCTGGGGAATGCTACAAGAACCTGCCCAAAATGTTACTGTGGTGCCCACCACAATGTTTGAAATGATCATGTCAGATAGTGTGTACTTCCTTCTTTGAAGAATGGAGTGTTTTGTTCATGAGCTAAACACATAAAAGGTTCAAAAGAACATTATTTATTGAGATAAAACACAACATGGAACTTTTTGCACGTCACATATTTCATATATCACACATTGCTTTGTTTTTGTGTGTGCATAGTTTCGAATATTGCAAGCATTAGTTTAACCCTTCATCTCATTTTTCATTGTTTCTCACTGTTTAATTGTTGTTTACGTATCATTTTGTAGCTTGATAAAGGGGATTACCCTGAAAGTTTGCATGTTGTGTTTTGTCCTAATAAACAGTGTTCTTTTGGAGCTTGTATGTGTTTGGATCTTGTTTTACAATGCTAGCGGCCATTCTTGCTTCAGAGTTTTGTTCATGAGTTAAACCTGAACCTGCTGGAGGGTTTGACGTGCCTGTACAGTGTACTTCCATACATGCATGATTGCACTATAACTGTATTCTTTTCTTCTTTTTTGTTTTGTCTTTTGTTAATGTGTTAATAGACTTAAATCAGGTCAGTGATTGCGACTGTCAATTTAGTCAGGGGAAAAGAAGGATCAGGGCTTGGGTTGGAGACTGTACTTTAACGTATGTGTAGCACACTGTGACATAAGTATAGGGATGATTGGGAATTAAATGTCAACCATAAGGGCACAATCCAAGCACCACTTTCCGGCACCTTCCTCCAAGGAAGGATGTTGTAAACCATTGCTTGGAGTTTGCAGTAAGGGTAATGATAGTGACAGCTTTGTACTGTAGATAAATACACGCTTCCTGAACTCTTCCTACATATTTTTTATTTCTCGTGTGTGTGTGTGTGTGAAATGTTTGATGTGATGTACATTAGTAAACAAATGGAAGGTATGCTTTGTGGTTGTATTGGGGTAGGGTGGGTGGGCAGGGGGGTGAGAGTAAGAAATCAAAAATTACCAAATATTCACAAAATATAGGTTACAAGCTTCAAAGCCAGTGGAAGTTGTCTAATTTGACTTGTCATGAGTTCTGGTAGTATGTGTACGTTTAACTTTGGGGTGTGTGTGTGTGTGTGTGTGTGTGTGTGTGACACTCTAAGCATCGCTTTCTGGCACCTTCTTCCAAACTCTGTTCGAATTGGTTATGTCACTGAAGGGGCTTTTTATATCCCCACAGCAGTCCATCACTGCTGTCAGCATCCTCCAAATGGTTTGGGTACTAATGAGACTGTGGAAGCAACATAGCATCCAAGTGCGCACGTAAGCATGTGCGTCCGCCCTGTCACAGTTCAAACGATTTTAGTTTTATTTGTTCTGTGTAAGCAATGTGGGCCTGATATAATTTGAGCTGTCTGTCACAAACTTACTGCTATTTCAGCTCCAACAAAAAACTGTCTCTTAGCAGACAATTTGTTCAGACCTATGGCATAATCATTTATGGCAGTGGTTTGAGGAATGATGTCTTCACTCAATGCTTGGAGAGTGTGTGTGTGTGTGTGTGTGTGAGAGAGAGAGAGAGAGAGAGAGAGAGAGTGAGTGTTTACAAACCAGTATGTTTGTTTTTTCCTTGTAGTTTGTCCATTAAAGGCATCATTATTATTTTATTATTATTATTTTTTTCTCCATTGTTTCTCTCTGACTGTATTTTTTCATTCTGACTGTTCTCTCCTGTTTTCTGTCATTTTGATTATTTCTTTGACCCCCCCCCCCTCTCTGTCTTTGTTTCTTCATTTACTTTTGTGTGTGTGTGTGTGTGTGTGTGTGTGTGTGTGTGTGTGTGTGTGTGTGTGTGTGTGTGTGTGTGTGTGTGTTATGCTGTTATGCATTCAGACTGTGTTTTCTGTACTGTGCAAAATATGCATAGCTGTTCTTTTTATGATCTCATTTTGCATTACTGACAAAATGTTAATCCATTTGATGTACTTGTATAGCTGCTAATGTGCAGCATTGAAACTGTTCATTTTAAATAGATGAAAAATGTTTTTATCAAAGTAAATATAACCAAAATGATGACCAGCTGATTATTTCTGTGTGTGAGTGAGTGTGTGTGTGTGTGTGTGTGTGTGTGTGTGTGTGTGTGTGTGTGTGTGTGTGTGTGTGTGTGTGTGTGTGTGTGTGTTAATAATGGCAGATAGGTGTCAGAAACAGGCTTTACAATGATGTCAGTATGATGTTAATGAATATAAGTAATTCACACCTACTTTCACACACTCATTCAATAGGTAACACACCCATAAAAATACAGGTGTGGTGAGGGGGAACACTTGATTCTGAGGTGAAATGGCTTTCCGCCAGAAAGATGGGCCAATAATTTAGGACACTTAAATAGGAAATTACCTTGAAATGGACTCGAACACAAACCACATGCTGTAGTATCTCGGATCTGCTTACCAGCCATGGGCTATACCACACCACTATATCAAACTGGCCCCATTACAGTAATTTCAACCTACTTTCGCTTTTGAAAAATAGGCCGGGAAAGTTAGACCACTCTCAAATAACACAGTGGTAGTTACCTGCCCTTAGTTGCAGGGCGTTGAGTGTCCAGTCCAGCGAACACACGAGAACGCGCTGCATTCAGATCTATGCACATCTCGCGTCGGCTGTTTGTGTCCATGCGTCTGCTGCTGGATAAGTTATTCATGTTGCAGTCTCTTCCTTACACTATCACTCTCGGTATCCCAAAATCTCGAATCACACAGCTTCGCGCGATCGTAAGCTAGTGGGGGTCGAGCGAAAGTGTACTTGCAGAACCTAAGCGCAAAGCATCAGTTGGCAACCATCCATCGGGTTTGTTTATGCAATCCACCACCCCTTACACAGTAACAAGACTTGATTACTGCGAGGAAACAACATCGCTCCGCATCACGCTCCTGGTAACAGCAAAAGAAGAAACTGAAACTCGAAGCGAGAGAGCACGTGTGCGGCACAAGCGGCGAAGATGTCCGATTCTCGGGTAGATGGCACTTGGTTTCGCGAGGAAGACCCCATGTGGGCCGGGTACAGCGTGTCTCTCAAGATCGAAGAGATCTTATTCCAGGAGTCTTCACCGTACCAAGACATTCTAGTGTTCAGGAGGTAAGGCGTGTTCTTTCTCTGCTGTGTGCGTGCGTGCGTGCTTGTGTCTGACATTGTGTGTGTGTGTGTGTGTGTGTACATCGTGTGTGTGAGTGTGTGTGTGAACATCACGCATGTGTGTGTATGCGCATGTGCGCACTTGTAGATAGACAGATTTTTGAGTATACATACTACATAAAATTCAAATGTAACCTGTTTCTATGTTAGGGACATAACCTCTGTATATTATATTAAAAATGCATGATATCGGTTCACCCCGTAGTATAATATACCTGTGTATGACATTTGAGGGCATGGAACTGATCGGGTAAGTGTGGATAGTCATGTGTGCCCTGTGGATCAAGTTAGTAAAAAAAATATGCACACATGTGTCATGTATACAGTACAATATTACAAAGTGACTGTAAACAAAACCACAGTAGGGGATCTTTTTCTTCTTCACAATGTGACAGTAGTGTGAAGACCTCAGTATCACTATTATAAAAGATGCAGAGGGACATCCACAGTGCAGGCATGCATATCGTCACAATTTGCTGTTGTGTGCTACTGCTAGTGCTGCCTGCATCTCAGGAGGATCAAAGTTACACTGTCATCAGTCCCATTTTTGGTCAGTTACAGCCACACTCTCACACTGCCAACCATGCATTTTACAAACAACCCCCACCTCATCTCCCCCCCCCCCCCCCCCCCACGAAACATTTATAATACACACCTCTTATCACCAAGACATCCCATTTGCCAAGGCTAACTTGAAGCCATTACAACTGCTGTTCATTCCATAAACCACCATGGTCCACCACTCTACATCCCTCCACCCCCCCACCCCCCTCCTGAAACAAAATGATACCTATATTATAATATCGCTACAGTTTAAACTACTTTTCTCACAAAACTCAATGTTTAAAGGCAGTATAGAGACTGTTCACTTTAACCCTTTCACTGCCATATAAGTGCCAACAAACTGTATTACTGATGCACCTTCCTCCCGAGATCACTCTCCAGAAAAGGCTGAGCAGACCCAAATATCCACTTGGGGAACTTTGCATGGCGTGAGAATACATGAAAACTTAAAATAGTCAATAAGGAAGTTATACAACATCCTGTAGGTAGATGAAAAACACTTTGCCAGTGTCAATAATATATATATATTATATGATGTCCTGGGGGCAGCGAATAGGGTTAAAAAACATGGGTGGAGTGGGGCTTACTGAAGGGGTCATGCTCTGTCCTGCCCTGCTTTGTGTGAAGGCTGTGGGACTGGAGGAGGCCAGGTCCACAGGATGCATGTGGACTGTCAAGTGTCATGGTTTGTCTCACAAAACTCCACATTTAAAGGCAGCACAGAGACTGGTTACTTTGAGAAAGAAAAAAAAAGAAGACATGGGTGAGTGGGGCTTACTGAAAGTGAAAGGATTATGCCCTGCCCTGTACTGCTACTTTGTGTGAAGGCTGTCACAATGCCTGAGGGGGCGTCAGTTCCACGGGATACATGTCAATTGTCATGGTTTGTCTCATAAAACTCCGCATTTAAAGGCAGTATAGAGAGGGTTCACTTAAACATTAAAAAATAAAAAAATAAAAAATGGGTGAGTGGGGCTTGCTGAAGTGAAAGAGTCATGCCGTGACTGCCCTGCTCTGAACTGCTGCTTTGTGTGAAGGGGGTAGGGCTGTCACAGTGCCTGAGGGGGCACCAGTTCCACAGGATACATGTCGACTGTCATGGTTTGTCTCACAAAACTCCCTGATGATGAGTTGATGCTTAATGTCCTCAGATGTCATTTGACATATTAGGGACAAGTTGTGACCAATGCCGAAGCACGGTTCAATAAAATCCACATATGTAAGATGTATGTGTGTTTAGCTGTAACCTGCCACCTGCACTTTTGGCAGAATGACCGGGATTTTTTACGTGCTACTGTGGTAACACGGGGGTGGAACGGATACCGAAATAAGAGTCAGCACAGAAAGTCGACCCTGGAGAAGAAAATTCTCCCGCCGTTCCAGCAGGGATTCGAACCCGCGATCTTTCAATCACGAGTCCGGCGCTCTAACCACTGAGCTATCCCCGCCCCCACAAAACTCCCTGTTTAAATGCAAGGCAGTATAGAGACTGATGGCTTTAAAAAAACATGGGTGGAGCAGGGCTTACTGAAGTGAAAGGGTCATGCCCTTCCTGCCTTGCTCTGTACTGCTGCTTTGTGTGAAGGCTGTGTGTGTGTGTGTGGGGGGGGGGGGGTGGTCACAATGCCTGAGGGGGGGGGGGGAGGCCAATGGCACAGGATGTCTATTGTCATGGAACAGATATTTTCGCTGGCCAGTGAAGTGAATGAGTGGAGAGAGGATTATCCCTGTCCCAGTTTTTAGCAAGATGGATTGGACTAGGGGTAGGACTAGGAGTAGGAGCATGAATTCATATTGAATGGTCTTGGGTGGTGTGGGGTTTGTGTGTGTGTGTGTGTGCACTCGTGTGTGTGTGTATTTAGAGAGAGTATAAATTGTGTGTGTGTGTGTGTGTGTGTGTGTGTGTGTGTGAGAGAGAGAGAGAGAGAGAGAGAGAGAGAGAGAGAGAGAGAGAGAGAGAGAGAATGTGACCGTGAGAGAGAATGTGTGTGTGTGTGTGTGTGTGTGTGTGTGTGTGTGTGTGTGTTTACCACTGCTGTGGTCCTCAGCATAAGTCTTGTACAACACTGTACTAGTCTAACTAGAGCTAACACATTGGATGCCAAGAGAGAGAAAGAGAGAGAGGGGCCATGTGTGTGTGTGTCTGTGGTATTTTGCAAGCCATGTTAGCTGTGATTTAGTTTCACAACTCTGTCAACAGACCAGTGTAAACCACACTTCCCAATCCTACTCTTATCACAAAATAGTGAAGTCATGTTTGTACATTCAGTTTGTTTGTATAGTTTACACAGTTGTAACTTCAGCTTTCATTTGACATTTTTCATGATTTAATCAGTTCAGTTATACAAAGTTTATAGTTGAGAAAATTGCATTTGTGCGGGTTGAGTAAACACAAAATTAATGTTGTTTATTATGTGGTCCAGAGAGCCGATTTGAGTTTTGTGAGAGCATTGTCTTTGCGGCCCACTCTGCAGGCCATTGTGTTTGTGCTGGAAAACTGTTCTGGGCACTGCGAAATTAACCTGATTGTTGTACGCCTGAAATCTGCTGTGGTCTGCTTTCACTTTCAGACTGCATTCTCCTCTGCCTGTCCCATCAGTTTGGCCCTATCAAACCACTCTGCACTCCTTCACATACTAAAGCTAACACTGGTTGATGAGAGAGAGAGAGAGGGAGGGTGTGTGGGTGGGGGTGTAGCTGTATAAAACATACATGTTCATACTGCTGTCATAGCTATCGGCAGTCTAGCTCTCTCTCTCTCTCTTTTTTTTCTTTTTTCTTTCTCTTTATCTCTACTTCTAGTTCCAGAACTCTACTCCCCTCCCTCCTTTCTTTATCTCTGCTTCTAGAGCTCTACTCCCCTCCCTCCTTCCCTCTTTCTTTTTCACTGTCTTGTTGTGCATGGTGTCTTGTCTCTGATTTTAAAACATAATGTCTGTTTGAGTGGGTAGCAGGGATGTTTCTGTTAGTTGAAGAGTATGTCTCAGCTTGCCCTTGCTCCCTCCCCCCCCCCCTCTTCCCACCACCACCATCACCTCACCTCAACCAGCCCTGCTTTCCCCAGTGTAATGGTGGTATTATTGTTTTTAGGGCAAACAAACTTGGATGTTTTGTTTTAACTTTTAAACGTTTAAAGGCTGCACAAACAAACTTGGATGTTTTGTTTTAGCGTTTAATTGTTTAAACTGTTTAATTTAAAGGCTGGACAAACAAACTTGGATGTTTTGTTTTAGCTTTAATTTTTTTAAAGGCAGGACAAACAAATTTGGATTTTTTTTTTTTCAGTTTTAATTGTTTAAAGGCTGGACAAACAAACTTGGATGTTTTGTTTTAATATTTAATTGTTTAAAGGCTGGACGAACAAACTTGGGATGTTTTGTTTTAACTTTTAATTGTTTAAAGGCTGGGCAAACAAACTCAGATGTTTTGTTTTAGCTTTTAATTGTTTAAAGGCTGGACAAACAAACTTGGATGTTTTGTTTTTACTTTTAATTGTTTAAAGGCTGGACAAACAAACTTGGATGTTTTGTTTTAATTTTTAATTGTTTAAAGGCTGGACAAACAAACTTTGTTTTGTTTTAGCTTTAATTGTTTAAAGGCTCATCATGTACTTGTACAGTCCCTGACAATGGGGACAGTGGCAGCTCTTCCCTTGATCACTGATTGTGTGTGCATGGGTGGGGGGGGGGGTGCATGATTGTTGTGGAAGTTTGTTTTGATTGTGTTTTGTTCTTCACTTTTTGTGATGGGCTATGAGCTCCAATTTAGAGAAATAGCCCTGGATAAAAGAGTACACTATTATCATTATTACTGCTATTATTATTACTATTAATGGAAGGCATATATAATGTTAATATACATGTATATGGTTTGTAATGTCTGTGATGGTTGAGGTTCAAATCGCTTAATTTTTTTGTTGGGGGGGGGGGGGGGTGCATGTAACTGTCAAAAGGAACTGCCCACATCTAATAAAAAACACTAAACTATTTCTTTCTGTTCATCTGGTCTTTGAGCTGACTGAAGACAAATGAGGAGCCTGTCTTACTTTTAGTTGACTGAAGACAATGAGGAGCCTTTTTTAGTTTACTGACTGAAGACAAATGAGGAGCCTGTTATTGTGTTAAGTATTGCTAGTAGTGGTCAGCGTAGTCATCTGAAGTTGTACCCTGCACTATAATATATGTTCACCATTATCAGTGAAACTAGTGAAGCAGCTCGTGTAGGTTCAAACTTCAGGTTCAAGCTTGGGTCAGCATTCTCATCAGTTCCACATTTTGACAGAGCTATGTTTGTGTTGGTATGTTTGTGTTGGTATGTTTGTGTTGGTATGGTATAAATGATCACTGTGCAACCAAATAATAGTTTCTCCCTGTTGCAGTCTGAGCTATACCTTTGAAACTTATTGTGCAGCACTTTATGATTGATAACCTGTACTGAGTTTGGTGGAGATATTATCGGTTTTCATAACCTAAACTGAATCTGAGTCCTAGATTGAGTCTTATCAGTGAGTGATTCATGTAATAGCCTAAACTGAATCTGAGTCCTAGATTGAGTCTTATCAGTGAGTGATTCATGTAACAGTAAGGACATAGCCAAAGATAAAAGGACAGTTCTTTAGATAATTTATAATACTGTACATGAATGTATACATAATAACTCATGAGTTTATTGTATACATATATTACATATGTTTATATGCTTTAAAATTGCAGAGGGGGGTGGGGGGGAGAAAGAATAATGATTGTAACACCATTTTTCTTTTCTTTGAACTCTTGTTTGTTTACAAGTTGTTTTTTAGAGAGGGGTTCCTTATTTTGTTTTTCTGTTGTTGTTTTTTGGGGGTGGGGGGAGGGGTGTTAATCCCTTTCCCTTTTTGTGTGTGTTGGTTTTGTTGTTGTTTTTGTTGTTAATTTTATTGCTGTTTTTGTTTCAAGTTTCTCTCATTTCAAGGGTTTAACCATTTCATGGTAGTGCAAAATGGACCCAGACCTCTTTAATCTGTGAGCTTGGGACTTGGGTGTAGTTAAAAGGTTATGACTTGGAGAATTTAAAAAAATATGTTGTTGCATCATTTTGACCACCCATTGCCATGGAAACAATCCAAGATGGCCACCAAACACAAATATTTAAAAAGCTTAAAACTCCAAAGTCATTGCGTGCAGATTAATTTTCTTTTCACAATTAGTACAAACATAATGTTATCTTCACTTTTACCAAGGAATTTGTGATTATTACGCTTTTCCTTTATTTTATTGTATTATTTACATTTTATGCTTGTAAAAATGATACCAATAATATTTCAAATTGGCATAAAACTAAAAGGAATATCGCCGTCTACAACTTGCTTGGTAAAAGTAAAGATCTATGCATATACAAACATCTTGCAAACTTTCAAGACTCAGTCTTTACTCAAAGCAGAGCCTTAGGGTTTTACAATTGAGAAGATGGTGTAAAAGTGAGAATGTGAGAAAACGCACATGAAAAGAAAGAAAAGCATCTGACATGATATGAATCCCCTTGACATTTATTGGCAAATTATACATGTTAAAGACATTTGTACATGCAAAATAAGTTACTGAATGGTTACAAGAGACGTTAAAGCGTCAAAATCAGCCCCTATCTCATTTTCACCCAAAAAGACAATTTGGTCGATTTTGTACACCTGTGTCTCCCCTTAAGCTGCCCAAACTGATGAGATCTCTACTGCAGCCAGAAAGAAAGAAGATAGTTCCAGCATTTGTTTACCAAAATATCTGTGCAATAAGTAATTAAAAACAGTTTGGGGCTAGGCTGTCTGTTGGTGCTGTTTCCCGATGGTGAATGATCAGTAATAGCAATAGCTTTTTGTGTGTTGTTGTGTGTCTTTGCAGCTCTACTTTTGGGGTGGTGCTGGTTCTCAACGGAGTCATTCAGTGCTGTGAACGTGATGAGTTTACCTACCAAGAGATGATCACCCACCTCCCTCTCAACACACATCCCAACCCCCAGAAAGTAGGTCAGCTGAAAAGTTAAAGGGGAACCGAAGTGAAGAAGCATCAGAGGCCATTGTGATACAAATACGAAAGAACTTTATTATTCATAATAAATGCATAAAATGAAAATTTTATGAATGGAATAAAAGATCTAGAGACACACAGCAATTTTTGTTGTTGTTGTTGTTGTTTTATTTGGATAAATTGGCTAGTGGATTTCTCATGGTTCTGTTTTGTTAAAAAAATTCAAGTTTTAAAGTTTCTAAAACATGACTATGACTATGAGCACTGCCAATTTGTGCCATACAGTCAGTATCACTCTCAGTATAGGGGATACCATGAACAATTAAGTGGTGTGATAATTACAAGTGTGTGATAATCAAAAAGTATTGAGTATGTCACGAGCCTACCTTTTGATGCTCATCAGTGGTAAAGAGTGACTATGACTATTATCGAGCCCCAAGGAGCTCAAATTTGATATATATAAAAATAGATTTTATTTTTTAAACTTGTATTAAAGCTTCTCTTCCAGAAAAATATTGGAAGAGCAAGCAGAGCTCAGGAGCTGTGTGACAGTCGAGGTGGCTGTCCTAGGCCCCCCATCCCTAATTTATAGTAATATTAATAAACCTAATGGTTTATGTGGGCGTAAAGCCCCACAAAAGAAGAAGGAAGAGTAACCAACTGAAGCCCTGAGATGGGAATTTACTTGCACATTTTTGTGTGTGTGTGTGTGTGTGTGTGTGTGTGTGTGTGTGTGTGTGTGTGTGTGTGTGTGCCTCTGTGTGTGTGTGTGTGGCCAACTTGCCTCTTTGCTTTTGTTCCCCTTTAAGCTTTTGGACAGAGGTACTCACTATAATTTCAATGTTATACAGTTAATGAGTTATTCAACTGAGTGCCTTGTGATTGTACAGAGAGACTTGCTTGCCTTGTAGTTGTACAGAGGCACTTAGAAGTTGTATTGTTTGCCTTTGTTATAATATAGAGTACTTATGATGATATGTAGTTATTGTCTTCTAGAAGTTATACATAGACGCTTGCTTCTTTAAAAAAAAATATGTATTTAAAAAAAAATTGCAGTTTTTGCTTTATAAATTATATGAGTCCAAAATACAGTTGAAATATTGCACTTATTTAGAGCTACTTGACTCATTTGCACTTGAACAAAGTTGTGTTGGTTAAACCTGTTGAGCAGTCAGCTGTGAGTGTGTGAGCAAAACAACAGAAATGCATGTGGGCATGCAGGCACAGGTGGACATTCATGCAAAAAGTGCATGTTTTGTTAGTTTTGCGTGCAGGTGCGTGCACGCACACACATACACCCCCACACACACATGCAGTATAACTAGAAATATAACCAGAAATAGAAATCTCTTTTTTGTAATTGTCAACAATTAGATATGTCTTCATGTGTATAGAATATCGTGTTTAGGTTAATATATATCATGTTAGTGTTCAGGGCATTGATGAGCACATGACAAATGACAAATGTACATGACAAATGTACATTATTATTATTATTATGTATCATGTATAATAAAAAAGAAAAGAAAAATAGGTCCAGCTAAAAAAATTAATATATATATATATTTTTTTTAGGTACAGCTTTAACCCCGTCACTGCCCCAGCCTGTAAAATTTCCGGGCTGAAAGATGCATCGACACGCCTGCAAACAGTATATTTTCCAGTTCTATAACACATGTACTTTCAATGATATATATATATATATGCGTTTGGATAAAAATCCTTTCACATGCAAGTCCAAAAAAGATAACCGAAAGGCTTAAGGATTTCAAATTTCACACTTTTAATGGTCGTTCTCAAGTGATATTATGGCAGTTAAAGGGTTAAAAAAAAATAAAAATACAGCTCAGTATTCCTGTGAGGTAGGAGATGAATTTCACTATTTGCTTAACTGTTCCAACGAAAATGTCAAGAGAAACTGTACTAAGTATGTTGATAAATATTATACACATCCTAATGTGCCCAAATTTTGTAGTCTCATGAATATGACGTCAAAATCTAAGAATATCAAGCTTGCTAAATTTATTAGTTGTATTCTTCAGTTATTTTGATTAAGCCAATAACGAACAACGCAAAACAAAAAAGAAAGAAAAAGAAATAGTAATTTTTTACGTCTTAGCCTTACATATTTATAACAACTTAGATTTGTGTTTGAGCATTTATTTGTTTTTTATATATAAAGTGTGGTAGTTATTTATTAGTAGAACGCATGTACTTGTTCATAAGGAATGTCGTGTGCGAAGTAACTTCGCTTTCTAGCCCCCAGGGGCCAAAAGCTCAATATACC
>OY757552.1:7656096-7658596 GCA_963584105.1 Alviniconcha strummeri
GTTGCTTTTGTACTTTCTCATGTCCCTGAAAGTGGCGGGTTGCTTTTGAACTTTCTCATGTCCCTGAAAGTGGCAGGTTACTTTTGTACTTTCTCATGTCCCTGAAAGTGGCAGGTTACTTTTGTACTTTCTCATGTCCCTGAAAGTGGCTGGTTGCTTTTGTACTTTCTTGTGTCTCTGAAAGTGTGAGCATTGGACGCTTAGCCTGTCCCTGTCACCTGCTTAAACTGCTGATGTCACTTCTTTTTGTGCACATCACAGTTCATGTTCCATGACAGTTGGTTCTGTGTAACCCGGATGTTACATTCAAAGCATACCAGAATGTCCCAAACCATATTTTGCGGCCCTGACTAATTCTGACTCAGCTACACTGGGAAGTGTTCTGCATACTCAAATGGTTAACACAACCAAATGAAAAAACAACCACCCCGAACTGCCAAATGATTAACACAGCCACAGCCACAGCCAAATTATTAGCACAACCAAATAAAACAACAATCTAAAACAGCCAAATGATTAACAGCCTTGGCCAAATGATTAACGCAATCAAATGAAAACAACAACCCTAAAACAGTCCAGTGATTAACACAGCCAAATCATTATCACAGCCCAGTGATTAACACAGCCAAATGATCAGCACAGCCACAGCCAATTAAATCATTATCACAGCCCAATGTTTAACACAGCCAAGTGATCAGCACACACTGAGCTTAGGATTTTTGTCAGGAAGTGCAGTACAAGTCTGCATCATTATCATCAGCATCATCAGCATCTCTTGACTGATCAAGAGGTTGCAGCTTTCAACTCGCATAAGTTGTATAGAGTAACGGACCTTCAAGGGCAACACCTACCCATTCCTGACAGTGGCTGGTTGCTTTTGGACTTTTGGACAGTGTATTTGTATTATTTTTGTTTGTCCAGTGGCATGGCTGCCAGTGTTTGAATTTTTGATGTGCACATATGCTGATGAATGCATTTGCATACAGGAACTGTACGAACACTGTAAGAGTTTCCTCTAAATGTTGGCCTGGGGAGAAAAATCCTTTGGTGTACCAGGGAATCAAACCCGCGTCAGTATCAGTTCAGACTTTTCAGTCCAGTGCTCTACCAACTGAGATATATCACTCCAACTGAAATGAGCAAGTTCCCTGCTGACCTGGCAAGTGCAGTAGTGCTTTAGGGTTAAATCAGTGCACCCAGTAAGCATGCCAGATCCGATTCAGAAGTGTTTTGTTCATGATCAGTAAACATGCCAGATCCAATTCAGAAGTGTTTTTGTTGATGGTCAGCAAGCATGCCTGATCTGATTCAGAAGCATTTCAGTTATGGCCATTTCGGCCAGCATGCATCCAGAATTGGGCCAGCTTCTGCATCTGATTCAGTTCTGGATTTCCAAAGAAAGCCTGGATCATACTGTCTGATCTGGATGACCTGGTCAGTTTTGGGCTAAACACATCTTGTGCAGAAGCAAGCCGGTGTGCAAGAATCATCAGGCCCGATTCTGGCAGAATGCAACGGGCCCACTACCACTTTCCCACTTTCATACTCGGTTGCATTGTTCCACAGACAGCCTGAATCATATTGTGCAGAAACCAACCCACTCCCACCTTCATACTCAGTTGCATTGTTCCACAGACATCCTGAATCATATTGTGCAGAACCAGCCCAGATCCAATCTGGTTCTGGCTGACTCAGTTTTGGCCAAACAGATCCGGTCCGGAAGCAAGCCAGTGTACAAGAACCACCTGGCCCACTTCTGGCCAACGCTTCCAAGCTGATCTTGACTGGATGCAGATCAGCTCTGGCATTTTACTGGGCAGTGTCCTCTGTCGCCTTTTTGACAAAGTACAAGGGCTAAAGTCCCATGAGGTTAGCCTGCATTGTCACTGATGGAAGGTGGCAAATGATATAATTTATGCAGAATTTTTATCTGTCTACATATTTTATATACCGAAAACCCTTCTATCACAATTTCTTCCTTTACTTTTTTGCTGCCAAGTTTTGTTTGTGTCCGTTTGAAGATTGGGTTGTCCTGTGGTGTTTTTGGTGTATTTTTCTGTGAGAAAGAAAATGGCTTTACATTTGTAGGAACCAGGGTGAGGCTTAAGTTTTCTGTAACTTTATATTTGCAGGAAACTGGGCTATGGTTAAGATCTCCCTCTCTCTCTTTTAAGCTTTTTGTTTTTTTCATTGTGTTTTGTGTTGAGCAGTCTCATTGTTCAGACTCTCAAATTCCAGAGTCTGCGAAGATACATCAAATGAAGAAAGCAACTGACCAAATTATTTTTTAAAAAGAGAGTAAAAATCCTGGCCTTATAGTCTTAAATTCTTTTTAACAATTGGATGGATTTTCATCCCCCCAAAAGAATTTGATGTTTGTGTATACATGTGCTTTACTTTATGCGTGGATTAATTTTGTAACATTGACTTGAAAAGAGGTTTACATAATAACATACAAGAAGTCTTTTGAAGGTGTATTTGCTTCTGACAGAGTCTGACC
>OY757552.1:7663596-7671566 GCA_963584105.1 Alviniconcha strummeri
CTATGTTTTGTTTGTTTTTGTTTCTTTGTTTTGTGCATGCATGTGTGTGTGTGTGTGTGTGTGTGTGTGTGTGTGTGTGTGTGTGTTGCATGCCCGTATGTGTGTCAGTGTCACAGACTCACAGTGTCTGAGACTGAGAGAGAGAAAGAATGCATGTATATTATGAATATGTGTGCATATGTACAGGGTGGGGGAGGGGGCTTAGTGTGAGTGGATGGATGGATCGATAGAAATTAGAATGTGACTGGGGGGTGGGGGTGGGGGGGGGGTGCTTAGCGTGTCTGGATGGATGGTGAATTGAAATTGGAATGTGAATTTGTGAGCAGAAGGGTTGTGCTTAGACTGCAAAATAAACTGACACACCCCTTGACCCAGTGCTATAATCAACAAATTTCCAGTTTTGTTTTTCCTTCTTCACCCTAACCAGGATGAGACAACCCCATATTCATTCTTCGTCAACGATGTGGAGATTCGAGAAAGTTTGGAGAAAACAGTTACCAAAGAGACATTAGAGAATGCTGAGCAGGTGCTGGACATTGTCTACCAACCCCAGGCGGTGTTCCGTGTCCGAGCCGTCACTCGTTGCACCAGCACGCTGCAGGCACACACTGCTGCTGTGGTGACCTTGGCATTCAGCCCTGATGGCAGGTAAGTTGCGCAACTTGCAGCATCCCTTATTTGTTTTTCTGTAAATTTGTTATTTATGCACCCACTTGAGAAGGGTTTTGTTACGGCCAGTTTGGGCCATTACAGCCAGTGTGCCGCCAGAATCAGACAGGATCATATAGATGTTGGATCAGACTTCTTGCATCTGAATTCTGATTCAGTTCCATTTTTCCAAAGAAGACCTGGACCATACTGTGAAAAACTGACCCAGATCCGATCTGGAGGGCCTGGTCAGGTTTTGGCCAAAGACATCTGACCCAGAAACGAGCCGGTGTGCAAATATCATCAGGCCTTGTTTCTGGTACAATGCAACCAGCCCACTACCAGTTTCCCACTTTGAAACTTGGTTGTGTTTTTTTACAGACAGTCTTGATCATAATTCATATGGTGCAAAAACAGCCCTGATCCAATTTGGTTCTGGCTGACTCTGTCTGGTTTTGGCCAAATGGATTTGGTCCGGAAGCAAGCTGGTGTGCAAGATTCATCCAGCCTGCTTCTGGCCAGTGCTTCTGAGTCGATCTGGATCAGATGTATAATCAGATCCAGCATGTTTCCTAGTAAGTTATGCATTGTCTACATGGTGACCTTGGCATTCAGCCCTGTTGGCAGGTAGGGTGCACAACTTACAGCATCACTTATTTATTTTTCTGTAAATTTGTTATGTATACACAAGGGTCATGCTCATTGCAAACATTTGCATAAATATTCTAATTTTGGAGGTGCTGTATCACTATCAGTGTATGCGTTTTAGCCACATCATACGCAAAATGACTGAATACTGCTTGAAGATTAATAGTATATAATAAAAAAAATCGGTTACTGAGGAACTACTAAAGTCTTAGTAAATACAAAGTAATTTTGATGGGTGAAGGCATCTTGTCTTAAAATAATTTGAAAATTATACGCCGTATACATGAGCAAAAAGCTGTTTAAATTATTGTCCTTAATGCAATGTGTTTTCCTTTTCGTATTAGATGTTGCAAGCATGGTTTTATTTTGTCGTCTTTGTTTCTGCATAGATACCTTGCAAGTGGTTCTGGTGACACAACGGTTCGCTTTTGGGATCTCGACACAGAAACACCTCAGTTCACATGTAAAGGTAGGAACTGGGATGTATTAGTGTGTGTGTGTGCATCAGTGTGTGTGTGTGTGTGTGTGTGTGTGTGTGTGTGTGTGTGTGTGTGTGTGTGTGTGTGTGTGTGTGTGTGTGTGTGTGCATGAGTGTGTGTGTGTGTGTGTGTGTGTGTGTGTGTGTGTGTGTGTGTGTGTGCATGAGTGTGTGTGTGTGTGTGTGTGTGTGTGTGTGTGTGTGTGTGTGTGTGTGTGTGTGTGTGTGCATGCATGTGTATGTGTGTGTGTGTATACATGTGTTTGTGTGTTCATGTGTCTGTATGTGTGTGTGTGTGCTTGCTTGCATGCAGGCAGGCTTGTGTACATGTGTGTGTGTTTTATTTTCAGGGCAGTTATTTTGGTGATGGATTTGACTATATTGGACAAGGACTCTTCTTGTTGTTTCAGGTCATCGGAATTATGTTTTGTGTGTTTCCTGGTCGCCAGACGGACGCAAACTAGCCTCTGGCTGCTACACTAAGCAGGACAATGGAGAGGTAAGAGTTGTGTGCATCACTACATGCTACATGCTGCCTAGCCACCTGATACTGATAGACTCACTCAAACTTAGAAACACCAGAAAAAATATGTGTCCAGTTCTGACACTTTGTTTCCATGATCAGCTCAAACTTTCTGACATGCCATGTACCTAATAGGTAGATCTGCAGGGAAAAAAATTAACACTGCCGTGTCTTGTCTCAGGGAAAGTGTTCAGTTGTAACCTTTCTGGAATTTTGGTCTAGCTTTGTGAATGATGTGAGTTGTATGATGCCTGTGATTATGGTTGTCCAAGGGTCCTGCAGCATTTTGAATGATGAGCTTGAAAAGCTTGATTAACAAACTAAAAAGGGGAGAGAAAAACAGTTACTAGAATGGTGCTTGTGAATGCAGTGCTTTTTTAAGCTAAGTAACTGACTCTGTAATTAGTGCTTTTGGTCAAGAGGAGTAATTTTGATGCAGGAATTTTAGGATCTTAGTTCACATTGATTTTGTTCCTTTGCACACTAACTTACGCAGGTGTTGTTTATTTTTGTGTGTAACAGATGACAATAATTATGGGATATTGCTATGCTAGTGTTGTTTGTTTTTGTGTGTGACAGGTGATGATTTGGGATCCAAAGACTGGGAAACAGATTGGCCAAACATTGACAGGTCACAGGAAATGGATCACAAGCCTAGCTTGGAAACCACTACACTTGTAAGTATTTAAGGGACTCAAAGTATGGTGGCATATCACAGCCCAGGGGAGATCAGGAGAAGGGAGCCGGGCTCTCACAGCAGGACGGATTGGCTGATGTTTTTCCTCAACAGTTGCTTTCTGGACACTGTCTTGTGTGATGTTGTTCCGCTCAACTGTTGAAATGGCAGTTAGAAAAGTACACAAGTTGCTGTTCACACTGGTGGGGTCCCCTCCTCCTTAACATTGTCGTTCTGGTGGTGGCTGATGGTTTCTTTGGTTTTTTTTTCTTTCTCTGATTGACATTTAAAGACACAGGATCCCGGCAGGCCATAGTCACAGTGTAACATTCTCACAGTCAGAATGCTTGTGTGTGCAGGTGTGTGTGTGTGCAGGTGTGTGTGTGTGTGTGTGTGCAGGTGTGTGTGTGTGTGCAGGTGTGTGTGTGTGTGTGTGTGTGCAGGTGTGTGTGTGCAGGTGTGTGTGTGTGTGCGCGCATGCACGTGTGTGTGTGTGTGCATGCGTGCGCGTGTGAGTGTGTGTATGTGTGCACGTACAATAGTCTCTCCGGATAAGATTTTGTGCTTTACCAATACCTTAATTATTATTAAAACAGAAAATAAGTTGGCATCCAGTGCTTGTTTCTGACATCATAAATGGTTGAAGTAGGCAAAGCTTTGATTGCTATGTCTTGTTTGGGTTAACATGCAAGAGGTCTGAAGACAAAGACTGAATAAATCATAAATGGTTGAAACATTGATTGCCATGTCATGGGTGTGTTACAGAGACCCAGAATGCAGGTACCTGGCTAGCAGCTCAAAGGTAGGGAAATGATTTTGAAGGATTTATTAGTTTATTTTGTCAGGCACATGCCTTTGAAGTGGCTGAGTGTGTGTGTGTGTGTGTGTGTGTGTGTGTGTGTGTGTGTGTGTGTGTGTGTGTGTGTGTGTGTGTTCTATTTTGGCAGGAGAGTTCCAGGCAGATTTTCCTGCTGGTCGTGATTTTAGATTTTACAACCCTTGTATTGCATTCTGTCTTGAAGGACACAACTGCAAGAATCTGGGATACATTTCTGGGCAAGTACCACGTGATCCTAACAGCCCACGCAGACGCAGTGCAGTGTGTGAAGTGGGGCGGAACGGATCTCCTGTACACTGCCTCCACAGACAGAACCATCAAAGTGTGGAAGTCTGATGTGAGTAAACAATAGGCTGCCATGTTTTCCATTCCATGCTGCTGCCTTCCTCTGCCTCGGGTCTCTGTTTGTTGTCCGTTTAAATTGTGTGTAAATTAAGTTTTGTATAGACGATATACTTCTGTGTGCAGGTGCCTGTGTGTGTGTTTGTGTTTCTAGATGCTTAGAATAGTCTCTACAGACAAGGTTTTGCACTTTATAAATACTTTCTTTATTATTATTTGTTATTAATAATATGTGAGCAAGTGGCATTTAATTGGGGTACAAATATTTATCTTTTAACCCCATCTCTGCTCTGCTGAAATCTCTAAGTAACTGATGTTGAACTTTAAGAACCCACAGTGACAGAAAAAAACTCTGGCAGGACTTTCAAAGACATGACCCAGAAATGTGTGTGTGTGTGTGTGGAGGGGTGGGTGGGGTGGGGTGATCAAGTCTGTATTTCTGTGTGTGTGAAAATTATGCTGTTGTTGTTTGGAGGGTACGTTGTGTGTATTTCTGTGTGAAAATTATGCTGTTGTTGTTTGCAGGGTACGTTGTGTGTATTTCTGTGTGAAAATGATGCTGTTGTTGTTTGCAGGGTACGTTGTGTGCATTTCTGTGTGAAAATTATGCTGTTGTTGTTTGCAGGGTACGTTGTGTGTATTTCTGTGTGAAAATGATGCTGTTGTTGTTTGCAGGGTACGTTGTGTGTATTTCTGTGTGAAAATTATGCTGTTGTTGTTTGCAGGGTACGTTGTGTGTATTTCTGTGTGAAAATGATGCTGTTGTTGTTTGCAGGGTACATTGTGTGTATTTCTGTGTGAAAATGATGCTGTTGTTGTTTGCAGGGTACGTTGTGTGTATTTCTGTGTGAAAATTATGCTGGCATGGCTAGGTGTTCAGGTGTGTATTTCTGTGTGTGTAAAAATTGTGCTGGACCTATCTCCCATTTGAATGTTACACACTAAGTTAACTAACAAACCATCCTTTTACAGCTGGCAGAAGACATTTTCCTCCTTGAGAGAGGCAAAAATATCTTCTCTGTAGGTCTTCATAAATAATGTTCTCAATCTCAAGGAAGCTGTCTGAAAGTACCTTTCTGCTGTTGTTTACAGGGTATGCTGTGTCGCACGCTCGAAGGTCATGCACACAGGATCAACACACTGGCGCTGAACACAGACTACGTGATGCGGACTGGCGCCTACGATCCTGCAGATGCCAAACTAGTCAAAGAAGACGTCACAGATTCACGTGAGTCTTTCAACCAGGAGTTAAATGTCTTGTCTGCTTTTATTCACTGTTCATCGACTTCTTTTCGTTATACCACTGTCTTCTCTTTGCTACTTCTGCATCATATTTGTTATTCTGTTAGTTTCCCCTGTTGGGTCATAATTATTCTCTCTTTCCTGTTCTTTCGTTCCTTCTCTGCTTCTCAGTTTGTGTCTGTCTGGAGCATTAGCTATACTAGGGGCAGTAGCCATTCCGAGGACATTAGCTGTACTACTAGAGGCAGTAGCCATTCTGAGGGCATTAGTTGTACTAGGGGCAATAGCCATTCCGAGGGCATTAGCTGTACTAGGGGCAATAGCCATTCTGAGGGCATTGGTTCTACTGGATGCCAGCTGTACTTGTCCGAGCTTTAGGTACATATGGGGTGCTGCTCCTTACATAACAGGCATTGTCATGTTATTTCTGCACTGATAGATTTGGTTTTATGATGAAAATGCACAGTTTGAAAAATGCACATTTTGAAAAGTGTGTAACTGGATGAAGGTACAAAAGCACCCATGCGCATGCGCACACATGCACGCACACACACACACACACACACACACACACACACACACACACACACACACACACACACACACACACATGACTTACTGTAGTTGTATTTCTTTATTTACTTGATGCAACAGAAAATGGATGGCACATCACTGTAAAAATATACACATGGTGAGTGTAATAAATGAACATGCATGTTGTCACAAGCATGGACAGATGCTTTCTTTAGATGTTTTTATTTTTTGTAAACTTTTATTCACACGCACACACATGCACGTACACACACACACACACACACACACACACACACACACACACACACACACACACACACGCACCACACACATGCACTAATGCATATACATAAACATACATGTGTATATTCACACATGTGCATGCATTCATGTACCCATGTATACGTGCATGCACGTGTGCACACACACACACACACACACGCACGCACGCACGCGCGTGCGCGCACACACACACACACACACACACACACACACACACACACACACACACACACACACACACACATGCTACCATGAGTGATTCCCCAAAATGTGTTCAGCTGCATGTTTGTATAAAGTTGAATCCACCTCTTGAGATTGAGTCGGTAACAAAATAACCTACCAAAAAGCACAAAGCTACAACAGGCATAAATGTCCGAGTTATCATGCACATGCCCTGATAATGTAGCTGTAATATCTAGATGCATAACCTGTACCAGTACCCATGTCCTGTCTGTAGGAATCATAAGTCACAGAGTGTTGAAGCCATACCCTTTCCACTCCAGACCTCTTTCATCCCACTCCTCAAGACAACCCAACTCTTACTCCTCCACCTCCCAGACAGAATAGTTTAATACAGTACTGTAATGACACCAATGAAAGTGGCATTTATATATACAAGAGCAGTGTGTGTAGAAGACATACTGGACAAAGAGACACAATAAAGATACAGTAGAAGGAGTGGTGATGGTGGTGGTATCAAAGTTGTTACTGGATGATTCTAATAATGACGGGTGATATTTTTCATGGTGTTAACAGTGGCATTGATGTTTAGGTAGGTGATGGTGACGAGGATGGTGATTGGACATTCAAATTTTGCTAACGTTATCACAGTGGACTGGATGATTCTAATGATGGCAGGTGATATTAACTGTGGCAGTGATGTTTTAGAAATGATGATGGTGATTGGACACTCCGATTTTGGTAACATTACCACAGTGGATTGGATGATTCTGATAATGATGGGTGATATTTTCATGGTATTAATGATGGCAATGATTTTTAGAGAGATGGTGATGATGATGGTGGTTGGACATTCACATTTTGGTAACACTATCACAGTGGATTGGATGATTGTAACGATGACAGGTGATACTGTTCATGATATTAACAGTGGCAGTGATTTTTAGAAAGATGATGGTGATGATGGTGATTGGACATTCAAATTTTGATAACATTACCACAGTGGATTGGATGATTCTAATAATGATGAGTGATATTTTCATGGTATTAACAGTGGCAATGTTTTTTGTTTTTTTTAGAAAGATGGTGGTGATGATGGTGACTGATCATTCAAATTTTGGGAATGTTTTATCACAGTGGAGCTTGTATTCTCTGTAACAGTTCTTTCAGCTGCTTGATGTTTCAACCAGAACTGCCATTTACCATATATACATTCTCTTTCTTTTTCTTTTCCCTTCAGCGTCTTTGATCTGGAAAGTCTCAGTACATAGATAATAGCTAGTTTTAAAAAGTAAAAACAACAACAACAACAAAACCACAAAAAGCCAAACAATCTGAAACGGAACGAGGCCCAGAGCGCGCGTGTAGAATCAACACACAAGGGAGTTAATTAGCGCTCGAACGACGTCACACAAAGACAATAAAGACCTGAGACGGCTACGGCAACATGCACCTGGCATGCGAGTAAGTACAAGGTACAGAAACTCCACCAGTACTTCTGGTGGTTACTCGCATGCTAATGCGTCGCATGCCAGATGAGAGTTACCGTAGGCGACTCAGGTCTTTGTCACTGTCTTTG
>OY757552.1:7674266-7688567 GCA_963584105.1 Alviniconcha strummeri
TGTGGCGTTACGCCACACGCCGCGCTTCAGAACAAAAGCGTCGTCTGCTCCGGTTCCCGGGTTACTATCAGTACAGTAATGAAATTGCATTGATCCGTTAAGCGGGGCGGGATTATTGTAAAACGTATACAAAGAGCACTTGCTCACAATAATATAAAACGTCTTGATGATTATTAAGCCGTAATATGGATGTTCTTTTTCACATGATGTAGTATTCTGCAGCTGAGGCCTGTGGCCAGTGGTTCCGTGGGTACAGCTGCACCGAATATACTCACTGACGTTACTGACCTCGTTGTTTGCAATTAAACTTGCGTTATGCTACTAGAAATGTTGACAGGACGTTAAAATCCAAACACTAACTCACTGACGTTACTGACTTCGTTGTTCGTAACTAAACTTGCCTTGTGCTACTAGAAATGTCGACAGGACGTTAAAATCCAAACACTAACTCACTGACGTTACTGACTTCGTTGTTCGTAACTAAACTTGCTATATGCTACTAGAAATGTTGACAAGACGTTACAATCCAAACACTGACTAACTGATATTGACCTTGTTCTTTGTGACTAAACTTGCATTATGCTACTACAAATACTGACGTTTATTTGTACTTATAACTTCTTCGGTGAAGTTCCGGTTGGTCTTTATTTAGCTCTATGACTTTGCACACAAAGAAACGGGGACACAAAGTGGAATTTGTCCTGCTGGGTTCATCTTTGCCTCACCGCTTTCTCCATCTATCTCTGCACATAATTTGAGCCAACCCATCTTTAAAGCTGACAGACAGAACTTGACGTCTTTAAAAGCCATCGGTTTCACCAGAGCCCAGGAGAGATTAAGAACAGGGAGGTGGAGCTGGGCTGTCATAGCTGGATGGTCGTGAGCCGGTTTTTTGCCTAGCGGTAAGGCGTTGTAAGGCTGGTAAGCGGAATTAAGGACCTCGGTTCGATACCGCTTCAGCTCTCCTTTCTCTTCAAAAAGGTTGTGGTTTGTGGACACTGTCTTGTGACTTTGTTCATCACTTCCTACTGAAACATTAAAATGGCTCTCATCGCTGCCCATCTTATTCTTAATGCAGGAATCATTCTGGTAGTGACAGTGTAGCGATAGGTATATAATTTCCCTCTCCCCCCACCGCCATACCACCTCCCCCCCCCCTTCTCCCCGTCCCTAATAAGCCTTATGGTTTCTGTGGACGTTAAGCACCATGTTTACCTACTTATTCGCTGCAGAGCTGTTCCTCAACACCTGCTTTTCGGACACAGTCTTTGTGACACTGCTCCGCACAGCTGTTGAAGCAGCAGTTAGTGAAGTACACAAGTTGCTTCGCACTGGCGTGGTCCCCACCTAATTAACATTGTTGTTCTTCGGTCTTTGCGGGTCGGAGTGCTTGGATGAGTTACTCATAAGTAACCTCCCTCTCCCTCCCCTTTCCCCGTCCCTAAAAAGCCTTTTGGTTTCTTTGGGACGTTAAGCACCACGAAAGAAGACTCGAAACGGAGCTCAGGAGCTATGCAGCTGTAGTAGTAGCAGCATTGTTGAATTGTACGTACTGAGTGTTTCAGATTCTTTGGAGTGGGAGTGGATGGATGCGAGGGACGGCGTAATCTGAACGCCATTAGTATTAAACCCCAGTAAACATGCTGGACCCAATCTGGATCGGCTGGGAAGCTTTGGCCAGAAGCGGGCCACATGATTCCTACACACCGGCTTGCTTCTGGACCGGATCCGTTTGGCCAAAACCTGGCACAGTCAGACAGAACTAAATGGGATCCGGGGTGGTTTTGCACGATATGATCCGGGACATCTGTGGATGATTGCAACTGAGTCTGAAAGTGACAAACTGGTAGCGGGCCGGTTGCGCCCTGCCAGAAACCGGACCCGATGATTCTCACACCCCAGCTTGCTTCCAGACCAGATGCGTTTGGCCAAACCCTGACAAGGCCATCCAGACCGGATCCGGGTCGGTTTTGTACAGTATGATCCATGCCTTCTTTGGACAAACGGAACTGAATCGGATGCTGGAAGTCGGATCAGGCATGTACGATCCGGCCCGATTCTGGCTGCACGCTGGCCGTAATGGCCATAACTGGCCGTAACCAAAACGCTTCCGGGTCGGATCCGGCATGTTTACTGGGTACGGTTTATCTGCTTGCACGTGACACCTACGAAAAGTAGTTATGGGTCTTTCTGAGCGACTGATCAACAGTTTTCCATTTCTTCGAGCTTGTTTTTATCTTTATTTTAACACAATTTTATGTACACTGGTAGAGAACGCTGAATGTTACCGGCTTCAAATTAAGATGCAAATGTAGTACACAATTATTACACAACCTAGAGCACAGTGTTAATTACATAAACACACTACAACACTTCATTCAACATCTTTTCATTACTTCAAACCCCGACCCCCGCCACACACACACGAAACCAATGGCACATAACTGCAGACGCACGCAGGCAATTTAGGATGTTCAGACAAAAGACAAAAGATGTTGTGCAAGAATGTAATGTACAGTCGATTTATACATCGCACACAAACAAACAAAAAACTCACTTTAGCAGAACATGCTCACAGTGGTATGAAAAGAGAAAAAGCCGCACAAACGAACCAAACAATAACTCCATCACCGGTACAAAAATAAAACTGAAAGAATAAAGGCACGGTCAACACGAACTGCATCCGAAAATGCCAACTCCATCACTTCCTCGTGTACCGATGTACCAACAACACTGTGCAAAACACATCGAGATAAGGCACCCGATAAATGTTCACATAAATATAAACAATTTAAACACACGCTCTAAGTCCCCCTAAAATTACAGAATACCCCCGAAGGCTAAGCTGACAATTGTGTCCCTCGACCGTGATAGTATCCCTGTGCCACGCTGCGACAATGAGTAGTGAAAAACAAAGTCTTTCCGAGAACTATCTCGGTCTGGAACTACTTTCAGTTCAGTCAACAACACAAGCCATTGAGACAGAGAGTTCTAAGTTTACGTCGGTTAGGTATCGGCCATGCACAGCGATAGACCACACCATTACATTCTGTTAATTACTTCCATGGTCACTTTATCATAGTTCATGAACATTGACGCAAGCTCTTGTAATGGTACATATTAAGCATGGACAGTATGACTGATTTTCTTCTGCCATAACGAAAACAAAAAGTTTGTGTTATCTGCAAACTGAGACAAAAGTATTTCTTTATATATGATTTTTAAACTACGAATGTTTTTACTTTCCCATACATTTACTCAGAGAATTTCAGCACAAATGAAACAAATAATTATGGAGACAGCTGTCCTTGTCTTCTACCTCATTTTACAGAAAGCCACTGTCATTCCATACAATCACTACTGTACACCCCATCCCGTCGCACCAATGCCAGATTCCTGAAATCAAGCGATGGAAGCCGCAAGTCTACTTCCTTATTCCATTTACAGGAAAATCTGTATGCCTGGGTGCCACCAGGCATAAATAACAAACATTTGTTTTTAATTTTAATATGACATTTTTATTGTCATGCCAACAATCTTCCAGGCACTGGACAAGCAAATAACAGCTCAACCAGAAAAAAAAAAAAGTTTCTCTCTCATTTTTCATCGTTCTTAACCATTTGACTGTTGTTTAAGTATCGTTTTGTGGTTTGACGAAGGGGATTTCCCCGAAAATTTCCAGATTGTGTGTCCGTGTCATAATAAAAAAAGCGTTCTTTTGAACCTTTTATGTGTCTGGAACTTGTTTTAGAACGCTAGAAGTCATTCATGTTTCAGATTTTGTTTTACCTTATGAATAACAAACAAACAAACAAAATATACACATGTAAAAGATTCACATGTTCAAGAGTGCGCAACAACTTACAGGAAAGCTTAATACCAGAAGCATTGCTAAATAGAGTATGACTATATTACTTATGGTCATGAGCTGTAAAATAAACAGCACCCCACACAATTAAAAAACAACAACAGAATTTGGCCTTTTAATAATTATCAGTATTTGTAAAGCGCAAAATCTTGTCCATAGAGACTGTTCTAAGCGCATGCACACACACACACACACACACACACACACACACACACACACACACACACACACACACACACACACACACACACACACACACACACACACACAACACACACACCACGCACGCACGCACGCACGCACGCACGCACCCGCACACACGATATTTCTAACTATACAAAGCTAAATTTACACAGCTTAGAGACTTGAGATGGATGAAGACAGCAGCACGGAACAGGAAACATGGCAGGTCTACAGTTTTGGGAAAAGAAATGTTTTTAGGTTACACTTGAATGTAATAAAATAAAAAAGAATGCCTTTTTATAAAGTATGGACTAGTTACTCGACCACAGTCAACAAAAAAGGGGAGTTCAACTGTGAACTTTATTTGTTTTTTTGTTTTATGGAGTCTGACGTGTGTTGATGTGTTCAAAGTATGTAAATACAAGTACTTTGGGTATATCATTCAAACTGAAGGGAGTTATGAGCTGATGAATGATTGTAGGGGAATCCCAAGACATTCAAAGTAATATCATTCAAACTGAAGGAGGTATGAGCTGATGAATGATTGTAGGGGAATACCAAGAGATTCAAAGTAATATCATTCAAACTGAAGGAGGTATGAGCTGATGAATGATTGTAGGGGAATACCAAGAGATTCAAAGTAAGGAGGTATGAGCTGATGAATGATTCTGGGTTGAATTTTCTCGCCCAGCGAGTCACCGGTCACAGTATTTGACTGATATACAATAGGCACAAGTTTATAATTATCACACACCGTCCTAAATAAGCAGAAACAGACACAGTGTCAGGTTCCTCGCTTCTGCCCACTGCTTAGGCACACAGGTTTAATTGGAGCACTCTGTGGGGATCTCTCTGTCCACGTTGGGAGCGAGGCTCCCAGAGCTCTCGCACCTGCCCCACCCTGTCTTCCACACCTCCGTGATGTCCTGCAGGTCGACGCCGTCGCTCCGGTAGAAACGTGGCTGGCCGTTGTCCATCAGCATGTGATTCGTGTCGCTGGCGCTGAATTTTCCGTTGGTTCTGTAGTAGTGGATGGTGGGCATGGCGAGGGTGTTGCCATCGTTGTCGACGAAGTTCTTGAAATCAGTGCAGGTACCGTCACGGAGAAGTTGCTGGAGAGACACACATGTGTGTGTATGTGTGAATGTTTGTTTACGATCAGTAGAAAGCAGTAATGTGATAGGCTACGATAATGAAGCGTCTTCTGTGCTATTGCTCAGTGATGACAGATTTTGTTTTAACCTTAACCTTTTCACTGCAGACATGCGTATGTTAAGACCCCCTTCCCAACACACACATACACACCACAAACAAAGAAAACAAACGGAAGGAGTGTTAGTTGTTGTTGCCCTTACTAAATTCGATAATAATAATAATAATAGGCATTTAGCGCACCTGGCTCAAATTAGTTTTAAATATACATAAGACCTATTTTAACAACTAATATCAAAACGCACAGACATATAATTATGAACACACACACACACACACACACACACACACACACACACACATACACACACACACACACACACGCACACACACACACACACACACACACACACACACACACACACACACACACACACACACACACACACACGCACACGCACAAATACACACACACTTTGGAATTTCACAACGAAACGGTAGATGAGCAACAGGGCGTAAGAATATGTCTGATTCGGACAAAAGAGCACAGCTAACGAATAATTATGTGGTAACTGTTTAAGCTTGTGCAACAGACCTTTAAGGTTATAAAATTGTACCATGATGCAACGATTAATCTGGTCTCTAGACTCGACCAAACACAAAACCAAAACAAACAACAAAACAATAAACAAGCAACAACAACAACAACAACCCCCAACCAAAACACAGCAAAACGCAAGCAGCAAAGTTTTCCCATGTTCCTATTGTCATCATTGTGCCATGTGAGGTTTAACCCTTTCCATCTCTTCTCATAATTATGGAGTCCTATGACGTCCGTGGGAAAGCGTTTCCCATTTTTCACAAAGAATACCACTGAACGTCCTGCTCGAATTCTCAGAAAAGGCAAGGTTTAAAAATAGGTTTCTGGTTTGCGAGACTCTTTTTTTGGGCGGAAGCCAGAGCATCAGCGGCACAAATTCGTTTGCAGAGAAAGGGTTAATCATTTTGATGGAACACATATGCCCTGGTACCTTGATGGGTTAATTATTTTGATGGAAGACATATGCACAAATACCTTGATGTGTTATTTTGATGGAAGAAATATGCACAAATAACTTGATGGGTTAATTATTTTGATGGAATAATTATTCACATATAACTTGATGGGTTAATTCTTTTGATGGAAAATATATGCACAAATAACTTGATGGGTTATTTTGATGGAATAATTATTCAGACAACTTGATGGGTTAATTATTTTGATGGAAGAAATATGCACAGATACCTTGATGGGTTAAGTATTTTGATGGAAGAAGTATGCACAGATACCATGATGGGTTATTTTGATGGAAGAAGTATGCACAGATGTATTGATGGTATAATCATTTTGATGGTAGAAGTATGCACATATATATTGATGGGTTAATTATTCTGATGGAAGAAGTATGCACAGATAACTTGATGGGTTAATTATTTTGATGGAAGAAATATTCACAGATATCTTGATGGGTTAAGTATTTTGATGGAATAAATATGCACAGATACCTTGATGGGTTATTTTGATGGTAGAAGTATGCACATATATCTTGATGGGTTAATTATTTTGATGGAAGAAGTATGAATTATTTTGAGAGAGAGATATATATATATATTAACCCATGAAGGTATCTATGCATATTTCTTCCATCAAAATAGTTAACTCATCAGGTTATCTGTGCATACTTCTTTCATCAAAATAATTAACCCATCAATATATCTGTGCCTACCTCTGCCATCAAAATGCTTAACCCATCAGTGTATATGTGAAAATTTCTTCCATCAAAATAATTAACCCATCAAGATATTTTGATGGAAGAAACGTGCACAGATACCTTGATGTTGAACTTTATATCTCCAAAGATGAGCTTTCGGAAGGGAAATGAGTGTGGGGTGAAGGAGAAGGTTACGAAGAACTTGAAGGCTCGAGAAGAGAAGAAGGAACTCTGGCACGTGTTCTTGTCAACCGTTGTGACGGTACCTGCCCCCTTGTCCACTCGGTAACACTGGAGGAGGTGCCACCTGCCTTGTTTGTTCTGTCGAGGGTAAAATTCACAAGAATCAGCATGAAGCGAACGAATCAACTGCATACATGTTTCACGAGGCTGAATTGCAGTACTGGGTACGTGGCACCATATTGGGCAGTTCAGCGAAGCTGGTTTGCCCTTCGTAATCTTTCGTGCTAGAAGTCGCGAAAGGCCGCACCTGCCACTTCCGGGCCGGTTTCTGAGTAGGCGTTGGTTCACAATGAAAGTTGAATCTAGTGTTGCAAAGCAATACAATTTTTTAAATATATATATACTATTGTGTTTACCCCGAAAATTCGCATGATAATAATAATCACAGGGAACTTATAGAGCGCTTTCGGAAACTCAAATCGCTTTTACAACTTAAAGAAATACATACAATGCGCAAATACCCATAATTACGCCAATCAATGGTATACAAGCGTACAAAACATACGGAAATATTAAATAAGCATTCTTTTCAAACTTTCGTGTATTTGGATTGTGTTTTAGAACGCTAACAGTCATCCTTGTTGAAGATTTGTTTTTAGAGGGAACCTTTATTTTTGCGTCCTCAGAACTCAACTGTATGAGCATAATAACCGACCTTATACAGGGCCATTTTGAGCTGGGTGGCAGTCTTCTCGTAGACATAATTGAATCTGATCGGGTCATTTTGGTCCATGATATCGGTGATGGACATGAACCGAACCCAGTTGGCCTCAGAGCCGGTAGAGGGGTTGGGAGGTGTGGAGACATCAAAGTCAGGGTGGTGCACAAACACGCTGACGTTCTGAAAACGGAGAGACACACTCATAAGTCGTTATACGCTGATGCTTCTCTTGTTCAGTGTCGTGACACTCAATAGTTTACTGAGGCTTGAACAGACAAAAGTGGCGTTGTGAAAAGGGGAACGTTACGACAGTGAAATGCTACTGTTGGATTAGCTCTATGTAGTTGACTGAGCTCAAAGCATCAAATAACTAAGATCATTGTTGGATTCAACAGACCCAGTTAGTTCTAAAAATGAGAAATAAGTGGATTCACCCTCTTTTTGCAGTATTCCAAAGCTTAGCACTCTCTCTCTTTGTCTGTCTCTCTGTCTGTCTCTCTGTCTCTGTCTCTGTCTCTGTCTGTCTCTGTCTCTCTCTCTCTCTCTGTCTCTCTCTCTCTCTCTCTCTCTCTCTCTCTCTCTCTCTCTCTCTCTCTCTCTCTCTCTCTCTCTCTCTCTCTCTCTCTCTCTCACCTTTCTCTGTCATGTTTACGTCACATAATATTCATTACATCGTATCCATTACACGTCATTGTTATGTCAACATTCTTCGGGCAAACACTGAACAGAACGACAACAACAAAAGATAAGTTACTTCACCTCTCGTTCATTTTTCATTGTTTTTAACTTGTTTCACTGTTGTTTAAGTGTTGTTTTGTGGCCTGAAGAAGGGGGTTTCGGCCCTGAAAATGTGCATCGTGTTGTCTATGCCATAATAAATAAGCGTTCTTTTGAATCTTTTATGTGTTTGGACCTTATTTTAAAACGCTAGCAGTCATTCTTGTTTCAGATTTCTTTTCTTTTCTTTTTCCAGTGTTGCTATGCTTGACAGTGCTGTGCATTAGGTTAAACGAAGTGGGTTTCAGTAGGGTAACCCGGTCCAGCTGCAGCCGGGCCAGTCTTTGTATTCCTTCTGGTAGGTTCCATTTTTATAATGTATTTCTTCTGACAGGCCCCATTTTCACAATGTATTTCTTCTGACAGGCCCCATTTTCATAATGCATTTCTTCTGGTAGGCCCAATTTTCACAATGTATTTCTTCTGGCAGGCCCCCATTTTCACAATGTATTCCTTCTGACAGGCCCCATTTTCACAATGTATTCCTTCAGACAGACCCCATTTTCACAATGTATTTCTTCTGACAGGCCCCCATTTTCACAATGTATTTCTTCTGACAGGCCCCATTTTCACAATGTATTCCTTCTGACAGGCCCCATTTTCACAATTTATTTCTTCTGACAGGCCCCCATTTTCACAATGTATTTCTTCTGACAGGCCCCATTTTCACAATGTATTCCTTCTGACAGGCCCCATTTTCACAATGGATTTCTTCTGACAGGCCCCATTTTCAGTCGTAATGCATTTCTTCTAGTAGGCCCAATTTTTACAATGTATTTCTTCTGGCAGGCCCCATTTTCACAATGTATCTCTTCTGACAGGCCCCATTTTCACAGTGTATCTCTTCTGACTGGCCCCATTTTTACAAGGTATTTCCTATGGCAGGCCCCATTTTCAAAGGGCAGCTGGAGGTGTTAGACCTTTGCTCTTGAGTGTTTTGTTAAGCTTTTTTCTTTTTCTTTCTTTTTCTTTTTTTCTTCTTCTTTTTTTTTCATTGATAGAAACATCTAACGAGCCAAGAATATTTTGGACTACTTGTAAGGCATTTCAGTGAACTAGGTGTGCAGTGCTTGATGCAAATTAGACTTCGATCAGAATTACGCAAGATCATGCAACTGGTGTGGGCATAAAAAGGAAGCAACTTGGTAACTGAAATTTTAATCTACCTACTTGTGTGAGTTTCTTAATTTCATTTCGTTTCAGAGGGACACTAGGCTTGTTCAGTTTGAAAGCAAAACCGCCCGACTCACAAGATCACTATCCGACTCACGACCATTTCATCCTTTGTTCTCAAACCGAAAACGCTGATCTTTCAAATTAGAGAAAACAAATAACTATTATAAAACAAGAAATAACAAGAAAACAAGAAAAACAACGATCGAGCACAGAAAGGACGTTGATGGGAACCAGCCTGGCTGACCTGAAAGTATCTCTGGTCGTTGTACTTGTCCTCAATGATGGTCTGGGGTACTTGGAATTTTACGTCGCCGTTGAAGTCGCGCTGGGTCTGGGTGAAGGTGAAGACGGTGATGGCGCATGCGGAGTTGATGAGCAGCCCCAGCATGATGAACACCCGGTAGGCCACCCGACGTCTACACTTCGAGGCAGTCTCACATTCTTCATGTATGGCAGCTTTGTTGCAATACTTGACGCTGCTGATAATTATGCGGATCGCCAGATCTGTTGAGAAAACAGCGTGTATCAGGACAATTATTCTGTGCTCTTCCCAAAGGGCTGATCTCATGCCAAGTTCCTAGGAACTGACCTGAAGCTTAACTGCAACATCCGATTTACAAAGCGAGTGTCAGGTCCTATTTGACCTGTTAGTTGGTGACCTACATGGATGGTGCGCTAGTTTTGGGTGCTGATCACTGTGCAGAGACCAGAAATGGGGAGCGGGGGAGGGGGTGGGTGGGGGTGGGGGGTATAGAACGATAGGCAGGCTGAGGTCAACTGAGGGCAAACGGAACTTTAACCTACAAACACGTTCAACACATCAGAGATGTTATCGGGGGTACTGCTCCCACTCCGCTGAAGAGTTTCTTTAACTGGCGTTGAAATTCGCAGTTAATGATGCTTTGAAGGGTTTTGGAGCAGCCCTCCTCCCCCCCCTCACCACCGCTCCCCCTCCCCCAAGTAAGCCGTCGAAGGCTGGGCGACTTTCATAAAACTCTCTCTCTCTCTCTCTCTCTCTCTCTCTCTCTCTCTCTCTCTCTCTCTCTCTCTCTCTCTCTCTCTCTCTCTCTCTCTCTTCTTCTTCTTCTTCTTCTTCTTCTTCTTCTTCTTCTTCTTCTTCTTCCCCCCCTTTTCTTTTCAACACGGGATGCGAGACGTTAAGGCGACAGGTTAGACAGCTCAGCTGTGTAGACACGAGATCCACTGACAGCTACCAAAAATGGCCGTTATGTGGTCCCTTCGTTGTAGAAACTCAGGCAGTATGCTTCGCTACACATTTCCATTCAACTCTACCGGTGGCGAAGTTGCAGGCATAGAACAGGCAGTCGCCACGAACATTTTGGTATTTAAACAAATGAAACTCTGAGGTGCCAAGGGCCACAATAAATAACAGCCTGTGTCCAGTTAACCTTACAACCAACACGGCTCTGGAAGGGCCCGTGACCCCGTGCTAGTCAAGAAAACATTCGTGGAAAACAGTAGGCTATGGATAGTTCTCGGCGGATGTGTAACGTTAATCGTACATGTATACCTTCGACGTTGCGATGTAAAAATACATAATTAATAAACATCACATATAGCTGTGCAAAACAGCTGGCCTTTCGAGAACTATGGAAGCAGTGTTAAACGATACAACTGTTAGCTTTCTTACGCGACAACTGAACACCTTTGCAAAATTTGATCATGTGCAGAGCTTGCGTCTGGCTTAGAAACTGTCGTCAGGATTCGGGAAGTATTGAACAACAACAGCGACAAAGGCGACCAGCAATATTTTTTTACCTATGAGAACAACGGACGCTTTCATGAGCTGGAAGCCGCTACTAGGGTCTTCTCGACAACGGGCAAGGTAGACGTTGATGCTGATCTGAGGCAGGTCCTCGATCCAGATAGTGACGGCCGACACGAGGTCCGTATCCAACCAGGGGTTTCCGCGAAACATCCCCACCACAGGTTGATCGCCTCGAGGAAGAAGGTGAAGGTGCGATGATGCAGAAGGCCAGGAGGGCGTAGATGACCGCATCCTCTGGCGGTCCAAACACCAGGCCTTTCTCCATCTGGCCGAAGTCAGCGTACACCAACCAGTCGCTGACCAAGTCAACTAGTTCGAGAAGGACAATGAGGATGAAGACGACCTTTCGGCACGTAGATTTCTTCTCTGGTGTGCAGTCATGGCAGCAAGGACTCATGACGAAGTTCTCAGGGAAGGTCCGTTTCTGGAAACACAAGTCCGAGTTTTAGATTAGGAACCAAACACTCCATTCGTCGTCTGTTGGAACGGGAAAGCATGAACCCCCCCCCCCCCCCCCACTCCCCCCACATCCCCTTGATGCTGATCCTCCGGGCAGCTGCTGTGAACTACATTAAACCGGAAACACCCCGATGTACACGTCAGAACCTTCACTACGATGACAGCCGACGTTAATGAAAGAAGGAGAAAGCCCCCGCACGCTGTACGTCACACGCACGCTGGCTGAATCACGAATACGACACAGAAAGGGCTGTAGATGTCTGAATTTCGTGGTACGTTTTGGTTTAAACAAACATTTATTCAAGACAAAATAAAGATACAAAGAATCGTTATGTGCTCATCAACAAGCTATAGCGTATAGGCGATGAGCGTGGTACGTTTTAATTAATTAATTAATTAAAGTATTCATAAAGCGAAAAATCTGGTCCGTAGAGGCTATTCTAAGCGCATACACGCAAACACACACATACACACACAGGCGCCTGCACACACGAGCATACTGACTATACACACAATTGGAAACGGGCAGCAAACAGAGACGAGACGGATGAAGACAGCAGCACGGAACGGAAAACATGGCAGGTGTTTACTTCTGGAGTGATGACTATTACCAAAGAGGAAAGCCTACCTCCTATAGAGAGAGAGAGAGAGAGAGAGAGAGAGAGAGAGAAGAGAGAGAGAAGAGAGAGAGAGACGAGAGAGAGAGAGAGAGAGAGAGAGAGAGAGAGAGAATGAATGAATAAACTTTATTTTACGAGGGTAGTGGAGAAGACTCGAGGTCTTTTTACATCCAGCCCTCGCCCATGAGGGAAACTACTGTTAACTAAGGATACAGTGAGCTACAGTGTATCCTCTACACAGAGAGAGAGAGAGAGAGAGAGAGAGAGAGAGAGAGAGAGAGAGAGACGAGAGAGAGAGAGAGAGAGAGAGAGAGAGAGAGAGAGAGAGAGAGAGATTAAATCTGTCTCATATCTCATGCAGTACGTTGCTGCATTTTTATTATAACATTCATTCATCTCCAACGACTTCCTTACTTTGAGTTCCTATGTATTCCATTTAGACAGTAGAATTTAACTTATACCCGTAGAGTGGAGTGTGAAATTGAACAGACAAACGCAAGAGTCACGTGACAATCCGGGCAGACGAGTGAGTGAGTGAGCAACTGGCCGTGGAAGTAGTGTCGGCGTGCTGTTTGAACGTGTTGTCGTTGTTGTTGCTTGTCGTTGTTGTTGGTTATCAAACAGCATTAGCTGGATACTGACGGACTGAACATTGAGACGTCTAGATTATTACTGACGGACTGAACATTGAGACGTCTAGATTATTACTGACGGACTGAACATTGAGACTTCTAGATTAATCAGCATAGCGTGGGTTAATTGGTACAGTCTTGTTGGCATTACTTTTTTGTTGTTGTTGGTATTATGTATATATATATATATTTATTTTTTACCACGTGTTGGGTGCGTTCTGGTCGTTTCGTCAGTGAAATGGCTGTCTGCTTTAGCTTTTCGTCTTTCACAGAGTGTCCGCGCCGTCCTTTCATACCTCATCAAAACAACCTTTTATATTCTCGGAGTTGTCTCTAGTAAGTCGTCTCCAGCTGCATGGTTCTACCCATTCCCAAACAATGTCATTAAGCCAACGTTCTATCGGGTTCCCAAGCCTTTTGCTGTGTGTGTGTGTGTGTGTGTGTGTGTGTGTGTGTGTGTGTGTGTGTGTGTGTGTGTGTGAGTGTGTGTTGTCTGTGTCTGTGTGTCGGGGTGGGGGTTGTGGGGGGGGGGGGGGGGGGGTAACGTGGTGATGTTTACAATGACGTGCCTGTGACGATGGTAAGGCCGCCATAACTGTTCAGACTCGTCACTCTGATTCAAGCAGTCAACGGAGAAAACATAGGGGAGAGAGAGAGAGAGAGAGAGAGAGAGAGAGAGAGAGAGAGAGAGAGAGAGAGAGAGAGAGAGAGAAGAAGAAGAAGAAGAAGAAAACACGTCATGACCGTAGGCACCACATCCGTCCAATGCGCTGGCTGGCGTGGTGCATAATTGCTCGGCGAGTCACTATGGCTGCCTACTAGCGTCAAAAGATACAATTAGTAATCATGTGCACATACTTACTATTATGTGCATAATCACATAATTGCCATTTTGTCTCCTCCACATAATGGTAATTATGTACTTTTGACGCACGGAAGGCTTACAATTACCAAGACCCCACAATGACATTGAGTATTATTATTTCAACG
>OY757552.1:7702967-7710467 GCA_963584105.1 Alviniconcha strummeri
CGACAAACATGGGAGTTCATTAGTGCCAGAAAGACGTCACACATAAACACAGCAACAAAGACCTGAGTCGCTTACGGTAACTCTCAACTTTGTTCTGGTGTTTATGTGTGACGTCTTCCGACCGCTTATTCACTCCCCTGTTTATTGATTTCGCACAGGCTCTATGGGCATATCTCTTTCTGCTACAGATTGCAAACACTTGCAGTCATCGCTGTGTTGTCTGTGCGGATAAGACACGGCGGTTAGGATGGTACCGTCACAGAAGAGAAATGCTAGGTGACTGACCTTTTCCAAACGACTGGACGTTGTTAGGACCCACGCATATCCCGCCAAACCCGTCTTCTGGATTCTGGCAAACACGCTGTTGGGAGAGAAAGTGTTGTTGGAGTCCAGTTTACTTCCTGTGGTGATTCTCAGCTGGTAGTCGCCGCACTGGATGTCGGCCAGCCGGTACTTGCACGGTACCGCCACAGTGGACGTTTGTCCGTTGAACATGGTCAGGACTCCAGAACGCTCAACGGAACACTCCTTGGTCACTGTGTTCAAAATGAAATCGTAAATAATAAAGAAGTGACGTTTCCGTTTGATGTTAGTTGTGTGCACGCTGCCCTGAGATTGTGTAGTCTTCTTTATTGTATGGAGCGGAGTTATGGGGGATGGATAAGTTCGACCAAATTGAAAGGGTCCATTTGTATGCCTGTAAACGGTTTTTGCATGTGCTCGATAAAACACCGAATGACATCGTGTATGGAGAACTTGGCAGATATCCCTTATGGATCACAAGCATATCAAAAAGCATAAAATATTGGTTCCGCTTGCTTAAACAGCCAGAGAACTTTTGGTCAAAAAAAGCATACACTATGTCACTGGGGCTACATGAAAAGGGATATGTAACTTGGGTAACTCGAATCAAAACAGTCTTATGTAATAATGGTTTTGAACAGGTGTGATTGTTTGGCTGTGGACAAGAAGGTCCTTTCTTTAAGGAGCTCAGGGAAAGACTCTACAGTTCCTTTTGTCACGGGTGGGTAAACCATATGGAGTCTAGTACACGGTTTTCTATTTATAGACAGTTTAAACACTGTTTTGAACGAGAATACTATGTAGATGTGATATGGATAAATATTTACCGTAATGCACTTGCACAATTTAGAATGGGTGTTTCTCAGATAAACACACATAAATATCGGTACTCAAAATTACCAGAAGAGGTAAATTGTCCTTTTTGTGAAAACACACCTGAGAGTGAAATCCATTTCCTTTTACATTGTCCAGTCTATAGAAACCTTAGAACAAGATATTTGGTAAATTATAACAGGAACATATCTGATCAAGAAAAGTGGTTTGCTACCAACATGAATGACAAAACACAAGAATCAATACTTGGCATGGCAAAGTTTCTGTTCTTTGCATTGCAGTTAAGGTTAAAAAAGATGAACGGTAATTCCTGATGACTTCTGCTACGTCAAACATTGGTAGGACAGTTTCCTTGATAGTAGTATGTGTATTTTTTTTATTTATTTTTTAATACTAAATTTGTTATGTGCATGACTGTGAGTACGCGTGCCCATTGGGATCATTTTTGTCTGTGTGCGTTCGTGTGCGAGCGTGTGTGTGTGTGTGTGTGTGTGTGTGTGTGTGTGTGTGTGTGTGTGTGTGTGTGTGTGTGTGAGCGACCGAGAGAAAGAGGGGTGTGCGTGTGTGTGTGTGTGTGTGTGTGTGTGTGTGTGTGTGTGTGTGTGTGTGTGAGCGAGCGAGCGACCGAGAGAGAGAGAGAGAGAGAGAGAGAGAGAGAGAGAGAGAGAGAGAGAGAGAGAGAGAGAGATAGTTTTTTATATATAAAATATTCGATATGAATTGCCTTGAAAACGGACCTCCCCCCATTGAAAAGGGCTATGGCCTTGTGTCAATAAAGTCAGTGTCAGTGTCAGTGTCAGTGTCTCTCTCTCTTTGAAATGGAGAATGTAAAATGCTATTTGAGAAAGACAACCATCCACTGTCATTTGGAAATTGTGTTCTCGAAGACAAGGAATGTCACAAACACTTAGGTCTGATTTTTCAAAGTAACTGCAAATGGCAAAAACATATAATCGGTATTATTAGAAATGTAACCCTTCCTATTTCATGTTTACGTTCCTTTAAGTATAAGCTATGCAGAAAAGCCTTGGATATTACGTACAAATCCTTTATATTACCACAGTTTGACTACGCCGACATTGGGATAATTGTTCTGGAACACTTTCAAACATGCTCAAGAACCTGCGTTTGGAAGCTATAAGAATTATTTTAGGAGCTGTTAGAGGAACAAGCCACGAAAGGTTGTATAAAGAATCTGGATTTTGCTCCCTGAAAGAAAGACGAAAACGTCACAAGCTATTCATGTTTCACAAAATGATTAATCACCAGTGCCCCGGATACCTATCGAACTTAGTACCACCTCTAGTTTCAACAACAAGCCCGTATCATCGTAGACGACCACATGAAAGAGTCATTCCCGCTCATAAAACAGAACTGTATGCAAATTCATTTATTCCGTCAACTACCCAACTGTGGAACACATTACCTCAAACTATACAAACAAATCCTTCAATTAGCCTGCTGAAAAAATATTTGTCAACCAATCACACTATGGTTCCTATATATTATTATTTTGGTTCTAGAAAGGAACAAGTTAAGTATTGTAGACTTCGACTTGCTATTAGCGATTTAAATAATGACTTATTCAGACGCCATCTGTTAGAAGACCCTATACGTTCATGCAGATATACAGCAGAAACATCAGAGCATTTCCTACTACATTGTCCCCTTTATAATAGTATTTGAAATAAAACCATTAATAAACTAGATGAGAATGAAAGAAATAGCAATACACTTCTGTTTAGAAATGACCAGCTACATTTAGAAACTAATATGAAAATATTTGCTACAGTCCACGATTTTTTGCGCCAAACCGACCGCTTGCAAATCTGTAAAAGTCTGCTAAAAAAAAAAAAAAAAAAAAGGTACAAGCGAAGTTCATGTTTTAACCCTCTCCCTCTGTCTCTCTCAGATCAATAATTATGACATCACTAGACCATTCGGTTAGTTATTTGCTTTTTCAACCCCCGCCCCCTCTTTTTTGTTTTTTGTTTGTTTTCTGTTTTCTGTTTTATTTGTTTGTTTGTTTTTGTTGTCATTTTGGTCTTTTTGTTTTGTTGCCTCTGACGTTTTGACAACAATTTGTCATCTTGCCATCGTAAATGTCTGTATGATTATCATTTTATCTACAGGTAATACTCAAATAAGAATACTGCTTTTGTGTTTCCTGTACTTATTTCTTGAGCTTATGATTACGATGAATGAATACAATTTTGTATAAACCAAAATGCTATCTTTGTTTGAGTTTGTTCGATGAAAACTGTAAGCAGACAAGTACCAAAAACAAAACTGAGCGAAAAAGCAAAACAGGAAAGAACAGAGTGTGCTTGTGTGTGAAGGTGTGGTGTATGGGGAATACAGTGCTTATACGTGTATACATTTGCGTTGATCTTGTAAAGCGCGGAGTGATCACGATTGTCGGTGAAACACCGCGCTATAGAAATGACAGCTGTTGTTCTGCCTACCATCAACACAGTATGTCTACCATCGACACAGTATGCCTACCATCAACACAGTATGTCTAACATCAACCCAGTATACCTACCATCAACACAGTCTGCCTACCATCAACACAGTATGTCTACCATCGACACAGTCTGCCTTCCATCAAGACAGTATGCCTACCATCAACACAGTATGCCTACCATCAACACAGTATGCCTACCATCAACACAGTCTGCCTTCCATCAAGACAGTATGCCTACCATCAACACAGTCTGCCTTCCATCAAGACAGTATGCCTACCATCAACACAGTATGCCTACCATCAACACAGTATGCCTAACATCAACCCAGTATACCTACCATCATCACAGTCTGCCTACCATCAACACACTATGTCTACCATCAACACAGTCTGCCTTCCATCAAGACAGTATGCCTACCATCAAGACAGTATGCCTACCATCAAGACAATATGCCTACCATGAACACAGTATGCCTACCATCAACGCAGAATGCCTACCACCAACACAGTATGTCGACATAGTATACCTTCCATCAATACTGTATACATACCATCAACACAGTATACCTACCATCAAGGCAGTATACCTACCATCAAGGCAGTATACCTACCATCAAGGCAGTATACCTACCATCAAGACAGTATACCTACCATCAAGGCAGTATACCTACCATCAACCCAGTATACCTACCATCAAACCAGTATACCTACCATCAACCCAGTACACCTACCATCAAACCAGTATACCTACCATCAAGGCAGTATACCTACCATCAAGACAGTATATCTACCATCAAGGCAGTATACCTACCATCAACCCAGTATACCTACCATCGAGGCAGTTTACCTACCATCAACACGGTGTATCCCTACCATCGACACGGTATACCTACAATTAACACATTATATACCTACAATGAACACAGAACATACCTATAATCAACACAGTATACTTGTCATCAACTCGGTATTTAGCTGCAGTCAGCACAATATATAAAGTAAATATACATAACGTATGCACAATTCTGTAATTTAGGCTAGTCTAGGGTAACCTAGGCTAACATGTTCATAATCCTTGCACAAAGTCCGTACCATATAAATTATTGTATTGTTACTGTTGTTGCTATTGTTACAGAGAAGGTTTGCAGGGTCATTTTTTTCATAATCCTTGCCGATTGGATCAATAACATATTACAAAATCCGTACCACATAATTGTTGTTTCATTTTGCGTATAAACAAATCTTTCTAGACATCCTAAAGTACACTTGCAGTGCAAACTGGGTATATAACTACTAGCATAATTACACATCTGCCAGCAACGGGGTATACCTATCATATGTAGGCTATATGGCTGTCATCAGCTGGGTATGCCTACCTATTAGCTTTGAGCTATACCTGCCATCAACTGGGTATTACCTACCTACCAGGCGTGGGCTATACCTGCCATCAACTGGGTATTACCTACCTACCAGACGTGGGCTATACCTATCATCAGCTGGGTATACCTACCTACCAGACGTGGGCTATACCTGTCATCAACTGGGTATTACCTACCTACCAGACGTGGGCTATACCTGTCACCAACTGGGTATTACATACCTACCAGACGTGGGCAATACCTGTCACCAACTGGGTATACTTACCTACCAGACGTGGGCTATACCTGTTACCAACTGGGTATACCTACCTACCAGACGTGGGCTATATCTGTTACCAACTGGGTATACCTACCTACCAGATGTGGGCTATACCTGTCACCAACTGGGTATACTTACCTACCAGACGTGGGCTATACCTGTTACCAACTGGGTATACCTACCTACCAGATGTGGGCTATACCTGTTACCAACTGGGTATACCTACCTACCAGACGTGGGCAATACCTGTCACCAACTGGGTATACTTACCTACCAGACGTGGGCTATACCTATTACCAACTGGGTATACCTACCTACAAGATGTGGGCTATACCTGTCACCAACTGGGTATACCTACCTACCAGACGTGGGCAATACCTGTCACCAACTGGGTGTACTTACCTACCAGACGTGGGCTATACCTGTTACCAACTGGGTATACCTACCTACCAGATGTGGGCTATACCTGTCACCAACTGGGTATACCTACTTTTCAGAGCTGTGGCATCCACTTTAGGACCTGGATATATACCGGTCTCAAACCAGATCTGCCTACCACCTGCATCGTCATCAGCATAGGAGCCGTGACTAGGCAACACACCGCTGTGACGACGACAACACAGAAACGAGCCATGATCGCTAGCAGGTAATCTGAAAAAGAGAAACGTACCGTCACACACACAAATATTGCCTCCTTGACTCGCTTACTGACAGTGACTGATTTTATAAATATAAAAAATAGAAAGTTTAAAATCGCTGTTTAAAAAGAAAACAAACAACAACATACAGTTAAGATGAAGAAGAAGAATGAACATGTATCTTGCGCTCATCAACGCCCTGAGCGCTCACGTAACATATATTAACGGAAATACGATATTCTATACACACGTAGAGCACAGTCCTACCAAAACAATTTACATAAATTATTATATGGACAACAAACACACATACACACGAGAGCGTGCACGTCCGCGCGTACATACACACACACACACACACACACACACACACACACACACACACACACACACACACACACACACACACACACACACACACACACTAAAAAAAGCGGCAATAATTTAAAAGAAAAATGTATCACAATCACACACACGCACGCACACACACACACACACACACACACACACACACACACACACACACACACACACACGTGGAAGTGAATTCCAAATGTGGTGTTCAAAGCAAAGGAAAGTGCGAAAGCCATGAGTCTTGCGTTTATGTTGGAATTTCAGCATCCGGGTGTCAGAAGATGAGCGTAGTTTAGACGGAGTTTAGACATGTAGCAGTTCAGAGAGGTAAGCAGGACCAGAACCATTTATAGCATTAAAACCCACACAAGCGACTTTGTACTTAATACTTTCTAAAATCGGAAGCCAGCGCAGTTGTTTTTGTTTTTGTTTCCCCAGGAGAGGCGCTGAGCGGTGTGGCAGGGTGCAAAGAGAACGAGTCTTGCAGCAAAGGTTTGAATTTTCTAGAGAGGGTGGATGACAGAATTAGGTGTACCCATGAGGAGGCAGTTACTCTAGTCAAGCCGTGAGAGGATATTGGAAGTAACAAGAGTCTTGGCTGCGTCTTTAGTGAGAAACCGGCGGACTGAACTAATGCGTTTAAACTGGAAATAAGCAGTTTGACAGATTTTTATCCAGCGTCGTAAGCAAAGCACTTTATTTTATTTTTTCTCCTTGTTTGTGACCCTCTTCCAGCTTCGTATAGAAAACACTGCTATTTTGTTTTCTTCGCAAGCAAGCAATCTGGGCGTAGCTCTGTAATAGTCTGTCCATGGAGGATTAGTAACATCCCTCGCTATCGTATTTTTGATGATATAAAAACCCTCATCTGTGCCTTTGTTTTGTCAAAACTTGACAACCGCACTTCTCTTCTATCAGGTTTTCCAAAACATCTTTTTGACAAACCCCAAAAGATCCAAAATTCTGCAGCCAGACTTGTCTTCAAAGCTCGCAACCATTAGCACATCACACCCTCCTTCAAAAGCTTCACTGGCTGCTAATAGTCCCAAGAATCCAGTATAAGGTCGCAACTCTGAGCTACAATTCTTTCACTGAAAGATACCCATTCTGTTTTGCTGAACTCCACTTCGCTCCGTTTCTTACACAAAACCTTTCCGGATACCTTTCACAAAAACAAAGATCTTTGGACAAAGAGCTTTTTTACTTTTCTTTTTTTCACCGGCCCGACACAGTGGAACTCATCACCGTATGATGTTCTTCACTCAG
>OY757552.1:7715467-7717967 GCA_963584105.1 Alviniconcha strummeri
GGAAAGTGATAATCTATAATAGCGAAAACCTTTCATGCGCATGCTGTGCTATAAATATCACATTCTGAATGGTTTAAATGTCATCACAACCTCACTTACCTTCAGCTTCATCAAATCATATTAAGACTAACATATGCACAGGACATAAAACACGATCACTCGATCTCTATATAATTATATTTGACACAACAACGTATCAAACAAGAATGGCTGCGAGCATTCTAAAACGAGATCCAAACATATAAAAGGTTAAAAAGAACGCTATTCATCAGGACAAATCACAATGTTATTTTCAGGATAATCCCCTTTATCGTGCTGCAAAGCAACATCTTTCATTAAGTATTGTTTTGTAGCTTGATAAAGGGAATTACCCCAAAATCCGCATGTGGGTTGTTGTTGTTTTCCTAATAAGTAACCTGCTTTTGAACGTTTGTGGCGTTTGGATCATATCTACTTCAGCTCACAAAGCTACAAGCAGCATTAAACTTGCGGTCTCCTCAAAGCAATACAGAATTTCAGTAATTATATGGTGTCTATTCAAAAGCTAATAAATAAACATTTGAACTTCAGATACACCTGGTTATTTTTACTCAAAGAGACCGACAAATCTCTTAAAACGTATTGTCAACAACAACAGAAAAGATTCGACTGTTAGTGCTTCACTGGAATATTCTCCATACTATATTTCCCGCAAACATGTTTGTTTGTTGTTTGCTTTTAAATAGCTCTCGGCCAGACTCACTGCACTCTTATCGCATGTAACTCTAAGTGAGTGACTGTAGCTTTTAACAGCGCGCTTTGAATATCCACCGTATAATTATTGTGTTCTATTATTCCCGGGTCATCGGTATTAAGCTGAAATTCTGTAGTGCTTTGAGGAGATTGTGCATTACTGATCTAGGTGAAGTTTATTTATATGGAAACGTGTATTGCTGAACAACGAGAAGTTCATTGACACGGAAATGTGTGTGGCTGAGCTACAAACAAACAAACAAAAGTTGTTCTTTTCTCTCTTCTTCTTTTTTTCATTTTTTCATTTTTTTTTTTTCATTTTAGAGAGGTGGGGTAGAGCAGGTGACCAAAAGGCCAGGCGCATTGCTGACGCCAGTTCGGCTCGCGGGTGCGGCAGGGGACTTTTCTCCCAAAGTCAGTTTTCAATGCAGACTCTCACATGGTGCTCGTATTCCCCCGTGAGCAATGGCACGCATCAGCATCTGTGCGCGCATACTGGCAGCTGTACCATTGATTGCACACACACGAAAATGCTCCTCACTCTGGCAAGAATGGGTAGCGCTGCTCCTGCGGCTGCTATAGCGTAAGGCGACCCGAACTGTCTGAGCTGTTTATTGTTTATTGACTAACGTCAGTCATGTCTATAGTTAAGTCAGTGTACACAGCAAACTCTCTCTCTCCCCCATCCCTCCTTTCACTGACTCCGCCTCTCTGTGTTTCAGCTCTGGATCCTGGCTCTGACTGCTCTAACGACCTACTTGGCAGATGTATGTGACTCCCAATCAACGCGTTAAGGCGGTGCCATCTGCAGTGAGTTAAGCTTCCTACACACGGTCACTATGGCAAAATGGGGTTGTTGGGGTTGGGGCCGATTCACCCAGTAAGCTCTTTATGAAGGGAGGGGACTCTCTCCTTTTCTTTTGCCTCTCTCTTTCTTCTTCGTCGGATTTACTCAGTTTAAGGTCTTCCAAATCTAAATCTAAAATCTCAACAAGCTATTACTTGTTCTTTTCTACACTTCGACCTAAAACTAACAGAACCACTTCATCATAAAAAGGTAAAATAGGAAAGAAAATAAGGAAGAAGACAGTTGCTAATCAGTTGCAGGACATCGTTTCATTTTTAATTTTTTTTTTTTTTTAGCAAACGTCTCCCGTTGTTTAGAGCCGCTTATGTTTATCAGTCGAGAACATTCTCCTATGCTGTCGGAGACTGCCTGGTCACCAACTAGTCGGTGGTTTTCTGTCGATAATACTGGTCATCGATGAGCTACTCAGGTAGCGAAACTGGCGACTGGCTCGGGCAGCCAATGTAACAATTAATGGTCATTACCGGGATCAGATCTGTGATAACACTTTTGATGTCTGTGCGGCATAGAGGAAAGATCAATATTATTCGTTGCCGGGAGAGACTGATGCACCCAATGTGAAGTTCATGAAGGGTTTTTTTTTTTTCTCCAATCTAGTTGGGTTTTATTGCAATCTGACCACTGCTCATTTACTTCTTTGTTGTTTTCTGTATTCTTCGACCTAGAACCGACAATCTGTAACACCTGGTTTGTCCAGCAGGTACAAGAGATCAAGACAAAAACCTGAAACCAAAGATTGTGTTTGGAAACACTTTGCTGTTTGCGAAGTGGTGTATGCTGCAAGTGCATGCTGTTTTTTTTTCTTCGGCTTTTTTTCTTTTTTTTTTCTTTTCTTTTCTTTTCTTTTCTGATTTACGCAGTACAGCTGACTGGGCGTTAGATATCACCTAACCGACTCTT
>OY757552.1:7725467-7727967 GCA_963584105.1 Alviniconcha strummeri
CGTTCTTTCCTTATTCCCCATGCTCTTCGTTTTAATGCGTTAATTGTTGCATGGAGTTGTTCTCCTCCTTGTTCCCCCATCAGAGACATTCCAAAGCCCCAAGTCTGGACCCAAGCAGAACAGTGATGTTCCAAAATGTGTTGCTTTGGTAGCGTGTTTTCTCCAGGGAAATTCCTCCGATAAAATTTCATGTACTCACTGATGGCTTTGTCAGTTTTTGGTATTGTCGTCTCTGCCACAGGCAGATCATGGGACAACAAGTTGTCAACTTTGCTGAAGAGCTCAAAGAGTTGCTCAAACTTTTGATGAATGATTTCTGCCTTGGTTAAAATGCTTTGATCTGACACAAGTTGGAGAGCTGTTTTTGGCACGCTGGAAGTAATGTCACCAAAAACCTGAGGTGTGAGGTATTTTTTGCAGTGATTGCCATCAAAGGAGCGTCCGTGATATGCTTTCCTGACAATCTTGTGTTTATTTAAAATGACATCCAGATTTGAAGCCACAGGGCCTGTCCCATTCTTCAGTTCACCAGCTGATTGTGATTTGTTTCTCTGTTCCCTCCTAAGTTTGGTGACATATTTTCCAAAGTGAGTATTTTTGTCTACAGGCTGTTTGGTCTGTGCCAGGCATGCTGCTACGTCTTTGTCTAATTCGTGGCACTCAGCCTCAAGCATATCATGATGTTTCTTAACTATGCCAAGTACTATGTGTAGGTATGGAGGACAGACGTAACACAGAGGCAATTTAATGAGAGGATAACTGATGACATTGTTGCATGCTGCTGCCTTTTTCTTGTTTTCTCCTCCTTTCAGAAATTTTCGGTAGTCTCTTCTCATGCCTCGAAGTGTTCTTTCTTGTATTGCCGGTTGAATTTCTGGGGCCTTTTGCATTTGACGTTTGGTGGTGTAGCACCACAGACATGGATGGGTGCCTGCAGCACCAGACAACCCAAATACTTTGCACTGAAAGTCGTAGTCACCGAATAAAAACACTTTTATGCATTTCCCCATCCACTTTAGTTTCTTCAGTTTGTACACTTGATGGCGATAGTGCCACAGAGCTCTCCGAAGATTTTCAGCAGTGTCTTTTCCGTTAAACATAGTTACCATGAACGTATTGTGTCTTGAGTTTGGCGATTTAACGTTTACAATCTGGAGACATAACTTGAAACAATCACCACCATGGTCACCCACCCAAATCTGGTCCTCTGGTATTTTACCATCATGGAAATCCAACAGCTGTTGTTCACTGTACTTGTCCAGCAAGTCTGTCACAAAACTGCACAAGTCCCTGACATACACAACGGGTGTCTCTTTGAGCGATTGCCCTGTAGCTGATGACTCATCCGTAAAATACAATTGTCTGTCTTCAACCACGATACTGTCTTGTACAATATGTTCTTGTAATTCTTTTTGTTCAGAGCATTCACTTGCAAAGGTTATTCCTGATTTTCGCAGTATTTTCCTCTGCAATCTACACTGCATTGTTGTAAGTCCACATAATGATTTCATTGCCAGTCCAGTTTTTCTGTTCACCACAACTTTTCTTTTGCAACCAGTGAGATGAAAAAGTTTGTCTTTTTTAGTTGCTGGCATCCTTTTGTACAGCTTCGCATACTGTTTTATTTCTGTTTCTTCATCACCTCCTGTCATTTGTCTGCAAACTTTCTCGACTACCTTTGCTCTTCGTTTTTTGAGTGGTGATTTTACATCAGCTGATTTTCTGGCTGTAGGCACTCTGTGAAATATAACTGGCTGCCCTCCAGTTTTGCATTTCAGAATAGATCTGTCCTTGGAATTGTATAGTTTCCTTTTAGCTAACCATGTAAACAGTTTCTCCTCTTCTCTTGACAACTGGTCACTCTTTTTCTTAGCGAGACATTCTTCTATGGTTGCTGATTTGAATGTACAAAGGCTACATGAAGTTGTAGAATTAGCCACATTTGAAGCTGACACATTTTCACTGAGAGATATTTCCGCGGAAGTGTCAAGTTTTCTTCTTTTCTTCGGTGTTTCGAAAGTCTCTTGATATGCAAATGCATGCGCCTGAATATCAGGGTTGCTGGTGGAAATCCAGGTTGATGATGATCCTTTTTGTTCTAAGTGTACATCAGAAGTACTTGAAGCAGGTAACATTTCACAATGAGCTGGCACTGGCCTTTCTGTCAGTGATGGGTTGTAAACAGCGGATGATGACTGATCACCATGCAGCAGCAGTGGACTTGACTCACATGAAAATTGTGAACACTTTTGGTCTCCTAACCCCAAATCATTTGAAACTCCACTTGACCGCTGTGTCCTCTGAGGTGTGGAACACATGTTGGGTTGAAACTCAAGACTTTCTTGATGTGAAGGGTTTACATCATCCTGTAGATTTCTTGCCTTTCTTCCCCTTTTAGCCTTTTTTGGCCTGCCACCCTTATTCTGTTCCTTGCAGTGAGAACACACTGAACAACTGTCCTCGTCAATATTTTCATCCAATATGTGCCACAGGAATCTTG
>OY757552.1:7732967-7750467 GCA_963584105.1 Alviniconcha strummeri
GCCTTTCCAATTAGGGGATCCCACTTCAACAGGCGTTTGCGCGAGCTGACCGCTGCTGGGGCCGGGGAGATTATACCAGCCAGTTTTCGAAGGGGCGGGGCTACTTGGGCCGTGTCTTGTGGAGTGCCAGGAGAAATAGTCAAGGCCATGGGGGATTGGCGTAGTACTGCTTACTCGTGCTATGTAAACCAAATGCCGCAGAAGGTTACTGACCATTACAGAAACCTCTTTGCCAGGAAACTCCCTTATACAATGCGTACATGAGTCGATAGTGTGAAGGGAAAGATTACAATCTTGGTTGTTCGTATAAGAATGGCGACATGATTACACCCAAAAAAGAAATGGTTGTCTGTTTCGTGTTGATGTAACGGGATTAAAGATGCCCGCTTTGTTTTAGCCCAATTCATAAATGGTTTCAATGGTATGGGAATGTCAGTGTGACTGCCAGATATGAACAGAATGCCTGAAAGAGCGAGCGGTAGCGGGAGGATTAGAGACTGCGCGTGAGTGAGGGTCGGTGCCACACTCCGAGCATTGATTCCCGGCACTCCGAGCATCGATTTCCGGCACCCACCTCAAAATTCTGCCTTTTTTTTTTTTTTTTACTGCCCGCAACATTTATATTTCCAATGTCTTTACATATTGAAGCTAAAAAATTATACAAATAAAAAAATCCAGCAACATTAGTGTGTGGGTGGTGGCATTCGAGACGTGTCGTACGTACAGTGAAACTCTGTCATAGCGAGAGCGGACGGCCCAGGCACATTTTCTTGCTATTGCCGAGTTCTCGTTATTCCCAAATGACGAATTTACCAAGGGAAACAAAGGGAAATAATCTTGCCGAGAACGCCAACGGCACCGTGCGCACTCGAGCCAGACGAAGATGAGAGGAGGGAGAGGGGGGGGGGGGGGGAGAGGGGATTACACACCGCACAAGGACGCGCCTTTCTTTGTTTTTCTTTGTTACCGGCCACCACGAGATGTGCCCTACCGGGAACTTGACGACGAGGTGGGGGTGTGGCGAGTGGCGAGAACTTTTGTGGCCAGGAAGAATAGACAATCTCTCGTTATTACCGAGATGATTATCCACTAACTCGCGTTAAACCCAATGGTTTATTCTTAAAGATTAAGAAGGATAAAAAACGGGGATTGAAAAATGTCTCGTTACTACAGTGTTCTCGTTATTACAGTTGTCGTTATTAATGGACTCCACTGTACCTATAACAATCCTTTGGAGAAAGAAAAGAAAAAAAGGACCTCTAGGTGAATAAACAACGGGGTTAATCAACGAGAGGGAAGCAATAAGTCTGATCATGCATCATGCACTAGTTGCATCAAACGGCATCTGTCGTTCAACACGGGTCTCGTGCCCTGGCTCTGATGTACAATGGTGTTTTTTGTTTCTTCTCTCTCGCTTGCCCCCCCCCCCCCCCTCCCACCCGCCCTCTGTCTCTTTTGCTTAGACAACATCTGTTTGTGCTGAAAAGTGGCAATTTGAGCGCACTGAGCTGAAAACAAGGGGGAGCTGGGGTGTATATTTATTAATGACCGCACGATATACAAAATGTGAAGATGTATTAATATTCATATTGACCCTCTATGTGATTGAGCAGATGGCCTGAAATCATTAAAAATGGTCCAAGGTTAGGGGTGATTTTTGACACGATTTCCGTTAAAGCTCGCTGAGAACGATGATGTAGGTGAAACTGTGATCTGAGGGTTATAAATGCACGAAAAAAGGCATTTTCTGTCGTACCGAAAGCGTCGCCATGACGCCTAAATCACGTGACCATATGCCTACTACGTCACTCTGGGGAGTCGCTGCAAAATGGCCAACTCGACCTCCGAAGACGAAACTGATACTTTGCCCGAGAGACCCACAAGGGGGAGCGATTATAGAAAATTTAAGCGGTGTTTAGAGAGAAGAATGAAAGATAAACTAAGTTTAAACTGCAGGAGGTCGGGGTAGGCGGGGGGGTGGGGGGGGTGGGGGGGGGTGCCGCAGTGGAGGGTTTATTTTTGTGTGTGGTAGACAGAACGACAGGAGAATGTGGGAAATTCCAGAGCAGAGTGGATGGTATGGTGGGGGGTGAAAGATAAACTAAGTTTAAACTGCAGGGGGGTGGCTGCTGCAGAAGTGGAGGGGGTATTTTGGTGTGTGATGGACAGGACAGGAGAGTGTGAGAAATTCCAGAGCAGAGTGGATCGCATGGTGGGGGGGGGGGGGGGGGGCGGACAGTGCATGTGTGATAACGAGGGAAGACAACGGACTGGTCAGTCAGGGAAGACAACGGACTGGTCAGTCTGCAAGTGGCGAGCAACAGATGCGGCGGCAACCGAGCAAGAAGTGACCTTCTGTTTGTATTCCCCATCGTCCGTTCACCTAGTACCCCCTCGGACAGTTTGCTGCTATAACACACAAATCATACAATGATATTCTACGCTATACATGTACGCATTTATGCTGTGTATCATTACACTTCATCTGTATATCCATAGACATCAAAATCTGGGGATTTTTAAAAAACTTGAATCACTTTTGGTGATGTTTATGTTACTTCCTTTTTAAGTATGATTTTAAAAGTGTACATATAACAGTGCAAACACTTTATACTCATTTAAAAACTAATATATGATGACAAAAAAGTGTATCGCCCTGATATAACCGCACTGGTTGACTGGGCGTAAGACACTAACTTACTTACTTACCATAGCCTTGTTATTAGTAGTGTATCCGCATGCATACGCGGCTACGCTATGTTCTTTAGGGGGCCTGTTTGTGTTTTAATAATTATGTATTTGTTTCATTATATTCACTGTCGGTACATGCATTGTTCCTTCGCGGGTTGTGTTATTTTTTTCAATTTTTTTTTCAGTTGTGTGTGTAGGGAAAGATCAGTTACAGACAATCTTGGTTTTTGGTATAAGAATGGCGACATGATTTACTTTAACATGATGCTGTAATACACGTATATACATTATAGATACTGTATCATTTTACACAATGTGCTGATTTAATTTAAAATTGTGTGTGTGTGTGTGTGTGTGTGTGTGTGTGTGTGTGTGTGTGTGTGTGTGTGTGTGTGTGTGTGTGTGTGTGTTATGTTGCGAGTCACTGACAGTGACTTTCTCGATGACAGTGACTTTCTCGACGACAGTGACAGTGACCATTCTCGATGACAGCGATTATTTGCCGGGTGGTTCTGACAACAAACATCAACCTTCAATATCAAACAAACATCCATTTAATTCTACACTCATTTCTCTTTCAGTTGATGTATGCATGAATATGACAGGATGTGTTGCTGAGAAGATGCAGCATCTGAAAGCAGGTATCCAGTGGTCTGCGTATTGAACAACGCTCTTGCACAGCTGGTTCTGAGCTGCGGTGTATGGGTTTCTGCACTGCTGGTCTCGAGATGTATGGCGCGTATGCTCGACTGGTAGCGAAAGCGTTATTAAGAGACGGGATGGTTTATGTTTTGCTACCTTTCGCGTGGGTAAATGAACTTCACACTGGGACAATAAAGCTGAATTATGTTCTCTCTCCATCTATACATGCGTGCAATGAGTGTGTGTGTGTGTGTGTGTGTGTGTGTGTGTGTGTGTGTGTGTGTGTGTGTGTGTGTGTGTGTGTGTGTGTGCGCGCGCGCGGGCATGGACGAATGAAAGCGTTAACATGATGCTGTAATATATATATTAGGATACTGTATCATTTTACACATTGTGATGATTTAATTTATGTTATTTATTTAATATTGGCTTGTGTGTGTGCGTCATGCGTGCGTGTGTGTGTATGTGTGTGTGTGTGTGTGTGTGTGGCATGCTTGTGTGTGTACGTGTGTGCGTGCGTGTCGTGGTTGTGTGTGTATGTGTGTGTGTGTGTGCGTGCGTGCGTGCGTGCGTGCGTGCGTGCGGTGCGTGCGTACGTGTGTGTGTGTGTGTGTGTTTGTGTGTGTGTGTGTGTGTGTGTTATGTGCGAGGTAAACCACAGTTTCCCATAGTAGGATGTATACAATATTCTGTTTTCTGTAAGCAGAGGCCTCAATACGGCAAATATGTCAGCTGACAGCTCAAGCAAACCAAGTAATGGGAAAGGTACCCAAACCGATTCCGGCTTCTCTATGAAACACTCTTGCCAGAAATCTTAGAAAAAGCACTCAAGAGAATGGCCAGCAGGCAAAACAGTGTCAGAGATCAAGCTTCTCATTCATTCATTTATGCTCTGATGGCTCAGTCACCGAAGCAAGTTAGGGTGGGGCGAGGTGCGACTGCCACCCATTAATACATCGCAGCCTATACGGTCTCGACCTTCAGCTTGACAACGGCGGTGGAAGAATTACTTACTGAGGTCATACGTATCCGCTTCAATCACACTTGCAGTTATCGAGAAATGTTTACTTAAAAAAAAAAAAAAAAAGAGTTGGAAAACAAAATTTTAAAAAATCTAATCTATTTAGTTTAGACTGAAAATGATTCGTTTAGCTTCCTGCGGGTGTTATGAAAAGTTAGTGTGCAAAACGGCAGCTTTGTATCTATGTTTGAGATATCTTTGGAAAACATACTAAAATCCTGAAATTTTGCAAACTTTTTACGTCAAAATCTCACCGTCTATATGAACAAACTGCTTTACCTGATAGAACAATCCCTCAGTATCCACCAACAATGAAGTTAGATCTATGCTTTCATCATCTTCACCTTCACTGTCAGTGTCGCTTGATTCCTTTTACATCTTTATCTTCTTTCAAAAAGCCATACATCCACTTAAGTTTTGTCTCTGAAGAAGTGAGCGTGTCACTCGAGTCTGAAACTTGAGTGGGGTGACATTTGGCTCTGTGTCAGTGCCACTGTCATTAGAAGAAGAAGAAGTGTCAACAACGTGTCGAAGAGGCTTCTGACTCTGCGCTGCTTCACACTCGATTGACGGCTGACACTCTGATTTCCACGAAACCTTCTCTTCTTCGTGTACTTCACTCCTTTTTTCTTTTTCTTGTTTTCCTTTTTTTTCCCCCATACCTCTGCATATTTTACGAGAAACAGTACTGTTCACACAAAAATCTTGCTGAAAACTCATTCAAAACCCTCCGACGTACGTTGAAGTGGACGAGGGACAAATTATTATTTCACAGTTCATTCCCTTGGCAAAGGAGACGCTCATTATTTATTTAATACAGCCATAATAGGTATGGGTATGTTTTTGCAGATTTGCCTGTCTGAGGTTGTCAAATTTGATAGCTGATACCCCCACTAAAGCTCTGATATATCAAAAACTACAATCGATAGGAAGAAAATGGTAAACTGCACATACAATTTGAGGCATTCTTCTATTGACAAACTGAAATTTCATTTTAAATTATTTGTTTTTTCGTAGTTACATATTATGGGGATAACATGCAACTACGAAAAAACAAATAATTTAAAATGAAATTTCAATTGGTACTGTCCCCTTAAAGCAGCCGTCTTTCTGTATGCTTGTTGGCTCTTAAAGGGCCGAATATGTATGCCACAGTGTGCACATTGTTTGCTTCTGACTAAATAAAATATATTTTGAGTTTGAGGCTTTTCTGCACTGCTTGAACTAGCTGTGTGAATCAATCATTTCAATTAAAGTTTCCATTATTTCAAAATGTTACTGATTTCACTGTCGTGCATTTTCATTACCATAACACACACACACACACACACACACACACACACACACACACACACACACACACACACACACACACACACACACACACACACACACACAGACAAGAGACAGAGAGAGACAGAGATACTGAGACAGATAGACAAACAGACAGAGAAGTTCAAATGAAATTGTCGATTGTGAAAACGGATCTATTCTCATACGAAGAGCGCGGCGTTCAAACTCAAAAGCAGGATGTAGCAAACAGGTCACTGAGGCGGCTAGGTGTCGGGGCAGTTCTCGGGTAGCTCATCACTTCCGTCGTCGCAGTCCTCATCGCCGTCACACAGATAATTCAGGTCAGTACTTACCCCGTTTGGGCACAGCCAGTAGTCTACGGGGCTCACGTACTCAACCTTACGAACAACAAATAAAAAGCCTTCGTCATCACGTGTATTATTCACCTTCATCGTCACTACGTCAATCGATTAACAATAGACTTTTAATGCCACGTCAATTAAAATATGCATGTACATGGAATGAGGTATGGTGCTGAGTGCATTACGATCATACACATATTCACAATAACATTAACAGGTGAGTAATATGTATAACTGTGTGTGTGTGTGTGTGTGTGTGTGTGTGTGTGTGTGTGTGTGTGTGTGTGTGTGTGTGTGTGCGTGTGTATTCGTCTTTCTCTTCATTTTTATTCTACTTTGTCTTCACTGCATTTTTAGCCTTTGTTTACTCTGCTACCGCCACCACCACCACCACCGTCCTAACCACCACTGACTTACGGCAGTTTCTTTCGTCGGAATTGTCGCCACAGTCGTCATTACCGTCACAGAGGTAACCGATGACCAGGCACTTCCCGTTGTCGCACTGGAATTTTTGACGTCTACTGCATTTTCTTGGAAGGGCTGCACAACATGATGGTTACTGGTTGACACGTGGCAGTAAAGATATTGAAAGACAGATTGGAAACACCTTTCATCATCACCGACCTAAAGCATTGCACATAAAAACCAGCCTGGAACGTTTTTGGCCGGTGATGATGATGATGACGATGATGAAGTGATGCTTAATGTCCTCAGAGGTCAGCTGACGTATTAGGGACAAGCTGAGACTAATGCCGAAGTATGGTTCAGTAATTCTTTACGTCCACGGAAACCAGAAGGCTCGTTAGGACGGACAGCCCAGGACGGCCACCTTGACTCTCACACAGCTCCTGAACTATGAACTATGTTTTTGGCAGGGACGGTAGCGCTTTATTTGTACGTGGCTACAGGAGCTGGCGTGACACAGGGAGTCCTTTTTGCATCATGAAATAAACTAACAAACAAAACAATAAGAAGAAACACTCCCAGCATCCCGGAAAGCCTGCCGTAAACCTCTCATGGGTACAAACGTATATATCCTATGAGCTACCGGGAACCAAACTGCACTCCCGGGGAGAATATATGCACAGAGTGCTTCCGGTACATTACGTCCTGGCGTCAGCAGTGCGCCTGGCCTTTTGGTCACCTGAACTACCCCAACTCTCTAAAAAGAGAGAGAGAGAGAGAGAGAGAGAGAGAGAGAGAGAGAGAGAGAGAGAGAGAGAGAGAGAGAGAGAGAGAGAGAGAGAGAGAAAGGTGAAGAGAGAAAAGAACAACTTTTGTTTGTTTGTAGTTTGTTTGTTTGTAGTTTCATGTTGTTCAGCCACACGTTTCCATGTAAATAAACTTCACGTAGATCAGTCATGCACAATTTCTATGTCAACACGTTTCTCGTTGTCCAGCCATGCCTCCCATAGTTACAGCCACATAAGCTTTCCATGTGAACATTGCGTTGAATGGTGGAATGCACGAACTTTTAAGTCTGACTCCAGCGTTTAAATGAGTAACGTGTATTTCCTCTGTATTGTTTGTCATATTTGTGAAACAGCTTGGGTTATAGTGGGGGGGGGGGGGGGGGTGAAGAAGAACAAAAGTAAAGCGTCTGAACATTAGCATTTGGTTCGACACGTCTGAAAGAGTTGTGACGTGGAGTCAGTACCGATGACATCAAACAGCACGTCTGAAAGAGTTGTGACGTGTTGTCCGTACGGATGATCTCACTGGAAACGTCTGAATAAATGTTTCGTCTTGTTAGTACCAATGATCTCATACTACACATCTGACAGAGTTGTGACGTGTTGTTAGTACCAATGATCTCATATTAAACATCTGACAGAGTTGTGACGTGTTGTCAGTAGCAGCGATCTCAAACGACACGGAAGATGAGTAACAAAACGACAAAAGAGCCTCAAACTGTCCATCCTCACCGCAGTTTTGCTCCATGTAAGCCACCGTTGGATCCCAAGCCGACGTGTCCACACCGCAGGCCTTAAGCAGACAGCGGTGGTAGTGGTCAATAATGGACGTGTCAGAAGCGGCCAGGCAGTCCACCGTCGCCTGATCTAGCAGAACATTGCTGCAGGACCTGGTGTTGTTGACTCCAGCAGGACACTCTTGGTACACCGAGACCGCCCGAGGACAGGAGGGTCTGTGATGAAACAAACTGCGATTTGGACCACAAGGTGGGTACAGGCATCGTTTATGCTTCCTATTATACAGTACCTGTAGCAGCAGCAGCAGTAGTACTGATGGTGATGGTAGTAATGACAGTAGTAGTGGTAATCGTAGTGCTGGTGGTGGTAGCAGTAGCATTAGCATAGTAGCAGTAGCAGCAGGAGTAGCAGTATAGTATTAGTAGCTGTATAGTGGTAGTAGGCTAAGCGATGGTAGCAATCAATTCAACAGTAGTCGTAGAAAACTAATACAGCAGTTAAATAAATCTAGAAGAAGAATCACGACTGCTAATACAGCAGTATTTGCGACAGAAAGTTGGGACTAAAACCCAGATACAGGTACCAGGTGAGTGACGCACGTTCCCTTATTTTGACCCTTCTGTCTGGAACTTGCTGCCCGTACCACACATCTGAAATGCTGCAACACCCAGTACTCTCAGCTCGGATCTCAACACGCATCTCCACCGTGTATCAAGCTGAATAACTCAGCCATGTTCGTTTAGAGGTGTGTGTATGTGTTAGTGTGTGAATGTTAATGTTAGTGTGTGTGTTAATGTTTGTGTGTGTGTTAGTGTTTGTTTGTGTATGTGTGTGTGTGTGTGTTAGTGTTTGTGTGTGCGTGTGTGTGTGTGTGTGTGTGTTGTGTGTGTGTGTGTGTGTGTGTGTGTGTGTGTGTGTTAGTGTTAGTGTTTGCGTGTGTGTGTGTGTGTGTTAGTGTGTGTGTGTTAGTGTATGTGTGTTAGTGTGTGTGTGTGTGTGTGTGTTAGTGTATATGTGTGTGTGTGTGTGTGTGTGTGTGTGTGTGTGTGTGTGTGTGTGTGTGTGTGTGTGTGTGTGTGCGTGTGTGTGTGTTACTTACTATATATATGCCGTGTTTGGTTTCTGTACATGCACATTGACCCATTCCCCTGCCTCCGATCATATTTTCTGTAAAACAATCAGAGCTTTGAACGAATTTAAACTTTAGAAATAGCTATTATCATTATCACTACTGTCCGTCAGCAAAGGCAAATCGGAAAGGCAGAGAGAAAACATAATTCCCAGACTGCAAACAGATGTGAACTGAAGCACGGATTCGAAGCCGATGTTTTCTAGCTGACTGTAATGGCGGTGCCGTTCTTACCTCGGTCTCTGAAACACTTCATTGTTGGTGAAGACTATATCCAGAATCTCCTCCTTCGTAGCGGCATCGCCAGGTTCTCCATCACCTGTGAGCATAGCAAGGCACGCATCTGTCGTCTTTAGTGGACACACAGGGGCATCTCACGTCTTTAGTGGACAGACATGGGGCATCTGTCGTCTTTAGTGAATAAATAGACAGGTGAAATCTGTCGTCTTTAGGTGAGTATACACGGATACCCGAGAGACGGTCTTGTGTTTATTCGGTAATGATGAGAGGTGTCATGCGTCTATATCCACTGAAGACGGAGGTCACTGTTCTGTGTCCATATCCGTTAATGACAACATTCGTAGCTCAATCAAACATAGAGCAGTAACTCATCCTGTTTCTTATATGAGCCAGAAATGATTGTGATTATGTGCTCTTCCATAGAAATGTAACCTTTCGGCAATAATTATTGCTGTTCATGTCAACACTGTAAAACTGACACATATCCTTATTCAACCTGGTTCATTGCAAACAACAAATGCAAACTTCCCAACTTAAAAAAGCGTCATTACTCTCGGAGCTGGTAACAGTTCTTCTGCATGTAGGCAACCAAGCACAAAATTTTAATTTTCCATGTCGCCCTCCTGTCCATGTTCAAGCTTTTGCTCAAAAGAAATACTGTTATTTGAATTCGTTAATTGACACAATCGTAATATAATCGATAAAAACAACTGTTATAGTCACAAGTGGTTGAAAATACCCACCACCCACACCTACCCCTACTCGGTCAATGTTTCGTTCATGAGCAGCGGTATTTGAATCTGAATAAGTTGATACAACGTTTTAGTAACTACAAATAGCGGCCATGACTAGTGCACTGTATAAATGTGTTTGCATTAACATCCACTGTGCATCAAAGTAAGGTTTTACGGTACTCAAGTCGTAAACGGGTTGAACACATCACATGATCAGGTAAACCGACGAAATGGCGGCGGCAAGTGCGCTGTGGAGTGTGATGGATTAGTTTCCTCTTAAGTGCGGTGTGTTGTGAAGGTACGTTGTGAAATCAATGAAAGTGACCTCACCGTATAAACTGAAATGAAAATACGTCCAATTTGCAATAAAGAGGCATCTGTTATTTTTGGACGCTAAACTAAAAATATAATCAAAAATGATGTTCACAGTGGTTTTCCACGACGTAACTCAACAAAGTGAGAACACGTTGAGAATGTACTTTGGTTTGAACATGACGAACTAATTGATATAGGCCGTGTTGCAATCATCCGCCTGGCTTCCCCGTTGATGCACATTATTCAGTAGGCCATATAAACATTGCAGGGTATTTGTAATGTTCAGTAGATAGATATTTCCAATCTCATCATTGTAGGACATCTCAGATCTGTGTAGAACACAGTGACCTCCATTCTAACCATTGCAGGGCCTCTATCATCTTGACTGAATCGAAAGTTCAGTGTACTTATTGCAATGTGCCTGATAGCTGTATTCGGTAGAGGTTTCAGCATAACCAATGCAGGCCCGTTCACATATATTTTGGACAGACGGTCCAATGTCCTTGCAGGGCATGTGGCACCGTTATGCAACAGTCGGTCCTCTACTGCAATAGCAGTTCCCTAAAGGTGTTTTCTTGATGGTTCTAATGGTCACCCTGGCCAACCTGACTGAGCTGATCACGATGTTGATTCTCACCACAAAGCGCGTCCGGCTGTGGCGTTGAGGAGAAAGAGTTCGAGAAGCATCTGACGGCGACGCTGGGCTGGTCCGCGTTGAACTCCACTTCAAACACACCGTCTTTTCTCAGAACAGCCGCCTGCTTCGCTGAGTCATAACCCGCAAGGTCAAGGCCAAACGAGCTGAGATTGCCCCTTTTCTCATACCAGGCTTTTTCTACTTTCCCTCTTGCAAACTGTAGGTGTAACCAACAGCAGAACATTATTCAAGCACGCAACGCAATTCGTGCAGCAGCATGAGTGGTTGGGATACATCATTCCCATGCCCCAAAGCCAGATTACGACAGCTATGGGAAACTTCAGCCAAGGGAACATCACAACAGCTGTGTCTGTGGAGGATGTTTCTGGTGGTACGTACCGTTTGCTGGGACCTCAAGTGGCGAGCGACGATCGCTAGCTAGCTTAATTGTTACAATTACAGAGACTCAACCGCACCAAGCACCTTGAAATCACAAACAGTCCCATCCTTCTACAGTAACATCTAGTGCTCCGGATGGGTACAACAACGAACACTCCGGACTCGTGCGCTTCCGGCCTGGCAGGTAAAGATCCTGAGGCAGTTGAAAATTGAAGAAAAACCAGAGGCATTTTCTTTTCTGTCTTGGTGTATGAGCAGATGATTCCCTTATACTAAATTTTTTTTTTTAAACAATTAGTGCTTGGATTTTAACGCCATGTCACCTCAGGATAAGTAAAGGCACATTTCAAAACTCGTCTCGTATATCAATAAATCCTTTCTCAAGTTAAACCCATAGAGTCAATCCCTACACAAACATAAAGGAAACATGAATACAGAAATATCTAACACATATTTTCGAAGACTAAATCCCTTCAAAACTGCCCTTATTCAAAAGGATATATGGCTACAACATACTGGCATAGTGGGCCATTCCGTCTAAACGATCAATACCAGATTAAACAAAAATACAATTAAGAAAAAAAGAAAAGAAGAAAAAAAAGAAAAGAAGAAGAAGTAGTGAACACAAACTTACTATACTTTCTACTGCCCTAAAGTAGAACGTACAAATATATATATATATGAGAGAGACAGACAGACAGACAGACAGACAGACAGACAGAGAAGACTAGTGTATCACTACAGTCCTTGGTGCCGACATGTTGTCATATGCAGCAGTTTTATTTATCACACTGATGCGAATGCTGTTGACATAGACATCAGTTCTGTTGATCAGACACATAGTCAAGCTGTTGACATAGACATCAGCTCTGTTGATCAGACACATAGTCAAGCTGTTGACATAGACATCAGTTCTGTTGATCAGACACATAGTCAAGCTGTTGACATAGATGCCAGTCATGTTTATCAGACTGATGATCAAGCTGTTTTACTTGTCAGATTCATGATAAAGCTGATGATGAAACGTTTATAAACACGTAGAGAACTGCGCTGTGCTGTGATGTAGCCTACAGTTTTCGCCTGCTCCCTCCGTCAGTGAACTTGTCCGCTGACGCGTTATGACCCTTTGAGAAGCAAGACGGCCATCTTTCGGGTAGCTACTGCTGCTTATTAGCCTGTCATGACCGTTCAGACTGGACTGTCCGCAAACCATATCGACACGAAGAACGCAAACACTTGCAGAATCAGCAAACAAGGGAGTTAACTAGTGCCCGAAAGACGTCACACATAAACACAGCAACGAAGACGTGAGTCGCCTACGGTAACTCTCAACTTTGTTGTGGTGTTTATGTGTGACGTCTTTCGAGCGCTTATTAACTTCCTTGTTTGTTGATTCTGCACAGGTTCTATGGGCTTATCTCTTTCTGCTACAGACTTCAAACACTTGCAGTCATTGCTGTGTTAGCTGTGCGGATGAGACACGGCGGTTAGGATGGTACCGTCACAGAGGAGAAATGCTAGGTGACTGACCTTTTGCAAACGACGGGAGTTTGTTCGGATCCACATATATCCCGCCAAACCCGTCTTCTGCATTTTGACAAACACTCTGTAGGGAGAGAAAGTGTTGCTGGAGTCCAGATGACTTCCTGGGGTGACCCTCAGATGGTAGTCGCCGCACTGGATGTCGGCCAGCCGGTACTTGCACGGTACCGCCACAGTCGATGTTTGTCCGCTGAACATGGTCAGGACTCCAGAACGCTCAACGGAACATTCCTTGGTCGCTGTGGTCAAAGTGAAATGTTAAACACTAAATATATTCCGTTTGATGCTGCTTTTGGGCATTCTGCTCTGAGCTTGCTTATTCTTCTTTCGTGTGCGTGGTTCGTCTACGTCTTTGTGCACAGATGCAAAGTGACCACACTTTGCACTCCCAGGTTTTTCATAATGTACTGCCACCAGTGACCACACCTCACTATTCATTGAGTGCGCTTATTTCCCATGATGCATTGCACTGTTTTGAAAGTACACGTATCTGAGTAAAATCTCTCTCTCTCTCTCTCTCTCTCTCTCTCTCTCTCTCTCTCTCTCTCTCTCTCTCTCTCTCTCTCTCTCTCTCTCTTGGACTTGCTCCTTGGGAGGTGTGAACAGTGGTCGATCGATGGAAATCAGCTGGAAGTGGTTAATAAGTACGTGTATTTAGGTTTTACTTTCACAACGTCGATGAGCCTACAGGAAAGCGCCAAACAGCTGGCTTTGAAAGGTAAAAGGGCCCTATTCGATGTATTAAGGCTACACAGCCGATTGGAACAAATGACTCGCAACACCTTTTTCAAGATATTTGATTCAAAAATCCAGCCCATTCTTTTGTACTCTAGTGAAGTGTGGGGAGTACTTGTAAAGGATAACAATCCGATTGAAAGTGTACATCTCTTTGCCTGCAAGATATTTCTCAACGTGGCAGCCCGCACACCAAACAAAATGGCGTATGGAGAGCTTGGTCGGCACCCTCTACAGATCATTTGTTACATCAGAGCAATACAGTACTGGTTTCGTTTACTGAAGATGGATTCTGAGCGCCTGCCAAACCAAGCTTATCGCATGCTGATGAATCTTGACAGTAACGGTAAATGCAACTGTGCCTCAAGCATTAGGTTAGTATTACAATCTCTTGGTTTTGGCTACGTTTGGTTAGCTCAAGGTGTCACAAGAGAAAACTGTTTTCTGCGCATGTTTAAACAAAGACTTACAGATGTGTTCAGACAGGACTGGATGGCCGGTATTAATTCTAGTGACCGTTTTATCCATTATCGCAAGTTTAAATCTGTGCTGGAACCAGAGAAATATCTTGACAGTATCCGACAAAAGTGCTTTAGAGATGCACTCATCGGGTTCAGACTAGGTATAAGCGATATAAATGTTCACAAAAACCGATACAAAGCAAGTGATCTTCCTACTGGGAATGGTTTTCCTTTCTGTCCAGGAGTAGAAGAGAACGAGTGCCACTTGTGCTTAAAATGTTCTATGTATAATGATATTAGACCCAACGTAATGAAAAACATAGAACCATATCAAGAGTCAGCACAGTTGGCGAGGCTCATGTATTCTAGGGATGACGGGACAATAAGAAAGATAGCATGGTATGTGTTCAAGGCTTTTGAACTGAGAAAACGTGCAGTGGACTCAATGGGACAGTGAAACTAGTGTTGGATTAGTCAGACACGCCCGTGCCGTGGAAGCGATTGTGGGTGTACTATATTCCATGTATAGATATATATATATGTGTGTTGTGTGTGTGAGAGAGAGAGAGTGTGTGTATGTGTGTGTGTGGGGGGGGGAGCGGGGGGGGGGGGGGGGCGCGTGCGCCCCCAGGCGCAACACGATTGTAATGCAAAATGTGACTGTACACATATTGATTATTATTATTATTAATCGCTTTTATATAGCGCTATTCTCCGCTCGCGAGCAGACTCACTGCGCTCGCATGTGATTCTGCATGGGTGAATAGCTTTTCTATAGCGCGTTTTTGAATATCCACCGAAGTGGTGTACTTACAGCGCTGGCATGGCTGGTGCCACAAGAATCTGCTGCCAGAGAGAGTCAATCTCGGCGCGTTCTGTGTACACCATACAATCATGCACCGTGTCACTTCATGCAAAGCCACATACGTAAGGTGTATGCGTATTTAGCTGTAGCCTGCCACCTGCGCTTTTGGCAGAATGACCGAGGTCTTTTACGTGCTACTGCGGTAACTATTGTTACCCCTATGAGACTGGGCAGATAGCCTGAAATCATTAAAGAATTGTCATTGTCATTGTGTTTGGACTTGCTCAGCTCATTACTTCACTCACACGAACAATGCCCACTTTGACGTCATTGCCCACTTCGATCACATTTATACGAACAACCCTAGTGCCGTCGTTACTACTGATATCTCCGACAGAAGTATTAGTGACCATAACCCTGTCAGCTGCACCAGATCAATCAAATTGCCAAAACCAGAACCCAAAGGACATACACATATTTCCTTTAGACCTTTTAAACATTTTAGCCAGAATGCATTCTTTGCTGATCTTATTTGCACGCCGTTTGACAATGTACATCAACACACGGACCCTAACGAGGCTCTAGCAGTGTGTTACAAGCTGTTTATAGATGTAGTCAACAGACATGCGCCAATCCCTCATAAACGAGTAAAGCACTCCAAGCTGCCACCCTGGTTGAATAAGAATATCATTCAGGTCATGTCCGATCGGGATCGACTAAAGAAAGAAAGAATGTTTACGGAATATAAAATTGCACGCAATAAAGTAAAAAATCTTGTCAGAAATGCAAATAAATTGTATTTTAGGAGACTTGTGGAAAACAACAAAGATATGTCAGTTTGGCGCACTCTGAACACTTTCACTAAAGGAACCCACTCTAGACAGAAGGAAATACCGCATCATTTCACAGCTAGTGCGTTTAATGACTACTTTTTGTCCATTGCAGAAACCTTAGTTAAATCACAAAACTCGCCTGATAGCAATAAGCACTATTCCTGCTCAAAAGCCTTGTTGATTTCTGTCAGCAAGAGACAAAGGGAACTGCTCCGTTTGCCATACCCTTGATAGCTTCCCATGAAATGAGAAAATACCTCTCTTCTGGAAAGACATGTTCATAAACATCTAGTCACCTATTTAGAAACACGAGACCTTTCCCATCCACTTCAGTCAGGCTTCCGCTGTAAGCACTCATGCAATACCACACTTGCACGGTTGACAGATTCGTGGCTTTCAGCTATAACTAGATCAGACCTGTCCGGAGATGCCTTTATGGACTTAAAAAGAAAAAAGAAAAAAGGCATTCGATCTTGTTGATCACAAAATCTTACTCTCTAAGATTTCTGTTTATTTAAACAGTTCAAATCCATTGCCTTTTTTCTGTTCACATCTTAATAATAGAGTACAATGTGTCTTTATCCGTTGCTCCTACTCATCTGAAAGAACTGTTAAATATGGTGTACCACAAGGGTCACTCTTGGGACCTGTGTTCTTCTGCATCTATATTAATGATCTACCTCTGCATATACCATCCAATTCTGCAGAATGTCATATGCTCGCGGATGACACAACACTTCATACAGCAGAAAAAAGAGTTGTGCAAATTCAAAAGACGCTACAGCTTTGTCTTGATCGTATTTAAGTGTGAGGCCAAGGCTTGGCTTATTTAAAACTAACATATTCTTCGCTGGAGCGTCCCTCTGGAAATCACAGCCTCAAAATATAAAGTCATGTATTTCTCTTCCTTGTTTCAAACGTAATCTGCACAAATATATGTCTGAGAATAACCTTTTGTCAAATTGGGACGGATTTATTCAATCACACATTTGCCTAAAAATAAATAAATAGAGTGTTGTATACATGTATGCCCTGAAAGAAATTTAATTGTGATGTTTCTGCACGTTTGTAGGAACTATGAAACTGCATTAATCAATTGCTTAATCATGCTTATAATATTTGTTTGTGGTATAGCCGTGTTTATTTGTGTTTGTAGTATAGCAAGGACTGGCTGCTAGGTAGGTCCAAATGGACCTAACGCTAATACCCTTGCGTATTAAAGTTTTCGAGTTCGACTTCGAGTTCTCTGTCTCTCTCTCTCTCTGTGTGTGTGTGTGTGTGTGTGTGTGTGTGTGTGTGTGTGTGTGTGTGTGTGTGTGTGTGTGTGTGTGTGTGTGTGTGTGTGTGTGTGTGTGTGTGTGTGAAAGAGACAATGTAAAGTGCTATCCTTGTTTGAGTTTGTTCGATGAAAACCGAAAGTAGACAAATGCAGAAAATAAAACTAGCAAAAGGCAAACCAGGAAAGACAAGAGTGTGTTTGTGTGTGAAGGTGTGGTGTGTGAAGAATATAACGCTTATCTGTGTAAGCATTTGTCTTTATCTTGTAAACCGCGGAGTGCTCTCGAGTGTAGGTGAAACACCGCGCTATAGAAATGACAACTGTTATTATGCCTACCATCATCACAGTATGCCTTCCGTCAACACTGTATACTTACCATCAAATCAGTATACCTACCATCAACGCAGTATCCCTGCCATCAACACAGGTTTTGATAGTTTTTCCATAAAAT
>OY757552.1:7755467-7766549 GCA_963584105.1 Alviniconcha strummeri
AAATGTGTTTTGAGTGCAATCTGTTACAGGATGAGCTAGGCTACGTTCAATGTCTTCAAATAAGTTTGAAAGACTCTGCCAGAGCCTCTGCTAGACTGTTGAGACTATCGGTACACGGTATCGGCAATTTAAAAAAATAAAAATAATAATAATAATATGTACCAGCCGGTACAGTCAACATTGCCTAGACCTAATAATATTATTACAATGTGCCCGCGCGTTTGATCACATTTGTTTCTTTCACTATGTGTATGCGCCACTGATTTGGATCTAGTTTCCGAGTAACGACGTTCACGTTCCTCAGTGCTGATGTCGGCAAAACAATCGATCCTGTAGCCTGCTGACGACTCACCTTTACAGACTGTAATCAAACCTAATTTTGTTGATAATTTTGGCTTTATTCGCTATATAGCTGATGGTTTTGATGGTTTTCTCAGCTGTTTCAATGGTTTCTTCGTTTGAAGCAGACGATGATACACACGATTTGGACGGGGCGGGCGAGAGAAGCAAAACAAGAACAAAACAAAGCAAACAACTGTAGGCATCGTTGCGTCATACTGACGCAGTTCGATCTAGAATAAAAGAGGAGCGGGAAAAATTCGTTAGGCACAGGCCACAGGTGCTTTATCCAAACAGAAAAGAAACGGTCCGGTAGCTATCTTGTAATCAGCACTCATACTTTGAGGAATGGGCCACGGGGGGGGGGGTGGGGTGGGGGGTCACCTCTAGCATGTGACAGGCACGGCTTCCGGTGTAACTGAGCGTTCATGGTTTTGCTATCGCCAGCCATCGACAGAGAGGAACAAACAACCAACAGAGAGAGAAAATCAAAAGTAAAGTAAAGTTACTTACCAATTCCCGATGCGCAGAAACCTCGGTCCGAAGTTACGCCTTTCCCTCAGACCTACCGTGCTATTTATACAAGTTTCGCCACCCCAAGATCAATGAACACCTGGGGGTGTTCCTATCTTTACGAGCCAGTCAGGGCTTAGCTCACCCCTCATAGGAATTAGTTACAGCATCTAGCGCTTTATTCTGCGTTCATCCCAATAGGAATGCGTGACATTAGTATCTTTCTTTTCGTTTTATTGTCTGTGCATAAATAATATTGTCAGGCCATTTCATTAACAATAAAGTCCCCTCCTTTTGTGATCCCATTGAATCGTTTCAGATCATCAAAGCCACGAGACTGATGACTCACATCACCTGATACTGCTTCTGAAACAAGCGCAAAAGGCTCGCATTTTAAAGGAGAACCGAAGCGAGGGGTAGACGGGCCTGAAAACCTGCACACTGTGTCCACTGGCTGCAGGCATTGTGTGGTTGCTATAACAACATGCATGCAAAAGACGTACATATTCCTTCTTGTTTGAGCCCTTCGGGATACAGACATGTCAGTTCACTGTTAATTTATGAAGACCGCATAATGGTTGGCTTGTGACGCCACAGGTACTAAAGCCATGCTCCGATAAATGTATGGCAATGCAGAGCTTTCTGTTACTTTACGCATGATCTATTCACTCTTGCACTAATACTGGTGTCCGAAGAGGAATACAATGACCACCCCCACCCCCCACCCCCCCAAAAAAAGAAGTCCCATTTCCATTCCTCGGACCTAGTCACAACTTCCCGCTCACAAAGTCTTTAACTTTGAATGGTCTGATTCCCAAACCGTCTGCAGCTTATTATTTCGCAATATGCACCTTACATCCGGTTAGCTGTTCTGCTTCTGTGTACAGCGTTAAATGTTTCGTTTGTGCTTGAGGCTTTTGACGTAGTTGGGTTTGAGACTTTTGACGTAGTTTGTGTTTGAGACTTTTGACGTAATTTGTCTTTGAGAGTTTTGATGTAGTTTGTATTTGAAACTGTTGACGTAGTTTGTGTTTGAGACTTTTGACGTAGTTGACGTAGTTTGTGTTTGAGACTTTTGACGTAGTTTGTGTTCGAGAGTTTTGACGTAGTTTGTATTTGAGACTTTTGACGTAGTTTGTGTTTCATACTTTTGACGTAGTTTGTATTTGAGACTTTTGACGTAGTTTGTGATGGCGTTACGTGAGAGACACTGGTTCCACGTGAACATTTCTTCCTAAGCAGTTGCTTGTGGTGGAAGCATTGCATTAAAACATTGTTGTTTAGTTTTCTCTGATAGCAACTACAGCTGTGGTCTACACGGCTTGCCCCTCTAAGATCTATCAAGTCATTGTGTGTGCGGCCTGTTTTCCGTCTGGGAAATGGCGCTGTGGAACAAACTGCGTCAGAGTCATTACTTAGAACCGTTTCAGCTTCCCTTTGCAAGCCGACGCGAAGGTAAGACGTGTAGCGAAGCTTCATTTTGAATGTACGTACATTCAAACTACCTGATGGTTGCCACACACTGCTGAGTTTGCAGAAAACCTGTATCAATGACGTCATATAGTCAAAATGGCGGCATTCTCGTCGGCATTAGGCGTGCCTTCCAAACGTCGATTGTGAACAGACATCAATAGAAGAAAAAGAAGAGAAAATCAGAGAGAGAGAGAGAGAGAGACAGACAGACAGACAGACAGACAGACAGACAGACAGACAGACAGACAGACAGACAGACAGAGAAGAAAAAAAGAGAGACCTGCTGTGAGTATATTGTCTCTTCCATCCCTATCAACAGGACGCGTGGTGTGTCGTATTCTTTATTCCACCCCTATCGACAGGACCCGTGATGTGTCATATTCTTTATTCCACCCCTATCGACGGGATCCGTGATGTGTCGTTGGCTCGGTTCCCCTTTAATCAACGTGCCGTCAAGCGGTCCTCTCCACGGGCAACACGTGGCTATCAGAATGAAGGCCCGAAAGGGACGGCTGCGTTGCTACAGCAATATTTACTTCATTACTCATGATAAATATGAGTTATGAAAGTTTATGGCGGGAGTTATATGGCTCAGTGGCACTGCAATAGGCACCTAAAGTTGTTATGAACTGATTATGATGAAGATTAAACAAACAAACATTATCTAACGTCTGTAGTGCGTGAGGAGATCACGTTTCATCGTGCAATTCTATGGACACAGAGACAGACATATACAGAGAGAGAGAGAGAGAGAGAGAGAGAGAGAGAGAGAGAGAGAGAGAGAGAGAGAGAGAGAGAGAGAGAGAGAATCAGACAGTGTAAAAGAGAGAGAGAGAGAGAGAGACAGAGACAGACAGACAGACAGACAGACAGACAGACAGAGAGAAAGAGAGAAAGAGAGACACAGAGAGAGGCAGAGAGAGCGACAGACATACAGAGAGAGACGGAGACACAGAGAGAGAGAGAGAGAGAGAGAGAGAGAGAGAGAGAGAGAGAGAGAGAGAGAGAGAGAGAGTGATAGACAGACAGACAAAGGGAGAGACAGAGAGAATGATAGTAATGAACACTGACTAAACTGTTCAGCTCCAGTGGTGGAAGTTGTTGAACTTCAGAAACAGTAAATCATACATCTCCGCAGGGTGCTCTCAGTTGTTTTGAAAATGAATCCATTGAATGCTACGTAAATGGTGATACTGTGACCTTGTTTGCTTCGCGACCACGTCAGTGACGTGTTCCAGTCCAAGTGTCGCACCCCACTGTTGCGTTAAACGGCAAGCATTTCACACGGTAACCAATGTTAAAGGGCCCCTGAACACAGATTTTGACCGCTTTTATCGTCAGATCTCGTCTTTGGTATATTCCACCGACTAAATATTTTCATACAGTAAACACAGTTACATATCCCGTGCCTCAGTAATAATTTCATATTTGTCAAGTGTGTTAAATGCTTATGAATCGCAAAAGAAGACCAATATGTCACGGCAGAATGGGCAAGGGAAATAATCGCTGTAGCCGCGTGATCGCGCGTGTTTTGACCGAGAGTTTACTTGGAACCGTAAAGTCAAAGGCTAATGGTGACGTCACGACAAGACTCAACTGCCATTGGCATTGTTGCTTCTACAGTTTCAGTGCACAAAACTTTAGATACATTTGCGGAAAGAGAGAGAGAGAGAGAGAGGGAGAGAGAGAGAGAGAAGAGTTGGAAATGGCAACTGGAATACAGCCATACTAGTACGAGCCAGTTGTGGATATCAACTTTGGCATCGACTGGGAGAGTTCAAGTGACGAAGAAGTGCCATGAGAATAGTGGTGGTTATGCCTGTGTTTATTGTCTGTTGTGATGTGTGCGATACCACGTGTTGTTGCGTACTTTTTAAGTGTTAATCTTTTTCATATGTACACTGTCTTTGTTCTTTATGTGTGACACCCACATTTTCCTTTGAAGGAATAAAGATTTTTTTGACTTGACATAAGAGCACAGAAGCAAAAATAACTGTGCCAACGGCAAACAGATGGCGCATTACTAACCTCTCACTAACCCGGCCTCCATCTAGAAACTCAGTGGCTGCAGACTGATAAAGTAAATCGCTAATCAGGACTACCAATGACATAACATCGGGATGTAAACAAATGTAGACGAAAAGAAAAATGCAAAATGGCTGCCCTAATCAGGCAAGCTAACAGCGGGTACGAAATGACCAATAAGCCAAAGATAAAAAAGAAAGACGTGTGGTGGAAGAGAAGAGAGAGAAAACAAAGCAACATCAACAAACACTTTCTGAAAAGAAAGAGGGACAGGAAATATCAGCGAGCAACGTGACAAAGGCTGGATACACGTAAACCGCGTACACGATACAATCCACTTAGCGGTGACAACACTGCGGGGCAGCAGATGCTCACGAACTACCCCACACAAAGAAAGACTGAGCGGTCTTGTTAAACATCGAGACTACCCCCCTCACTCGTACATCGTAAATGAACGTGACCGAAACTCGGGATTTTCAGCTGCAGGGGACGCAGCTGCTTGAAGCGTCGTGTTTGTTTTCATTCAAATCAATACGAATCACCTCCTACAATTAAAAAAAAACGAATGTCGGCGGTGTTTCATTGCCAGCAGAAAGATCAAAGCTGGTCGGGATCTGGAGCGATGAGCGAAATAAGCTCGACCACAAAGTCTGCATAGCCTGAGACCAGCTGGGACAATAATAATTAATAATAGTGAAAACCGTTTAGGCGCATCCTATGCTATAATCATCACATTCTTTTTTTAATGTCATAATACCCACGCTTACTTTCAACTTCATCAAATCCTGTCAATCATCAAACACATGCACAGGAAAATGACCACGATGACTCAGTCTCTTTACGATCTAATTTGACACAACAAGATCTGAAACTAGAATGACTACCAGTGTTCTGAAACAAAATTAAAACACATAAAATCAAGTAAAAATTTTCAAAATAACGTTTTTTATTAGGACAAAAAACGCAACATGGGTATTTTCGGGGCAATCCCCTTCCTGAAGCTACAAACAGTCTATTTGTTTGAGTGTTGTTTTGTAGCTTGATCAAAGGGATTACTCCCAAAATCCGCATGCTGTGTTTTGTCCTAAAACATTGCGTTCTTTTGAACCTCTTATGCGTTTGGATAGCATCTGACACAGCTCGCAGAGCTACAAACAGCATTAGCCTTGCGGTCTAGTCAAAGAATACAAAATGTCAATTGAACTAATAGAACACAACACACACACACACACACACACACACACACACACACACACACACACACACACACACACACACGCACACACACACGCACACACGCACACACACGCACACACGCACGCACGCACGCACGCACTCGCACGCACGCATTCACGCACACACACAAAAACACACACGCACGCACAAACACACACGCGCGCGTGAGCGCGCACTCACGCACATACACAGTATTTTATACACAGTATGTGAACGTGTTATTGTACTAGATGCAGGCTATACGATTAAACACCCCACAACGATGTGCTTACAACTGAGCAGTGTCTAAGGTCTTGTGGGAGTGAATTCCAAATGTGGGGTCCAAAGAGTCTTACGTTTGTATTGCTTGATTTTCAGCATGCGGGTGTCAGAAGAAGAGCGTAGTGTACGAGACTGAGTGTAGACATGTATCAGTTGAGAGAGGTAAGCAGGACCAGAAGCATTTATAGCATTGAAACACATACAAGCAACTTTATATTGAATACGTTTTCAAATGAGAAGCCAGTGCAGTTTTTCCAGGAGAAGTGTTGAGTGGTGTTGGCGGGGTGCCAAGAGAACGAGTGTTGCAGCAAAGTTAAAAAAATTCTGGTGGGGTCGGATGGCATAGTTAGGTGTGCCTATATCTGTATATTTGCAACAGTCAAGCCGTGAGGGGATATAGGAAGTAACAATTGCAGTCACCCATGCCCCCCTCTGGATTACCTCAAGAGATGACGGTGAGACGACACATGCCATCAACCTGAGATTCAATGACCTTGCTACAAAAAGCGAAACATGGAAAAAGAAACCCAGACTGGAATGTGTCAGTCGTCGACATCCACCTTCGAACACCTTTGAACTGTTGATGTCTTATAAAATGTATTGAATGTTTCATATAAATGACGAGCCAGAAGGGACATTTCTCTACACAGAGACCATAATAATAATAATAATACATAAATTTTCTATAGCGCTATTCCCCGCTGAGCGAGCTCAACGCGCTTGTTAACATACATGTACATAATATATTACATTTACTATCATATACAAACAGTCTCATAATACATACTTAATAAATTACACTAATATAAAACAAATACTTGTAAAATGGCACATAAAAAAAGAAGCTATAAAACAGAGACGTTACAATAATTTAAAACAGGTACATAATTATAAAGCTGTGTTCTAAGCAATTAGTATTATTAATCTGCTAACACACACACACACACACACACACACACACACACACACACACACACACACACACACACACACACACACACACACACACACACACACACACACTCACACACACACACACACATATACACACACACACCTCCCCCTCCTCCCTCCTCCCCCCTCTCCCTCTGCCCCTCTCTTTGTCTCACATGCAGATATATTCTCTCTCTCCCCACCCACCATCTCTCCCGCTCCCTGCATTCTCTCTCACTCTCGCTCTCGTAACAACCGTGATAGTTAAAACACTCAGGAAACACATTCATGCGGGGGTTAGTGTGGGGGGTTGGGGGAAGGGAGGTGGGAGGTGAAGGCGGGGGCTGAAGACTGCAGAGATCCTACTGGCAGAAAGCTGTCGTAAACAAGTGAGTTTTGAGTCTGGATTTAAACAGCGGAAGGGTAGAAGAATTTCTGAGGCCGGATGGCAGAGAGTTCCAGACAGAAGGTGCAAGAAAGCTGAATGAACGCTCTCCGAACGTTTTGGTGTTGCGCTTTGGGACTTTCAGGAGCTTCTCACACGATGAGCGAAGGTTTCGTGTTGGTTCATATGCACATAGAGTCTGAGAAAGATAACCTGGTACAGAGCCGTCAAAAAAAGAAAAAAAGAAAGAAAAAAGCGGTAGACAAAAGTGGCTATCTTGTACTGTGGTCGAAATTTCATCGGAAGCCAGTGCAGTTCTTGCAGGAGTGGTGTCACATGATCGTATTTGGACTTTCTAAGAACAAGTTTTGCAGCGTTGTTCTGGACTCTCTGCAAGCGTGAAATCTGCTTCAAGGGTAATCCTGCAAGGATGGAATTGCAGTAGTCAAGCCTGGATGTTATGGCAGATGAAACGAGTTGGGCAGTTGCACTCTGAGTCAAGTATGGTCGGATTGAAGCTATTCTTCTAAGTTCTAGGTATGCTGCACAGCATACACTGCTGATGTGTTGCTGCATAGACAGTGTCTGATCGAGATGAACTCCTAGGTTCCTAACTGAAGATCTGAATGGTATGCGCTTGCCACCTATGTCTACGCTATCTCTGCCAACCGAACTAAGGCGGGAGGTAGATGCAACGGGAAGAACTTCAGTCTTTTCTGCATTTAGTTTGAGCTTGTTGCTGTACATCCAGCCTACAAGACTTTCAATGCAGGTCTTGATATCACAGAGAAGAGACTGAAACTGATCGGGAGGAGCCCCTTTTGACAACTGGGTATTATCAGCGTATTTTTGATAATCACACTCGTGGCGACATATCAAGTCAGAGAGGGGCTGAGAGTACAATGTGAACAGGATTGGCCCAAGGACCGAACCCTGTGGAACCCCGAACTGAAGGGGGCTGGGAGAGGACAAGACGTTGTCAACCTTCACAGGCTGTTCACGGCCCTCTAAATAGGACGCAAACCAGTGAAGCACAGTGCCAGAAATGCCAATGTTGTATTGTATTGTACTCCTTTGGGTGTGCTGCCCTGGACACACCGGACTGAAGGGAAATGACAGAGCAGGTTAATACACCGGCGGGCAAAGCAACCCTCCCAAGTGGATTGATTCTCGGAGTACCCGGAGTATTTAGGTGCTTGAGATGCACAAAGCCAAGGCCAGGGCATCACACCTTCGATCGCCTGGAGGAGAGAGACTCGGCAGAGAAAGTACAAGACGATCTTCATTGAAAGGACGAGAGAGGGTCATCGTGAGTCAGATAAAACTGGGAAGGAACAGAGAGGGTCATCGTGAGTTAGATAAAACTGGGACTGTTTCAAAGGCAACATTGGAGAGACTTCTGAGAGACGGGGTGGGGCGCATATGAGGCTTTTCCGAACGCATAATACCATCTTGAACTGAAATATGTTTGTACGTTGTGTGTGCGTGTGTGTGTGTGTGTGTGTGTGTGTGTGTGTGTGTGTGTGTGTGTGTGTGTGTGTGTGTGTGTGTGTGTTTATGTATGTGTGTGTGTGTGTGTGTGTGTGTGTGTGTGTGTGTGTGTGTGTGTGTGTGTGTGTGTGTGTGTGTGTTCTGGCCCACATGCCTGCATGCCGACCCCTCCCCCCACCTCTCTCTCTCTCTCTCTCTCTCTCTCTCTCTCTCTCTCTCTCTCTCTCTCTCTCTCTCTCTCTCTCTCTCTCTCTCTCCACTCTCCGTATGTCTTATTATATGTGACTCACATGACAGCACGCACGATCCGCTCACAACTCCCACCACCCACCACAACCCCCACCAACTCTTCGCACCTACCCCCATCCCCACCCCCATTCACCTGCTATACTATAAACACCAATACCACTCGAAGCTGTTTCATTTCAGCTTAGCTGTAAGTATCACCACCCGCAGCGCAGCAAAAGCAGTAACAGCAGAGAACCTGGCCCCACTGCAAGCTCCGTCAAGGACAAGATCTCCACCAACACTGACTGCAACGATGACGAAGACGATGCTGACGGTGTTCGTGCTGACGGTGGCGCTAACGGCTTGCGATGTTCTCGGTGACGATCATGAATTAGGCGTAGAAAAATACTGCAATCTGGACTTAGCGCAGACACTCTGCATGGAGAACTTCAACCTGACACAGGCTGACGGTAAGTTGGTGACGATGATGATGATGATAATGACATCTACGATGGTGATGGTGGTGGTGATGGTGATAATAATCATGGTGGTGATGGTAAAGATGACAATGGTGGTGATGGTAATGATGCCGAGGCTGATCGTGCTGATGATGGTTGCAATGGTTGTAGTGATGCTGCTGCTGTTGGTTGTGGTGCTGCAGATGGCGATGCTGGTCATAGCGATGATGATTGGGATATTCATGATGGTGATGATAATTAAAATTTTGTTAAAAAGGTTTCGCCCCAGTTCGTAGCGCATGAAGATTGTCTTTTAATCGAAACACTTAAAATTTAATTTGTGTCCTATAATTATACATTATTTTTTCTTTCTCAGTTTTTTGGTTCTTTTTCTGAAGATATATGAGATTTAAATACATGTACACCGAACTGCAAGATGTATGCCAGTGTGTGTGTGTGTGTGTGTGTGTGTGTGTGTGTGTGTGTGTGTGTGCGTGTGTGTGTGTGTGTGTGTGTGTGTGTGTGTGTGTGTGTGTGTGTGTGTGTGTGTGTGTGTGTGTGTGTCTGTGAGTTTACATTGCACAATTTAAATGTAATGCATGGCTAACTGTATTCTTGTGCATTTATTTGTGTGCAGTTTGCTCCACCAAGACACATTTCTGTTGATTTTTTTAGAATTTTTAATTGCTTGATTGTTCCAAGTACTGGACATCAAAATAACAAAAGCAGGTAAGTATCCTACATCCCATTTTTCTCTGATTAACTTTTGTTTAACTGTTGCTTTATAGCTTAAAAACGGGCTTACCCCAAACATTTGCATATTGTGTTTTGTCATGATAAAAAGCGATTTTATTTTGAATTTAAAAAACAAAAATTATTAACCTTTTGTATGTTTGGATCTTGTTAATTTTAATGTCACTGGCACGTAAACAGACTTGTATTATTTTGCAGGATATTGGGATCTGATGTTCGGCTACAAAGTGTCCCCAACCTTCCAGAACTTCAGGCTCCTGTCTTATGATTTAATTTATAACGCTTCTGGCACGCCAGCTGACGCCGCACAGTTCAAATGGACCATTGTCATGAAAGACGGAACGTAAGACCTTAGTATGGTAGAAGGAGAATCATTATGAAAAGAAGACAAAGAATCAGAAAAAGAACCAAACGACAAGTAGTCAATTAGAGGAAAAGGAATTGTTTTGTTGTTTTTTGGCGCCAAGTCAGTCATGACGGTTATATAAGGGCGGTAAACAAGTAGGAGAAACAAAGAACAAAAGAAAAGACCATCAAGGTAAAGATGCCGAAATGATGATGATGATGATGATGATGATGATGATGATGACGACGGTGGCGGCGATGATGATGATGATGATAATGAAAAGAAAAAAGATGACGGAAGATATTCGAATCGAAGAGTCTGCTATTTTCTTTGACCTAATTGTTACATTCTGTGTTGAATGGTTAAAAGCGTGATTTCCAGCCGCGCAGATATAGCACGTGTTCTAAGCTCTGCGACGTGATTTCCACCCTTGGCCACCAATTCTGTTCATGCCGCACGCTGCAAATTGAATCGCGCAACAAAACAGAAGTTTGCAAAACATCCTGTGGCTTAGCCTTGTGCGCAGTCTCGCTTTCCATTTCGTGACCCTACCTTGACCTCTCTCATGAATATTATATTGTGGACAGTTGCAGAATAGAGGCGTGGAACTACAGTCAAGAAGACTGTCCCGGCAGACGGAC
>OY757552.1:7766749-7786749 GCA_963584105.1 Alviniconcha strummeri
AGTTGTGACAATCAAGAAACGTTTCCGTCTCTGGAGCATTGAATAGGCTGAGAGACCTCGGCGCTCATGCATGCAAATAAACAACACACATCTCCGAAACGCGTTTGAGATGGTCGGTCAGATATGACTACGGCGGCTATCTTTTTGACGCTCTCTGGACATGATCCAGAACATTTTTGTGGGGTGTTCTTTAGAGCTCTTAGAAGAAGTTCTTGATTTTAACGGCCCGTCAACCGCACACTGTCATCTGAAGAAGTAGAAGACAAAGAAGAAGAAAAAAGAAGAAGAAGAAACCGAGGGAGGGAGGAGGAAGAAAAGGAGGGAGAAGAGGAGGAAGAAGAGGAGGAAGAAGAGGAGGAGGAGGTGGAAACTCTTAGAGAAAACCAAGAATGCGTGACCTTTTTCAGCAATGTTCCGAGAAGAAAACAAACGAAAACGAGTTGCCCCCCTTCTCCACCCCAGTCCTCCCTCCAAACAACAACAACAAACAAACAAAAACAAACCGGGACACATTGCAAAAGAAGACTAAGAACAAAAAAGGTTTCAATTTTAGCACTGTCAGCAAAACGTTCCAGCCTGTTTCGATCCACAGGGGCCATCAACTTCTGTCTGGCGGTCCTTGAAGGACTATTAGGCCATTTGTCTTACAGACGCCTGCAAAGTGGCCCGAAGTGGTGTTACCGTATTCATGGTCCCAGGCGTGCAAACACAGCCCCCCATTCTGAGCGAACGCCTCCGAGACAAGCCAGCCGGAGGAACGAGGAGGAGGAGGAGGAGTGGGGTGGGGAGGTGGAGTGAAGGGTGGAAGGAGGAAGTGGAGAAAGGCGGGCAGGGGGTGGGGGTGAGGAAGGAAGCAGTTGAAGAGTGTAGATTGCCCACGGTCTCCTTCCCCCAGAGAGAGAGAGGGGGGGAGACAGACAGACAGATAGACAGACAGATAGACAGAGACAGAGAGAGACAGAGACGGGAGACAGAGACAGAGAGAGACAGAGACGGAGAGATATGGAGAGAGACAAAGAGAGAGACACACAGACACAGAGAGACAGACAGATAGAGAGACAGACAGACAGACAAAGAGAGAGAGACAAAGAGAGAGAGAGAGTCCATCGCCATCGCATGATGGATTGGAGGTCCTCGACACACCGAGAGCCTTTGACAGTTCCGCTGCGACAGGCGAAGGGCAGACTTGTTTCTCTCGTCCCAAAAATTGATTCCCCGCGTGTCAGTCCCGCGAGGTGGCCGAGGTCTCAGAAGTGACGGCTGCCCGCGTCGACACGGGTCTGGAGACAAGTGTGACAACAATGGATGACTTGTCTATGCCTTTCTCCTTGTCTCTCTCTCTCTTGTCGCTCGTCTGTCTTTTTCCCCCCCTTTCCCTTCTGGCTGTCTGTGCTGATGCTGAACGGCGGTTTAGAATCGCGACCCCCTGGCCCAGAATCAATCCAAGCAGATGGACTGTACGTCTGTGATGGATATTCACCATAACTGCTGTCTTGGCGACCGCCGCTTTCTCAGTGTTTGAGCAACCTGTCACTTTAGCTCCTTTTGTATTATGCGGTGGCGACTTCAGGACCAGATCAATCAGTCACGAGAGAGATGGTGATGGAGTAGGTCTAGGAGGTATAGTTAATTGATTAGGTGCTGTACCACGTCTCTCATATCTTGTCTTCCAAGACCCTTCTGTCTGTTTGAACTGTCCATCTGTCCTTTCTTTACACGCTGAAGGCTTTGCGAACCCTCGCCCATGACGGAATATCGCAATGGAACGGTTGGTGATAAATGGGTAGGTTGTTGTGTCGGCGGCGATTTTGATGGAGAGGAAGTCTCTGTGAAGTTTGCGCTGGAGGAATTTTGTCTTCTAAGTTACTGCTTCTCTTCTCCTTGAAGGTAGCTAGTATACCGTCGTACCTTTCCGGAGCCCTTTGGCATTATTCATTTCGTCCCAAGAAGACAAAACGCGGTGACACGAAACGACACGAGGTCACATTAATGGAATCCTTCACCGACTGAAGCACCGACTGAACGGGATACAAATGAACGGCAACACCAGACGCAGAAATTAAGGTCCCGTCCCGTCAAACATTCTCCCTGTATAGTCTGAAGTGGGTCAGAATATAGTGGGGATAGCTCAGTTGGTAGAGCGTCGGACTGAAAAGCCAAGGCGCAGTACTGACACGGGTTCGAGTCCCCGGTGCGGCGAGGGATTTTTCTCCCAGAGTCAGCTTCCAGTGCAGACTTTTTACGGTGTCCGTACAGCCCCCGTGTGAAGTCGCATGTATCAACGTCTGTGCTCACATTAAAACCTCCAAATTCTGGCAGCCACACGAAAATACTGCACACACCCGAAGGCGACCCGAATTTCTCGCAAGGGACCAAGAAGTAATATATGTACGCGCTAAAGTTATATATATATATATATAGAGAGAGAGAGAGAGAGAGAGAGAGAGAGAGAGAGAGAGAGAGAGAGAGAGAGAGAGAATATATATATATATATAGAGAGAGAGAGAGAGAGAGAGAGAGAGAGAGAGAGAGAGAGAGAGAGAGAGAGAGAGAGAGAGATGTATGCTTCGACACTTCCGGGAATTTCTCCCTTGTCGTTATTTCTACTTCCATTTTGGCAAACGCAGTTTCCCGTGTGTGTGGCCCCACGGAATAAAACAGGACACCCTGCTCGTAGTCACAAACGATTGATTCTGGTCTCCGTGTCCAGTGCCCGCGGAATATGAACAGACTCCATTGCATGTGTGATTGTGTATTCTCTGTCTGTATGTCTTAGTGTCTTAGTGTCTTAGTGTCTGTCTGTCTGTCTGTCTGTCTGTCTGTCTGTCTGTCTGTCTGTCTGTCTCTCTCTCTCTCTCTCTCTCTCTCTCTCTCTCTCTCTCTCTCTCTCTCTCTCTCTCTCTCTCTCGTGTGTGCGTTTTAAATAGTTTGTCTCCATTTTTCACTTATTCAGTAGTTTAGCAAGGACTAGTTGTTAGACAGATCTAAATGAACCTAAACTACAATCCTTGGAAAATAAGGTGTTCGAGTTCTCTCTCTCTCTCTCTCTCTCTCTCTCTCTCTCTCTCTCTCTCTCTCTCTCTCTCTCTCTCTCTCTGCGTGCGTGCGTGCATACGTGTGTGTGTGTGTGTGTGTGTGTGTGTGTGTGTGTGTGTGTGTGTGTGTGTGTGTGTGCGCGCGCACGCACCCGCGTGCGTGTGTGTGTGTGTGTGTGTGTGTGTGTGTGTGTGTGTGTGTGTGTGTGTGTGTGTGTGTTAACAGTGTACTCCGTAAAACAAATTGTAATATTTTGGAGTGTTCTGGTGTAGGAATCGCGCAGATCTTCGAGCCCATTTTTCTTTCCTCGGGGAAGTGTCACTTTTACAGTTCTAATGTTCTGTTATTATCGTCCTATTCACAAGACCTTTCCTTTCAGCTGTCGGACACGACAGACACTCTGGGGCGGCCGGTGATCATCATGCGGGGACCGGATGCAGCCAAGCTGATGGGAATCGTCAACACCCAGTCTGAGGCACGCATACGGATCATATACAGCCCGCAAGAAGATGAGGAACAGAAAGCCGAGGTGAGCTAGCTAGCCAGCTATCTGTAGCGCGTCTGTTCTCTATGTTTGTCTGTCCCTTCTGTGTCAATAGCGCGTCTGTTCTCTGTGTTTGTCTGTTCGTCCTGCGTCTGTTGCGCGTCTGTTTGTTTTTTATGTTTGTCTGTGCGTCTGTTCTCCGAGGCTATGTGTGTCTGTGCGTATGTTCTCCATGCGTGTCTGTCCGTCCTATGTCAGTAGCGCTTCTGTTCTCTGTGTGTGTCTGTCCGTCCTGTGTCAGTAGCGCGTCTGTTCTCTGTGTGTGTCTGTCCGTCCTGTGTCAGTAGCGCGTCTGTTCTCTATGTTTGTTCGTCCTGTGCCAGTAGCGCGTCTGTTCGTCCTCTGTCAATAGCGCGTCTGTTCTCTGTGTTTGTCTGTCTATCCTTTGTCTGTAGCGCGTCTATTCTCTCTGTTTGTCCCGCCAGTGTGTCAGTAGCGCGTCTGTTCTCTCTGTTTGTCCGTCCTGTGTCAGTAGCGCGTCTGTTCTGTTTGTCTGTCCGTCCTGTGTCAGTAGCGCGTCTGTTCTGTTTGTCTGTCCGTCCTGTGTCAGTAGCGCGTCTGTTCTGTTTGTCTGTCCGTCCTGTGTCTGTAGCGCGTCTGTTCTGTTTGTCTGTCCGTCCTGTGTCTGTAGCGCGTCTGTTCTGTTTGTCTGTCCGTCCTGTGTCTGTAGCGCGTCTGTTCTCCATGTCTGTCCGTCCTGTGTCTGTAGCGCGTCTGTTCTCCATGTTTGTCCGTCCTGTGTCTGTAGCGCGTCTGTTCTCCATGTTTGTCCGTCCTGTGTCTGTAGCGCGTCTGTTCTCCATGTTTGTCCGTCCTGTGTCTGTAGCGCGTCTGTTCTCCATGTTTGTCCGTCCTGTGTCAGTAGCGCTTCTGTTCCCTGTGTTTGTCTGTCCGTCCTCTGTCAGTCTCTCTGGGGACAGTTCAGTTCCGTTCAGGTGGGTATCTATGAGCTCCGAAAACCCATACGCGCTTCAGTTCAAGATGGTATATGTTCGCTCGGAAAAGCCCATATGCGCTTCAGTTCAAGATGGTATGTTTGCGCTCGGAAAAACCCATACGCGCTCCACCCTGTCTCTCAGACGTCTCCCCCAAAGTCGCCTTTGAAACAGTTCCAATCGGGGAAGACTGAAGCACACCTGTGTGCAGGCTCGGTCGTTAGACTTGATTAACACCAGGTTTTCCACGAAGAGATGATGTAGTGAATGGAGAGCGCATGACTTTTTTCTTCTTTTTTTGGGGGGTGGGGGGTATTATTTATGAGGATTAAACTATGTTTTCTTTCCTTCAGTTTTCGCTTCACGAGCAGAATTCTTCCGCTCTCTTTTTTGTCGATAATGTCCGCGTTCCATTTCATGCACTGCCCTCAGTTTTAACCTCCACGTGCTCGCCGACTCTTGATCTCTGGACTAATGGAACACAATCATTGCTCCAGTCTACACTGAACGTGAAGGGCTTCACGGATATTTCTGGTCAACAATATAAACACTTTGGATAGGATTGTGTGCGTGTGTGTGTGTGTCTGTGTGAGAGAGAGCGCCGACACGAGGAGAACCACACCCCCACGTGTGTACAATCACAACTGCTAAAAACGTTTGCTGTAAGGTTTCCGCGAGGTTTCCGTGCAGGCTTCTTTGCCATGGGAATTGTGGAAATGCTGACGATCAAACGAACTGGCGCGATCGGCGTGATCTACTCGCACGGAAGATGTGTAGGCTACATGTAGAAATGTTCTCTTTTGTCAAGACCGACATGGGCGAGGTGGTATTATACTACGGACTGGCGTGGCAAATTAATAAACACGTGTATTCAAAAAACGTCACAGAAAGAAAGGCAATTGACCCCCTTCGTACACGCACGTGCTGCACGGAGTGTTGCAGCCATGATTGCGTCCGGCTCGTGCCGAGCAGGAAAGAAACACTGGGCGTTTCTTTTGAGTCGTTTCCACATGATGGATAACGGTCAAAAGTCACGCTTTGGCGCGATAGGCGTGGTTTCAATTGTTTTGCTTGTTGAGCATTACCAGTCTGTCCGCTGCGTACACGCAACAGCTTAAAACAAACAACTAACAAATGGAAGAAGGTGGTGGGGGGTGGCGGGGGAGCATCTGTGTGTGTGTGTGTGTGTGTGTGTGTGTGTGTGTGTGTGTGTGTGTGTGTGTGTGTGTGTGCTACTACTATGTACAAACGATTGACTGTTGTTTCGGTGTCGCTTTCAGATCACACAGAAGGAGTATTTTGGCATGGGTATTTTTGTGGCGGTGTTTCTGCTCTTCTGCCTCATTTGCGTCATCGTCATGCTCAAGGTAGGTGTTCATCGATCTCTGCTGATTTGTGCTGAAACACTGCTTGTGTGTGTGTGTGTGTGTGTGTGTGTGTGTGTGTGTGTGTGTGTGTGTGTGTGTGTGTGTGTGTGTGTGTGTGTGTGTGTGTTAAAGCAATGTAGACTAAGACTGGCAATGAAACACACAACTGTATGTGTGTGCTTATGTTAAAAGCGATCGGTATTAAAACGAATATGACGAAGGAGAGTACGGAAAGATACACCGTGTATTATCCACAAGCTTGCTGGTGAGCTCATAAAGTTTTAATTGTTTCTTCTTTTGTACTGGAGTAAATTCCTGTTTAAACGAAGGAAAGTAAAATAACGTTTGTACAGATATGTCATTCATATATTTTGTCTTTGCAAAGATTGTTTGAGTAACTTTTACTTTTGTCATTTCAGCTGAAATGGAGAAACAGGGAGAGACAAGTGAGTAATACCTATGCCATATTTATTTTGTCACGCAAAAAGAAAGGGAAAAAAAGTGACTGCTAGCGTTCTATATAGCTCACTCCAAACAAGATAAGTGGATTAGCTCTCCATCTAATTTTTCATCGTTTTTCACTGTTTAATTGTTGTTTAAGTGTTGTTTTGTAGCTTGATAAATAGGAATACCCCGAAAATTCGCATATTGTGTTCTGTGCTAATAACTAGCGTTATTTTTATGTGTCTGGATCTTGCATTCATTTCATTTCGCCGTTTTACACACACACACACACACACACACACGCACACACACACACACACACACACACACATACACACACACACACACACACACACACACACACACACACACACACACACGCACACGCACAGCTCTCTCTCCTAATACACCCCCTTGTGGCTTCAGTATGAACCTATACATGCTATGCAAAGAAGTCGGTCGCCTAAAGAGGAAGAAGAAGAAGAGGAAAAATGCAGCCGAACGTTTGTGACTGGATGAGTTCGTGAGTCCAAACACATGAAAGCTTCAAAATAATGTTGTTTATTAGGGCAAAATACAACATGCAAATATTCGGGTAATCCCCTTTACCAAGCAACAAAACGAGTCTTAAACAACAATTATGGAAAGCTAAACTACTTACGTGTTTTTGTTTTTGTTTTTGTTTGTTTGTTTGGTTGTCGTTTGGTTGAGCTATGTCCAATGCTTGGACGAATATTGGCATGACATTGACGTGTAATAGGTGTGATGTAATAAATACATAAATACATGACATAAAACTCAAGCACAGGAGAGTGACAGACAGAAAGGGTAAGGGGGGGGGGGGGGGGGGGAGAGCGAGCGAGCGAGAGAGAGAGAGAGAGAGAGAGAGAGAGAGCTTTTGAATACGGATTAATGGGGAGAGAGACAGCGGGGGGAGTTGTCCGACCTTGAAAAAGGAAGAAGGCTTCCAGTTCCAAACATCCAAACGGATGATTTTGTTTCAACCTGATGTGACTGACCTTCGCTGTTGACGAGACGTTCACTATCAATCAACTAACAAACAAACTAACTAATCAACTACAGCTAACCCTTCTTTAATTAATTGTGTGCCTTCGTTTGCAGCTGTCGGTTTCGAACCTGGCCAAACGGATGATCGCCCAGCTAGGCACGCGCAAGTACCAGCAGACGTACCCGAAACGAGCCTACATCCAGCACCCGCAGAACTCGGACACGAGCGTGCACAGCTCCATCTCAGAGAGCTGCGCCATCTGCCTGGAGGGATACCGCGAGGGGCAGGTGCTAAGGGTGTTGCCCTGCGACCACGAGTTCCACCGAGTCTGCGTGGACCCCTGGCTGGAGAACCACGGCACCTGCCCGCTCTGCAAGATCCACATTGCAGGTAAGCTTAGTTAGTTAGTTGGTGCATCGGGCCCATTCAACCGCAAAGGGTTATATCAGGGCTAATTGCAGGTAAGCAATGACGGAGGGTCCGAAATTAGCTGTCTCCTGTGCCGTTTCAGTCTTGTTCTCTCTGCGATATTCATATTGCAGGTAAGCGATAGCAAGAGTAAGTAAGTAGCTTGGTGCTTTACGCCCAGTCAACCAGGACGGTTATATCAGGGAGAGTGGTAGCAAGAGGGGGGTACGAAGTGATGTCTGTGGTGTAGTAATTAATGTTTTCCTCTCTGCCAGATTCACATTGCAGGTAAGGAATAGGTAGAAGAGGGTACGAAATGAGCTCTGTTGTATGCTGGTTAGTCATGTTCTCTCTGTGAGATCCATTTCGCAGGTAGACGATAACAGAGGAGGGTGGGTGGGTGGGTACGAAATGAACTCTGTTGTGTACTAATTAGTGTTGTTCACTCCGAGACATCCACATCGCAGGTAAGCGATGACAGAGATGTCCAAAGTGAGCTCTGTGGTGTACTGATTAGTCGTGTTCTCTCCGCGAATCTGGTTGATGAAGACAGAGATGTCCAAAGTGAGCTCTGTGGTGTATTGATTAGTCGTGTACTCTCCGCTAGATCCACATTTCAGGTAGAGTTCTGTAGTGTACTAATTAATGTTATCCTCTCTGCGACATCCACATCACAGGTGAACGATGACAAAGGGCCCACAGTAAGCTCTGTCGTGTACTAGTTAATCGTGTTCTCCGCAACAAAAATCTCACCACCATGGACAGCAACAAAACCTGACCGATGTTGAAACGCCCTAAACATTTGCGGATTTTTGTCGAAGTGATATCTAGGTCACGACAGATGTTTGTCCAGTTTTAGGTCACGACAAATATTTGTCCAGTTTAACTCCAGTGGTCGGTTCTGTGCCGTTGTAGAGCACGAACCTACCGAAAGGTATGGTCGATCACGCATAATAATTACAGCCTACGATCGCGGCTGCCCGGCCGTGTGTGACGCTGACAGTTTGATAAACTCTCGCTTCACTTGCGTGCGTGTGTGTGTGTGTGTGTGTGTGTGTGTGTGTGTGTGTGTGTGTGTGTGTGTGTGTGTGTGTGTGTGTCCGTCCGTCTATCTGTCTGTAGCTCACATCCAACTGGCTGGGGACGAGGAGGACGGCGAAGGCAACGCCATCACCGAGGCGACGCCGGGCGACCACCCCCACGACCACCTGGACCTGGACAGCGACCACCAGCGGACCACCTCCCGCTTCTCCCTCCTGCCTCCCCCGAGCCTGGCCGCCGCTTCGCAGCGCAGCTTCCGGTCCACGCCCTACTCACTTCCGGCCCTCGCGCACGCGGAGTGCACCTCGTTGCACATGTACAGCGCGGGGAGGAGGCTGGTGAGGACCACCTGCCCGTCCTGTGAGAGCACCGTGGGCTCCAGCCAGTCGTCCGCAGGCTCCTACTACAGGGAGGCTACGGCAGCCGCGGCAGCTCTCACTCTGTCTCGGTGCGGCTCCAACTGCTCCCACGCGCGCGAGTACTCCAGCCCACACTCGCGAGAATACTCCAGCGGCGCTACAGCTGCTGCTGCTCCTCCTCTTCTTCCTCCTTCGTCTTCTTCTTCGCTCCCGCCTCGCCGGGGAGGCGCGCAGGACTACAGCAGCAACTCCGCGAGCTGTGACGTCAGAGGGTACCCTGGCGGCGGTCGTGACGTCAGGGATTTCGTGACGTCGCGCCGCGAGGCTCGTGGCGACCACCACGTCAACGCTTCGGCCTCCACGTCCCCGTCCGGGAGGAGGAGAGGACTTCCGGCAGCGGTGCTGCACCAGGCTGTGAGGGCCTCGGGGTGCCCGAGCCTCGTGCGGCCCTCCCCGCTGTCCCCCTACCTCCCCCACCACTCGGGGATCCCCTTTCCGCCCGCCATCATGTCGGCGCACCACATGTGCAGTGACCCGTTCAGCTGCGCGCTGCACGCGGCCGGAAGCCGGGTGTACCACCCGCCGGGGCACGCCGTGCGGCTGTACGCGCCCGTGGGGCCCACGGCAGCTGGGGGCAGGCTGGTGTACGACAGCGACGGCGACAACTGGGGGTCGCTGCGGAGCCTTAGCGTGATGGCCGTGCGCGGCTCCAGCTCTTCCGACCCCAACCCCAGCGACACCAGCCTGGAGTGCGACTGCTGCTGCGGCGTCGGCGGCGGTGGCGGTGGCGGGAGCGGGGGTGTCCCCGGTGGCGCCGGCGGGGGCCACATCAGCAGCAACAGCGACTCCAACGTCGTGGACAGCAACCGCAGCACGTACGGCTCGAGCGAGCCCAAAGACTCCAGCGACGTCAGCAGCTACGACTCGCGAGTGTACCAGGCGCGCGGCTCCGGGAGCAGCGCGGACGAGAGAGGGGACAGGCGGAGGGGGAGGTCGTCCTCGTCCTCGTCCCCGCCCATCCCACGCTCCCTGGTGGCAGCCATCAGGGCCAGCTGCCCCGTGTCGCCGCGAAAGACCCGCGCCTTGCACCGGCCCCTCGTCGTGCAGGACGAGGAGCAGACAACTCCTCCTCTTCGCCAGCAGGCGGAAATTCCGAACCCGGATACTATCGTGGTGGTGCACGAGCCCGAGGAGGGAAGGGTGATGGCGGAAGAGGTGAAAGACGAGGACGACGACGACGAGGGGGGGGAGGAAGGGGTATGTGATGTGTGTTCAGCTCAGGGATCCTCAGGGGACATCTGCTGCCCAGCCTGCGGGCGGGAAGCGGGCTCTCCGCTCAGTGTGCTAGAAGATCTGGTCGCCGCCGTCGACGTCGACGAGGAGGCGGACTTTGACGGCGGCGGCGGCGGCGTGACGGAGGACAGGTGCCTGGTCACGAAGCGTAGCCGCGAGGAGGCGAGCAGTGACGCGTTAGGGGTAGGGGTAGGCGTAGGGGTGGCGACGCCGAAAGCGATGCCGCTGGATCGTCAGGACGATGGCCACGCGACGGCTAAGCCTCCGGAGACTAGTCCGGAGCGTCGCGAGCGCTTGCTGAGGCCTTTGCTGCCTTCCGCCACAGTAGCAGCAGTAGGGCCTTCTCCTCACGCGCCTAACGCTCGTGGCTTCAGCCCCGGTGATAGCGGGTTGGGCCACAGGCGAGTCCGCAGCGCGTCGTGCCGTCGGCACACCGCCTCCACCGCTGCCGCCGTGCACAGGAGCCACTCCGCCTCCCACCCGAGGCACAACCACTCCAACAACAGCAACAACACGGCGCACGCCTACGCCAACCCCAGGAACGTTGTGCAGGTGCCGAGCTCCAGAACGAGGGCGGGCGGCACCGCTCTCTCCGTCAGCTCCGGCCGCCACCACCGCTCCCACGGCAACAACCCAGGATCCTCCTCTTCCTCCCACCACCATCACCACCACAACAACCACCACCACCACCACCACTCCCACCGACAGGGCGCCTCGGCTTCCGGGTCGCCTTCCAGGAGGTCGTCCTCCTCAAGCAGCCGGCGGTACATGTGGGCGATGGAGCACCACCGGGCGGGTTTGAACCCGGGCCCCGTACGAACTCGCAGCTACCACCACCAGTACCTCGGACAGTGCGACATCTGCGCCCGCCAGCAGGCCCTGTACCTGGCGGCGGCGCAGCTTCACAACAGTGTTGGTGGTGGTGGTGGTGGTGGAGGAGGAGGAGGAGTGAGGGGAGGGGGAGGAGTGCCCCACGTGATGTGCGATCCTATGCAGGGAGTGCTGTGCAGGCTCTGCCACCAGCGAGGTCGTGTCGACAGCAACGCGGGCCCCAAGCACTCCATGGTTCTCTTCACGGAGCCCCAAGGTGAGGTGATGGCCGACGTGGGACCTCTATGATGAGGATGAGGATGGTGATGATAATGATGATGATGATGGTGATGATGATGATAAGTAACTTGGTGTTCTACGCCTAGTCAACCAATACGGTTATAATTATCAGGGCGATAATAGTAATAACAATAATCATGGAAACACTTGTCAAGCACCTACCCCGAGGCTCAGGGCGCTGAACAAACATAATGTTAACACACATAATGTACGTCGAGATGGAGAATGTTATTCGCAGTTTAACTTCTTCTCGATCGCCGCTTACTATCCGCAGTTTAGCAAAAGCTAACACAATGTACGCATCAAGAAGGGTTAAAGCATAAATAAATATGTGCAAGATGCACGCACACGCACACACACACACACACACACACACACGCGCGCGCGCGCGCGCGCGCGAGGAGCGGGGATAGCTCAGTGGTTAGAGCGCGTGACTTGTGATTGAAAGGTTGCTGGTTCAAATCCCTGCATGAGCGGCGGCGAATTTTCTTCTCCGGGGTCAAATTTCTGTGCTGACTCTTACTCTGGTATGTCCGTTCCACCCCCGTGTTACCGCAGTAGCACGTAAAAGAGCCCAGTCATTCTGCCAAAAGTGCAGGTGGCACGTTACAGCTAAACACGGATGCACCTTATGTATGTGGCTTTGCATGAAGTGACATGGTGCATGGTTCTATGGTGTACACAGACCGCGCCGAGGCGGCAGCAGTCTCAAGTGGCACTAACCATGCCAGCGCTGTAAGTACACCACTTCGGTGGATATTCAAAAACGCGCTATAAAAAGCTATTCACACATGTAGAATCACATGCGAGCGCAATGAGGGGCTAGAGATGAGGACGATGTGATGTGTGATACTGGTGATGATGTATGAACGATATTGTTTTTAATACGGACGATGATGATGTGCGGTACTGATGATGTTATCTGTGATGATGTCCGACGGTACGGATGGTGATGATGATGTATGACGATGATAGTGGTGAATGGTGGATGCAAGGGTAAGTGTGTGGGATAGACAAACACCGTGATTGATAGACTGCTAGGAATCATAAACACGCTCATCATTTACGGTTCAAAAAGGACGCTATTTGTGTTAGCTTTCTGTTAAATTGTTGGTAACATTTCAGTCTCGATGTACATTGTGTGTGTCATATTATGCTTGTTCAACCCTTTTGATCCGTAGGGTAGGCGCTTTACAAGTGTCCATTATTATTATTATTTATTAGGAAAATACATAAACGAGTTTGTGTTTTGTCCTGATAAACAGCGTTCTTTTGAACTTTTAATGTGTTTGGATCATGTTTTAGAACGCTAGCAATCATTTTAGTTGTGCGTCAGAATTTTGTTTCAGATCTTTTTCCACCTACATTGTACACTTTTTGTCTTGCCCGAAATGAACGTCAGACATAACCACCAATTTTGATTGTGGTTTCTGTTGCTGTTGCAGGTGCGTTCATTACGATCCCGCTCACAGATAAAGAGCAGTACAATCCCATCAACGGAGTGTAGCAGAGAAGAGCAAAACAGTGGAAAGAATAAAGTGGCAACGTAAAATTTGAACACCAGTTCCCGACGGACTGCGTACGACAGCACGGAGCAGCTGTCATTTGGATGGCATTATACCGTAAACACAATCCCATGGATTCAGTGTGACACGCGGGCAACAGCTGCGGAAACCCACGTGCAGTGCAATCTGAAGAATGCTGGAGAATATAATATTGTGCACGCGTAGATTCTTAGCAACAAGAAGCTGAAGAATAAAAACGTTTTCGTTGGATGGTGTGAAAAACCACTCCCCGGACAAGTGGAGCGAGAGAAACGCCGACTGCATTGTGATTTTTTGTTTCAGGGAAGTATTGAAAATGGCAAGACAGGCGGCATTATGACTAGGATTCGAACCTTACTCCTCGGGCTTCCAGGGCGTCTGTGAACAGCAAACACGTGATGCGATATTACCCGCCAAGGTTGGATAATGTTAATCCGTTCTGAATCAGAATAACCTGGGCCCGGTTTACAATACTGCCTGAGCCCGAATGCATGACAAGTGCCTTAATGTGTTCAGGAGCAGATCGCCTGGATGTTACTTTATTGTGATGAGATATTAGCAAGCTGATGTGGACAACAAGAGAAAAAAGAAAAAACTTTCGCGGGAGTATTTTGTATCCCACAAGGAAGCGTCAGCGAATCAGGAATTTGTTACTGTTTAAATTATGTGATGCGATATTATTGGTCAAAATAAGACTTGTACATTTTCGAATTGTAAAGTATGAAGATGGACTTTTGCGTCACACATAGCAAACCTGCACTTTGTTGGACTTACCTCGGACCACGTGTGCGTATGTGCGCGCGCGCGTTTGTGTGTGTGTGTGTGTGTGTGTGTGTGTGTGTGTGTGTGTGTGCGTGCGTGCGTGCGTGCGTGCGTGCGTGCGATCGTGCGTGCGTGCGTGCGTGTGTTGTGTGTGTGCGTTCGTGTGTGTGTGTGTGTGTGTGTGTGTGTGTGTGTGTGTGTGTGTGTGTGTGTGTGTGTGTGTGTGTGTGCATGAGCGCGGGCATGCGTGCGTGCGTGCGTGCATGTGTTGTTTCTTTGTTTCTAACGTGTACAAATTCTCAAGTCATGTCATAACATTATTTGCTATTTATGTTTCTTACCAGCAGGGTGCGCGACAGCGAAGTATTTCAACAGAACAAACAATATGTTTTCATCTGTCACAGTCTGAACTTGTGTGAGATTGTCATCTAGCCATCATCTGCCATATTTACCCTTTTTGCAAATAACTGTCAATTGCCTTGCTTCTGTGGAACTGAAGAAAAGACTACGGATACTACCAGTCATGCAATATCCTCAAGTTTAAAGGAAGAGTGTGCACTGTGCCGAGCAACATTACTGTCAGCAAACTGTTCTTCTTCTTCTTCTTCTTTTTTTTATTTTTTTATTTTTTTAAACAGAATCTTATGTGACTGCGGATGCAAATTGCGTTGTTTGTTATTAATGTAAATGTTATCCTTTAAAAGTACCTGTTTTATACACGCCGTGGAGCATTCTGAGTTTGTTATACGTCAGCATTTTGTTAATATTCATATTCAGCGATACCCGCATTGACTGTCAGATCTTGAGTATGCACGACGTGTTTTTGATTTTATTCCTTCTTCTGTTTTTCTTTAAAGATTTTTTTTTCTTCTTCGGTTTTTGTTTATTTGTTTGCTTTTCTTGGGGATTTTTGTTTTGTTTTGTTTGCTTTTTGTTTTGGTTACTCGTGTTGAATCATTCAGACACTGTTATTGGTATAGATATTTAAGTGTACGTTTGTAGTGATATTACACAGCTGAATAACCCTGGGTACCCGAAGAGAGTGCAATTAATTCGTGGATGACAGTAGGTCGTACACAACCCTCTTTGACAGTTAATGATTTCTCTTTGGTTTAAACAAAAATGTATTCGAGACAAAATAAAGACACAATGAATCGTTACGTGCTTGCCAACAAGCTTTCAGCTTATAGATTTCATTTTGGTATTTTGTTACTGTTCCTTTTCTCTCTCACGCAAATGCAATACTATGGGGAATGTGAAGTGCTTACTACTGTGTGTTTGCCAACCAAACACTTCCCCAGTCTCCCACGTGAGGGTTGATGTCAGAAAACTACAGGCGGCAGTTAGCGTCTTAGGTCAGGATTCATAGCACAAGAGTTTTAGCGTTACAGCAACCCATCCATTATCATCAAACCCTCCCTCTTGAGCCACCCCCCGCCTTCTCCTTTCAAATTTCGGACTTTCTGAAGCGTCATATTAACCTACCGTTCGGTTCCAGTTAAAGTGGGTAAATGCAATATTATGACGGATGACTTTCTTGTTCTTAGTCCTGAGGTGAACCTGTAAGCGCCAAATTAACCTACCGTTCGGTTCCAGTTAAAGTAAGTAAATGCAATGTTACGACGGAGGATTTTCTTGTTTTTAGTCCTGCGATGAACCTGTAAGCGTCAAATTAACCTACCGTTTGGTTGCAGTTAAAGTAGGTAAAAATGCGATGTTATAACGAGGACTTTCTTGTTCTTAGTCCTGAGGTGAACCTGAGGTGTGCGGTCTACGGAACGTTGTATAAAACCCAAGAACTAACCAAATCCTTCTTCTTCTTCTTCAATCTCAACTGGCTAAGCAGTTCTTCTGTTAGAGAAGTTGAGTGCTGAGAGTATTTTCCCTGGCAAGTCCCGTTACGGCTGACTGGGAAATTAGGACATAAATATAATTATGAAGAAACAGTTCTGCGAGCATGTTTCTCCTTGTGTGTTCGTTCGTTAATTCGTTCGCCAGGTTGCTTCCTGAGAGGTATTGCGGGGGGACTTAAATCTCCTAGGAGGTTGGGGCAGAGGGAAATTACACCTGGCGTTGCACTGTCGCCGCCAGAATGACTCCTGCATCGGTGTGAGTCATTTCAGTATTTCAGTTCACTCATTGTGGAGGGAACACAGTCGCCATTAGACTGTGCCCATGAACCACGAGAAAGCAGGAGGGCCGAAGTGGGAAATCGAACCGGCATCCGTCAGCTTACCAGCCTAACAACACCTTAGCGTTAGGCCAAACAGGGTCACTGCCGGGTGTGCCTGTGCACAGTGAAGGGTATTAATGTTACTGAATTGGTCACTCTTCTGTGAGGATGTGACCTTGCTGAGTTTGATCGGCCTGCCATTTGCTAAATGCCAGGTACTAATAGTCAAGTCAGGTCAAGTACTTCTTTATTCCATTCAAAGAAAAAACGTGGTAGTTATAACGTAGTAGTAACGTTAAAAAAAATCTTTAAAAAAAAACAAAAAACAAAAACAACTAACGTAGTAGTAACATTAGCGTAGTAACGGTTAATTGGTTTGCGTCGTGCAACTTTAATCGCGAGTTAGTGACCCCTTTCGTTTTGTTAGATTAACATCCCTCTTCCCCCACCCCCCCGCCCCCCACCCCCCAGCCCCCGCCGAATATACGTGTTTCGTGTTCCATCTCTGTCAATAAGCACATTCTCAGTCATGTGAAAACATTGGACATCTTGAATCCATGATGATTTAAAATAGGTCCGATTGTTTTGTTCATGCGCCGTGAGTTACAAATAAGATGTTTTTTGTTCAGTTTTTAGCGGGAGGCGGAGGAGGGGGCGGGGGGAGTGGGGATGGGGAAGTGGGGACAGGGGTGGTTGGGGGCGGGGTTATTATTTGGTTGTTGGGAGGGGGTGAGGCACGTGACTTAGCAGAGCCGTTCGCAATTGTTTTTCGCGTCATGCATCTCTATAGCATGGGGTTTTTACCGACCAGTATGGCGTTTTATGGCCTAAAGAAATAGAAAAACAGTTAAACCTGCAAATTTACCAAAGGATGAACAGTTTTTAGTCAAACAAAAAGTATCCTGAAATTAATCAGCATTGAACCCGCACAGTTTGTTGCAAGTATATTAAGTGTACAAAGCCCAAATCAATAGATGTCATAATGGTATAGGAGTAAAAACAACAATTCATACCGTCACAGCTTCTTCTTTTTTTGGTGCGGGGGGGAGGGAGGGTCCTCTGTCTGTCTGCGCCGCCGCCCCCCCCCCCCCCCCCTCTCTCTCTCTCTTTAGCAAGGACTAGTTAGTTTTTTGATAGAACTTAAACTACAGTTCTTACAAAATAAAGTTTTCGAGTTCTCTCTCTCTCTCTCTCTCTCTCTCTCTCTCTCTCTCTCTCTCTCTCTCTCTCTCTCTCTCTCTCTCTCTCAAATAAAGAACTGCCAGTGCCAGATGTAAGATCAGTTTATGTAACTGTATGAACCGTATATTGGTTTGAGAAGTTTGTGCACATTGTGCACAACTAATTATTTGACCAATACCGAACAAAACGTAGAGCTGATTATTTAACAGCGAAGAAAAACGTGTAATTGAATATTTATTACCGAACTGTTTTATACCGAACAGATGTACAGCCGATTATATTACGCCGGACTGAAGTACAGTCTATTATTTTACAGTGAACGGAAATACATTCGGTTCTTTCATACACAACTGAATTTTACACTGAACGGAAATACATCCGGTTCTTTCATACAAAACTAAAGTACATCCTTTTTTTTTTCTTTCTTCTTTTTTAAACTGAAATGAAGCAGATCCATGTGTCTTACACCGGACTAAAACACAGATTTTTTGTTGTTGTTGTTGATTTTTTAAAATACTGATTTAAAGTATCTGATCACTTTACAAAGTACAGCTGACAGTTTTAGTTTGCTGAACTGAACTGACATTTTATATCTAACTGAAGTACGTACTTGGTAAATACGTGTAATACAAAAATGAAATACAGCTGACCGTTTTATACCGAACTGAAGTAAACGTAGTATCAGACTAAAAGTACCGTTGACCTTTTTATGGCGAACAGAAGTACAGCCGATTGCCTTCTACCTGAAGTGAAGTACAACCACCTATTTTACAGCGAAGGACTGCTGATTGTTTTACAATGAAGTACACCTGCTTATCAAACTGAAGTACAACCATTTATTTTACAGCGAAGGACATTTGATTGTTTTACAGTGAAGTACAGCTGATTGTTTTATACCGAAGTGAAGTACAACCATTTATTTTACACCGAAAGACAGTTGATTGTTTTACAATGAAATACAGCTGATTGTTTTACACCGCACTGAAGTACAACCATTTATTTTACTGCGAAGGACAGTTGATTGTTTTACAGTGAAGTACAGCTGATTGCTGTACACCGAACTGAAGTACAACCATTTATTTTACACCGAAGGACAGTTGATTGTTTTACAATGAAGTACAGCTGATTATTTATACCGAACTGAAGTACAAACATTTATGTTACAATGAAGGACAGTTGATTGTTTTACAGTGAGTAAGTAAAAAAGTTGGTGTTTTACGCCCAATCAACCGGCACGGTTATATCAGGGCATGTTTTACAGTGAAATACAGCTGATTATTTTATACCAAACTGAAGTACAACCATTTACTTTACAGCGAAGTACAGTTGATTGTTTTACAGTGAAGTACAGCTGACTGTTTTATATCGAACTGAAGTACAACCATTTATTTTACAGCTGAGGACAATATATTTTTTACAGTGAAATACAGCTGATTACTGTACACCGAACTGAAGTACAACCTTTTACTTTACACCGATGTACACTCATTATTTTACAATGAAGTACAGCTAATTGTCCAACTGAAGTATAACTGAAGTATAACCATTTATTTTACAGCTGAGGACAATAGATTGTTTTACAGTGAAATACAGCTGATTACTGTACATCGAACTGAAGTACAACCATTTGTTTTACACCGACGTACACTCATTGTTTTACAACTGAGTACAGCTAATTGTCGAACTGAAGTACAACCATTTATTTTACAGTAAGGACATTTGGTTGCATTACAATGAAGTACAGCTGATTATTTTAATACGAACTGAAGCGCAATCATTTATTTTACAGCTAAGGACAGTTGATTGTTTTACAATGAAGTACAGCTGATTTGTTTACACCGAACTCAAGTACAACCATTTATTTTACACCGAAGGACAGTTCATTGTTTTACAATGAAGTGCAGCTATTATTTTACACTAAACTGAAGTAACTAGCCGATTGTTGTTGTTTTTTCTTTGTTGTTGTTCTTGAAGTAGAGCTGAAGTACGACCGATCGCTTTATGTTGACGTAGCGCTGTTTATTTTACATGCAACCCTGGTACAATCACACCGAAGTAGAGGTGTATAATTATTTTACACCGAGATGAAGTTCAACCGGTTGTTTTACATTAAAATACACTACAGGTGCTCATTTCCCACAGAACTGAAGTATTCCTCTATCATTGAATCCCGGAAAGAGAACGAAGTACGCCCTTAGAAACCATAAGGCATAATTATTAGGGAGGGGGGGAAGGGGGTATGGAGGTGGGGGAGAAGGAGACTATTATACCTATCGCTACACTGTCATCACCAGAATGACTCCTATATTAAGATGGGCAGCGATGAGAGCCATTTTAAATGTTTCATTAATTGTGAGGGACAAAGTCAAGAGACAATGCCCACAGACCACAACTTTTTTGAAGAGATAGGAGAGCCAAACCGGATTCGAACCGAGGTCCCTCTGCTTACCAGCCTAAACGCCTTACCGCTAAGCCAAACTGGCCGGCAAGGGACCGAGCTCCCCTCTGAATATTGACTTTGGCGATTGTGTAATTGTTGTGTGTTCGTAAAGGCATAAACTGTGTGGAGGAGATCGTTTTATACCCCATTAGTCATAACGTCAACCCATTCCCCTTATCAGAACCCGCAGGAAAGGACACTAGACCCCTGTTGATATCGAAGAGTAGCCCTTTGAAATGATAACCGCTCCTCGGATCAAGAGGAGGGTAGGACCAGCACTGCACATTTTGACTGCGCCTTTTGCAAACTTCTTAGGCGCTACACATTGGCAATCAGTCTCTTCGAGGCTGAAG
>OY757552.1:7791749-7799249 GCA_963584105.1 Alviniconcha strummeri
TGATATTAGACTGAACTTACGATTATCAAAATACTAACATAAGTCAATAAATTACATCAAAACAAGAACAAACATAAACCAGATTGAATATACACTTGTTTGTAGTGGCGAAAATAAACATACACATGTATATGTATCCATGCACCTAGTTATTTTCATCTGATCTATATTTCACACACGCAGAAACACATGCATGTACATATAATAGTACAGATATGACATTAATTCTAGTGTGTACGAATTCGTACACACTAGAATTAACATCGTATCTGTTTTGAAGATAAGAGAACATCTAAAACTGCTGACTGCACATTATTGGTGGCTCCTCATTTTCCGGCTCTATCAGCCCAATCATTAAAACTTGGTCCACAAAGTGAAGGAATCCAACATAAAGTAACACCTGTACCTTTTATAAATAAGCAATGAACCAAATGCTGTATCTTTTAAGCTGGCCTTTCTACAGAGCTCAGGAGCTGTGTGCATGACCAGGGAGGTGGGCCTGGGTTCTCATTCCTTATCCTATTCTTCCGCTGTCCCTAATAAGCCATACTGTTTCTGTGGACGTAAAGCACTATGAAAGAAGAAAGTTGGCTGATTGTTGCTTTACGTCCACAGAAACCGTAGGCTTATTAGGGACGGGGAGCCCAGGACGTCCACATCGACTTTCACACAGCTCCTGAGCTCTGAAAGAAGAAAAAAGAAGTAGCTGTTTTTATACGCACAAAAAGACAAGATCGAGACAGAAAACGGTGCATAGTTTTGGTAATGCAGCTGTCCTTCCCAAGCACCCCCCTCCCCCCCAATTAAAAAAAAAAAATTGTACCATCCAAAGGTACCAAGACACAGAAAACAGTACGTGGTTTGGATTATGCAACTGTCCTTACGTACGCAATTGTAATACTAGATCAACTTCCCGCCTCCTACCGCCCCAAAAAACAGAAACAACAATAAAACAAAAAGCAAACAAAAAACCTCAAAACGACAACAGCAGCAAGAGACAAAAACAACAACATTTTTACACCGTCCAAACGTACCAAGAGACAGAAAACAGTATGTGGTTTGGATTATGCAACGGCTTTTACATAGCCAATGGCAAAACTAGACCAACTTCGCGCCTTCTACCACCCCCATCCCCAGACAAGTAAGTTGATGTTTTACGCCCAGTCAACCGGTACGGTTATATCAGGGCGATCATCCCCAAACAACAACAACAACAAACAAACAAACAAACCAAAGCACAACAACAAACAAACAAGCAAAAACTAAATCTGCTCCGTTCCAACCGTTCCAAGAGACAGAAAACAGTATGTGGTTTGGATTATGCAATGGCCCTTACATACCCAATGGCAAAACTAGACCAAATTCCCGCCTTCTACCACCCCCATCCCCAAACAATATAAAAACAAAAATAGTATGCGTAGTATGAAATAACGTAACTGTCATTTTATGTATTTAAAGACCAGAGACAGAGAGAGTGTGTGGTTCGGATCAGGCAAGCCTCAACCTACAAAAGGCGGGCAGACAACGGTGTAAGATTTGGACTCCCACTAGGCACCCAGACACAAGAAAGAGAAAAAGGTGCATGTATGTCTAGATGACGCAGCTGTTGCTTTTTTGGCATCCAAAGAAAACAGAAAAATGCCTGTCAAGATAATGCAGATGACGTTATAGGTTGCCAAAGACAACAAAGAAAAAACGGTGCGTGCATGTCCAGATATTGCTGACGTTATAAAAATTATATACGTAGCCAAATACAACTGAGAGAGAACGGTGTATGCACGTCAAAGCAATGCAACTATTGTTACAGGTAGCCAAAGACAACAGAGAGAAAACAGAGCGCGTATGTCCAAATAAGGCTGACGTTATACATAGGCAGCCAAAGAAAACAGAAAACGGTGCGAGCATGTTTGGATAGTTGCTGTCGTTAAAAGCAGCCAAAAGACAACAGACAGAAAACGATGCGCGTATGTCCAGATATCGCTGACCTTATCGGTAGCCAAAGACAACAGAAAGAAAACAGTGTGTGCAGCCAAAGACACATGAAAACGGTTTGTGCATGTCCAGATATTGCTGCCGTTACAGATAATGCTAGCAACAACAACAACAACAACAACAACAACAACAATAATAATAACTCATATAGCGCTGTACCCGTAAAAAGTGGCGAGTTTGCGACAATGAAAACGTTGGTTAGCCAAAAGACAATAGACAAAAAACGTTACAGGTAGCAATTTTTTTTTTTTTTTTTTTTTTAAACGGTGCGTGTATGTCCAGATATTGCTGTCGTTACAGGACTAGGTCGGCGAAAGACAACAGAAAACGGTGCGTGTATGTCCAGATATTGCTGACATTACAGGTCGGCAAAAGACAACAGAAAACGGTGCGTGCATGTCTAGATATTGCTGACATTATAAGCAGCCAAAAACAATACAGAGACAAAACGGAGCATGCAAGTTAAGATAACGCAGCTGTCGTCGTTACAAGTAGCCAGAGACAATTAAGAGAGAGAGAAAACGGTGCCTGGTCTGGGAAGGTCAACTGTCCTCAAACACGTACTCTACCCTACGGACTTTTGCTGTCCTTGTGTACCCCGCAATGCTCTCTCCTACCCTCTCTCCAATGACCATGTAAGGAAGAGGGCAAGGCGGAGAAGGCTGGTCTGTTTACGAGGTACACGTCGCAGCCTCTGACGTACTTTGGGTCTGCCGGAGGCCCAACATCCATCAGCGCTGCATACCGATAAAGAGCAAACTTAAAAGCCAAATCACTGTCTGCTCCTCCTACCGGCGAATAAAACAATACTGTTTTACTGTCGGAGATAGTTAAAAAAATAAAATAAACGACGTCAACGTTCAGAATTATCTTTGAACAGAATTAAGTCCGGATGTTTGAATAATCTTGGTCTTTTTGTGTGTTTCTCGTTGCGATAATCGGGTAGGTCTGTACTATGCGCGATGACAGTGATCATTATCTTACACCTTGTACAAGGTATGCATGCGTCCTTGTAGACGTGGATTTTGGACCAACCAAAACACGGCGAAGCGAAGCAAGACCTCTCGTGTTGTCGACCAAAAGGAAAGGCGACCATCCACTGCTGTACGCGAGTCATTGCCCTTGGCCTCTCGGAATCTGGACAGCACCAGCAATGACCTTATTTAGGTCGACTAAGTCAATACTTTTCCAGTCGCTCATGGTTAAGGAACTGCAACTAAATGACAATAATTAATGCTGAATTGATTGGTATGGGTGTCGGGGAGTGGTGGTGGTGGGTGGGTGAGGGGAGGGAGGGGGCGGGGGGTGGGGGGTTAGGGGGGGGTAGGGGGGTCGGAGTGAGGGACGGGGGCGAATTGTGGAACAGATATCCACCGTCTCATCAGAAGCCGCGAAAGGTAAGGCTAAGCCGCGTCCACGATACTGTGCCATGAAGATATTGAAATGGGGAGGGGGTGAGAGAGAGAGAGAGAGAGAGAGAGAGAGAGAGAGAGAGAGAGAGAGAGAGAGAGAGAGAGAGAGAGAAAAGAAGAAAAAAAGAATTGTTTTGTTCTAATAAATAGCGAGCTTTCGAACCTTTTATGTGTTTGGATCTGTTTTAGAAAGCTAGCAGTCATTCTTGTTTCTTTTCTTCTTTTTCAATTTTTTTTTTTTCAATTGAAAATCATTCATAAATATAAGACCACCTTGGTTTTGTGCAACCGCCTTGCTTTAGTGTGCAACCGTTTCTCCACACATGTGCATACTGTCGTATATGTATTCAAGTGAAATTATTTGTTGAACAGAGCATACGAATTCCGCGGGCACTGGCATCGAACTTTCTTTTTCCCAAAACTATAGACCTGCTATGTTTCCGTTCCGTGGTGCTGTCCTCATCTGTCTAAGGTGCTGCTCGTTTTAAATTGTGTGTAAATTAAGTGTTGTATAGTCAGTATTCTCGTGTGTGCGAATGCCTGTGTGTGTGTGTGTGTGTGTGTGTGTGTGTGGTGTGTGTGTGTGTGTGTGTGTGTGTGTGTGTGTGTATGTGTGTGTGTGTGTGTGTGTGTGTGTGTGTGTGTGTGTGTGTGTGTGTGAGGACAGGGAGGGGGGGTGCGGGCATGTGACAGCCACGGGATCCCGGCATGTACCAGAACATTCAGATGACCCAGATTCACCCATTTACTGATTCAATTGCCCTTGGCTTCACGACTGATCAAGTACCGACAATAATTGTAGATCATCATTCAAATGACTCCCAATATCGATTATTTACGAACTGAATGACCTTAATTTTTACGATTTAAAACTAAAACAGGATAATAAACAAGCAGAACATCTTTCAAACGACTCCCAAGTTCGTCACGATCGGAACAAATACTGAACAGGTTTTCGCGGCTCAGATCGTAATCAAATGATCCTGAGTTCGTTCATTTGACGACTTTTTGCCCTTTACATTACGTCCTGGACAAGTAATGGGACAATAAGATATAGCATAACATTATTCAGATGACTCACAGATTCGGAAAATTACACGAATCCCCCTTCACTATACGATCCAAACAAGTACCGGACATTGAATTGGTGATGAAAAAGATCATTCAGATGACTCACATGTTCGGAAAATTACACGAATTCCCCTTCACTATACGACCGAAACAAGTACCGGACAATGAAATCGGTTCTGGAGAGAGAGAGAGAGAGAGAGAGAGAGGACATCAAAACACAGTATTAATATCCACACATTTGTCATCATGCAAAAACTAGCCCTCAAATAAATCAGATAACAAACAAACGTGTTTGAAAGCAACGAACATTACCGTCGAAGCGAACTTGATTGTCAAAAACAATATAAATGAACGCAGATGTACCAAAGTTGGCATTCGTAGCACTCGTATTATCCAGTTCGGCCGCCGATATCACTTTGATTGTTGATATCAGTCAAACATGTTTATCAGCGTCCAAACAACTGCACGTAAGTGACTAGAGTTAACTCCACCGCTCACGTTAATTTTGACTATGTAAGACAAAATGTAATTATTTACTGCTGCTGTAAATGAACTTTACCCGTTAAGGTCAGTTAGAACTGAAGGTAGATGCTCTTCCCCGCCTCCCCCAAAAGGAAAGAAAGCTTGGTACTGGGCAACCCCGGTGCCCAGTTCCAGGCGTTGGAGCTAGGTACCTGCTCCTGGGGCCAGATTCAAACCATGGCCCAGAATGGAGCGGCGTGTGGAGAAGAGACGGCTGCCATTTAGGATGACAGACAAGCAGCCTAGTCCCATGGGGTGGGGGTAGGGGTCTGGGAGTGGAGCTTGCGGGAGAGGGATCCAACGAGAACAATGAATACTGACACAGTACTTCATGCCATTTTCCGCCGAAACGAAAAACAAGCAAAACAAAACAAACAACAACAACAAACAACAAAACAACAACAACAAAAACACACAAAAAACAAAAAACAAAACAAAAAGAAGAAATAGTGGTCACTTACTCACCCAGGAATTGTAGCGCCCTCCTAACACTCGAGGCTCTTGCATCGGTTCATTATAGCCATTGCCGCTTGTCCACAAAGGTTGTCCACAGCCGTTGGTTGTCTCCCTCGAAAGCCTCAAGATTTCCAGAAATGTTTTCTGCAACCGTTCACTGTCTCCCTCAAGAGGCCGCGGGGCTTCCACAAAAGTTCCCAACAACAACCATCTCCCTCGAGACGCCTCGAGGTTTCCACAAATGATCTCCACAACGGTTCGTTGTCTCCCCCGAGAGGCCTCGTGACTTCTACAAAGATTCTCCACAGCCGTTGGTTGTCTCCTTCGAAAGGCCTCAAGGCTTCCACAAAGGGGTTTCCACTGTTTTTCGTTGTATCCCTCGGGAGGCTGCGTGGCTTCCACATTGTCGCCCTCAAGAGGCCGCGAGGCTTCCACAAAAGAATTGCCCACAACAGTTGCCTCTCGAGAGAGGCCGACAGACTTCCACAAAGGTTCTCCACAACCGCTTGTTGTCTCCCTCGAGAAGCCTAGTGAATTTACCAAAGGTCCTCTACAGCCGTTGGTTGTCTCCCTCGAAAGGCCTCAAGACTTCCAGAAACGTTTTCCACATCCGTTCGTTGTCTCCCTCGAGAAGCCTCGTGAATTTCTGAAAGGTTTTCCTCAACCTCCCTCGAGAAGCCTCGTGAATTTCACAAAGGTTCTCCACAACCTCCCTCGAGAGGTCTCGCTCCCTTCAGAAACCTCTCCGTGGATCATCATCGCCAACTCTCTCTCTCTCCCTCTCTCTAAGTCGTCATCCTATGCGCGTCCCCTTTTCAATTCCCTAATGAGTCTGCCTGCGTTCTCGTCACTTCTTCTTCTTCTTCTTCTTCTTCTGCTTCCGCGCTGCATTGGCCATGCCAGCTGGTCCGATTGGTTGCCATGGTGATATCGGCAGTCCGCCGCATACAGGGACTCCATCCGCCCGACTCCATAGCTTCTCCAGCGGGTCCACCGGCTGGAGACAAGTTCCAAGTCGTTGCGTTGCTCTCGAAACGTGTCCTGGCTATTTCCACCTTCTTCAGTCTCGTCAGGAAAGTGGTTCTTTGCCGTAAACGCTTTGCATCCAGACAGTTGTTCTGACACAGGAAGGCAGAGAGCAGGTCCTCGTTCCTGAATGGTGTTGGGACAGATCTTTTCACGCGGATGCGTCTTGGCCCAGGCACCTAGTCTGGAAATTATCCATAAAGCTGTATAAATATGATTAACTATATCTGTGTGAACCGGCTTGGCCTAGTGGTAAAGCTTTAGGCTGGTAAGCAGAAGGGCCTCGGCTCGATTCCGCTTCGGCTCTCCTCTTCAAAAAGGTTTGTGGACACTGTCTTGTGACTTTGTCCCTTACAATTAGTGAAGCGTTAGAATGGCTCTCATCGCTGCCCATCCTAATGCAGGAGTCATTATGGTGGTGACAGCGTAGCGACAGGTATACAATCTCCCCCTTCCTCCAACTCCGTACCCCCTTTCCCCCCTTTCCCGCGTCCCTAATAAGCCTTATGGTTTCTGTGGACCTTAAGCACCATGTTTACTTAATTTACATGCATCTGTGTTCAAAGTCAACAATAGACAGACGCTCAGATTATTGGTTTTTAATGCCCAGTCATCCACAACGGTTATACCAGGGCGAAATTAACAGAGGCAAAATGAACAAAATTAAGGAAAGGAAGGAACACCAAAAAAAAAAAAAAAAAAAAAAGACAGAGAAAGAAATCGCCGATGAGTATTGAACCCGGCTCACTCGAACAGCACTGTACCACTACACCACCGATCATTGCTGTGTGGAATTGGTAAGTAAACATGGTGTTTAACGTGCACAGAAGCTACAAGGCTAATTAGGGACGGGGAAAAGGGGAGGGAGTGGTTATGGAGGTGGGGAAAGTGGGAGATTATATGCCTATCGCTACACTGTCACCACCAGAACGATTCCTGCATTAAGATGGGCAGTGTGAGAGCCATCTTAATGTTTGGTTAATTGTGGTGGACACAGTCACAGGACAGTGTCCACAAACCA
>OY757552.1:7804249-7806671 GCA_963584105.1 Alviniconcha strummeri
TTTAGATTATAAAAAAGGGGAAAAACTATATAATTATTAAGCTGGGCTCTGGGGAGATCTCAATTTCTGCTTCCGAGGTTTCACGAGACACAACGGGCCACCAGTCAAAACATGGGACTCTTACAATACAATATAACTTTAATGCCAAGTATCAATACAATTACACTAGGAATGTTTTGTGGTGCCAAGTACACTCATGACAACATTCACGCCAATCATAAAACATCATTAAATTACAACAACAGCAAGCAAAACATCCAGGTAAAAAATGTTCTACATCTAGTTCTACAATCTGGAAGTCGAGGACTCGATGGGGATCATCTGTTTTAAAATAAACCACTGTCGATCCGACGAGAAGGAAATTAACCAAGGTGTTTTTATCAGCAAATCCTTGATCCTCGGGTATAACCGAGCTACTTACTACCTAAATCCCCACGATGCCGCGTGTTTGGTCATCCGTTAGACCAGGACTCCATTGCAAAGCTTTGCGATTTTCGGGAACAGAATATAAAATCACAGTATCTAAATGCCACCGTCTTAGGTCCTCGCAAATAACTCTGAGCTCCACAAGTAAAAGATGACAGTACTGTTTGGAATTTGTGTACATTTTCAACAACAAAAAGGTCCACCAAAGTCAGTAATTATACGCGTAAACAAATATTTTTTGTGTGTTTCTGAGTACTTTTTGTATTATGTTTTTGTCATATTTTGACCATGTGTATCCAAAACACAGTATTTTGCCGTTTGCTGTGTAGCACTCTCACCTTAATGAGATGGGTCACGGCGGATCACGAAATCGAGAGCGAGATAGGGGACAATACTGATCTGGAGTTACTCTAAATGAGCTAGGTCACGGCGGGTCATGTGATGGAAAGGGGTATTGGATTGCCACTTTTGCAGTGTCCAAGCTAGGTATCAATCCTGTGAGCTGCCATGACCGAGATCACCGAGAATGACCTAAGGCCAATACTGTATCCATTCTCGCTTTCCATTTGGTGACCCGCCGTGACCTCTCTCATGCATACTCTTAAGAATGTCCACGGGCAACTTCCATCAATACCAACTAAGAAATGTGATCGGTTCTATTATAATTATTGTCATTATTGTTACAACTTTTAAAGACACACACTCTTGTCTGCTTGCTCGGATCGTAATTTGAACCTGATCGAGGCAAATTCTACTCGAGAAAATATATGCACTGAGCTGGGCCTATATGCATGTTGAGCAAAATCAGTTGTACTTGACAAAAACAATGTATTTCTATCGTAGATGAGCATTTGCAGATGATATTTTGCGACTATACACAGGACGTCTAAGCATACACCAGTCCAAATAGTACCATTAAACACGAGAAACGAATAATTTTCCTGCTCGTTTGATAAATCATTAAGACAAGCGAGAGATTCTACTGAACGAAAGCAATGTATACATTATTGTGTTGTTACTGTCAGAAAGGAAGTGAAAGAACAAAAACTGACTAAAACCATGGGCATACCTGTTAACATCATTGGAGGTAGTTTAGTACAACAAAAACTGACTAAAACCATGGGCATACCTGTTAACATCACTGGAGGTAGTTTAGTACAACTGGGATTTTGTCCCACTATGGTGAAACGCTCCCATGTACTGGAGGACACAAGCAGTCTGCTGTTTGAGGACACGTGCCCTCACACAAGCTCACGCGCCTTATTTTCACGTGAATGGGGATGACGGGCGACTGTAATAAGACATAGCATGCAACTCCTAGTGAAAGTAATAACAATATACTTTATTTATCCCTGCGTGAAATTAAAGCTGTCGTTCGATCGCACAACGAAGAACATATCTCAATAATTCTAAGTCATTAAACACACGCACATACCCACTCTTAGACATACGTACCCTTTCTCTCAATCTGCATACACTAATAGCAAACCCAAATTGTCCTGGAGTAATGCCTTCTCTGTCAAACCAAAACGTAAAAACTCTCAAATTAAATAAAAATCATTAGGTTCACACATCCACAACCCTCCCTTAGAAGGCTATCATCCTCAACAGACGTCTTGACGCAGGCGCACACCCAGTTAATGACTGGTATAATTTTCATTAAAAACTGACAGAGCCGAGGGTAGAAATGAGGCTTTATAACGGTTTGTGTTTGTTCTCGGAAGTAAAAATCTTCCACTCCTGTTGCTACGTCTGCTGTCAAACTAGTGTCTCATTGAGTGTGTAGGGTCGTTTAATATTTACATTAGTTTTCTGTACAGTCTCTTTTCGTGTAAAGTCTTAAAACTGTCCAGTGGCTTTCCCACAACATGACCTGCTTTTTTACAATCTTTTCCAATCTCCCTCTATCTAATTTTTGAAATATTCCCACCCCAACAGACAGAACCAAACATAATAACACTACATATTACAGCGTTATAAAAAGTTCCTAGCATAT
>OY757552.1:7806871-7829371 GCA_963584105.1 Alviniconcha strummeri
GAATGAGTGAGAGAGAGAGTGAGCGAGCGAGTGAGTTCTGCCTTTGTTTTTGTTTTTAAACGTCCCGTCAAAGTCGGACGGGGTCACTCACATCAGGACCAATCAAACCCTCAGTATTTGTTGTTTTTTTTTACACCAGTTCAGAACAACACAAGTCTCTAAATCGCACTTTTGTCTAATTCACTGTTATAACATCAAAAAAACAACCATTCGCCTATTAACACACAATAAGACACGTTTTCGTACGTCAAAAATCACGTGCACCTCAGCGACATTCATCTCAGCGACATTTAACTGTAACACAAGCTGCTGTACATGCGCGTCGTCACAGCTTCACTATCACACACACACACACACACACACACACTACTCTTAGAACAACGATGCGGCAAACCGACTTGGAGTTTTGGACCACAGCGTCAGAACAAGGCACCACTATACTCACAGAAAATCCAGACGGGCCCCCTCCAGTTGCTGTTGCCGCCAAACACCCCGCTGTCGGACTCCCCAGGGGTGTACCTCACCGTGAAGTACTCCTGTCCCACCTGCAGGCCGTAGGGCTGCGCTTCGTACTCCTGGGGCAATTGGACACACGGAGGTTGACTGGTCTTCTGGTTAAAAGGGCTTGCGTGATGACGAGGAGTCAGTATGTTGGTGTTTTACGCCATGCAGTCAACCATTATATCAGGGCGATTTAATGACGAGGAACGAGGAAGAGGAGGAGGAGGCGGAGGACAGTCAAACTCTAGTCTTTATGCGCCGTGTGTGTGTGTATGTATGTGTGTGTATGTATGTGCGTGCAGATCGTGCTCATGCACTGAATCATTCGTATGTATTTCCAGAACGCTTTATTCATTTTCATGCTTTTTTTCCCCAGAACAAAATATGGAAGAACCGTAACGTGTAGGCATGTATGTCACTGTAGGTAGGGTAATTGTCAAAGTCAGAGACATACATGTAGAAGCGGGGGGGGGGGGGGGAGATAGACAGAGAGGGAGAAGGAGAAAGGGAGACAAAGAGTGACAAACAGAGAGAAAGAGACACAGACAGACAGAGGCAGAGAAACAGAGACAGAGAGAGAAACAGCGAGAGGGAGAGAGAGCTAGAGACAAAGAAAGACAGGCAGACACACAGAGGAAGGGAGAGAGAGGGGGTGTGGGAGGGGCACTGACATTGACACATGTTTCACAAGGTACAGGAGGGACGGGGGGCGGGGGGTTGGGTGGGAAGAAACAAAGAGAGAGGGAGAGAGATAAACAGAGAGAAACGGAGAGAGACCGAAGCTGAAAGTTGTTCTGATATGGAACTCTTTAACACAACAAACAGCTTGCTGTAGCCTCAACGCTGAAGCTGTCTAGTGAGACGAAAATCTGCTAATGATGACAGTGGCAATGGCCCCTTAATCGAGGCCCAAAACAAGGAGAGCGAAGGACACCAGCAGCCTACCCTACTGGTACCCAGCACGAACCCTCACCTTGGACATCGAGCGGATGCCGTAGGGACCCAGAAACTGCTCCTCGGAGAAGACGCGGTCCAGGACGGACTGGACACGGGGCAGAGAGAGCACGGACAGGAACACCTCGTTGCTGTTCAGTCGGCACACCTGAGGAGCACAGAACGCAGAAAATCGTTACTTTCTGTGAATAACGTAGAAATCTGCCGCGGTTTGCTGGCTTCACAAAAAGCTCGAGGTGTGCCCGTCTGAGGACTTTAAAGAATTTGAGGTGTGCCCGTCGGAGGACTTTAAAAAGCTTGACCTGTGCCCGTCTGAGGAGTTTAAAAAGTTTGAGGTGTGCTCGTCTGAGGATATAAAAAGTCTGAGTTGCACCCGTCTAAGGACTTTAAAAAGTTTCAGGTGTGCCCGTCTGAGGATTTAAAAAGTTTTAGTTGTGCCAGTCTGAGGACTTTAAAAAGTTTGAGGTGTACCCGTCTGAGGACTTTAAAAAGTTTCAGCTGTGCCCGTCTGATGATATTAAAACGTTTCAGGTGTGCCAGTGTGCAGACTTTGAAACGTTGAAGCGTCAATGGACAACACATTCAGAGCTGCTCCAGGAATCTGCAGTCAGCGTCCTTGTGGAGTTCCGAGGCTTCTCCAAACATCGTGTTCGCTTCTTACATCTGACAAGTCCTTGGCTAAATACCTACCGCTGGTACTGTAACATCCGGAAATGCAGGATGGCAATACTGACCCTTGCACGGAACCCAACAGTCTGATATGTTCATGTTTGATACTGTTTTTAAACTAATGTTTAAAACGGAAGAGAAATCTCCAGTTCACTAAGCGAGTCGGCAAGCCGCCACTCAGCAAACTGGCCTAGTCAGCAAACTGCCACTTAGTAAACGTAGAAACTGCCACTCAGAAAAATGCCATGGTCACCAAACTGCCCCTCAGCAAACTGACAAAGTAGGCAAACTCCCACTTGGCAAAATGGCATGTTCAGCAGAAACTACCGTGGTCACCACTGCCACTCAGCAAAACGCACAGCTGTCTCCAGTGACGCCTGCCAATGCACGCATCTGTAACAATTATATGGACTCTAAACTGGTGCCCAGAAAATAAATGGGAAAATGGATGTGCGAATGATTAATTGATTGAGAATTAAGCCTTTATACACGCTTTGGATCCCTTTCGAGCAGAGTACATCGAGAGCAGAGAGACAGACCAACGATCACACACTTCTCACTCGCATGCTGTGGTAAGGATCCGTTTCTAGTAGAGTACATCGAAAGCACAGAGAAAAGACCCAACCACCATACATCTCGTGATCAGATTTCTACATTTAACTACTATGTGTAGAGTTGCACTTTTGGGAAGGGGTGGGTGGGTGTAGAGTTGCACTTTTGGGAAGGGGTGGGTGCGTACTTCGTTGGTATGAATATCCTTTGCTAGTTTTTCGCTTACGAGAGCTTACATGTATGCACTGTGTGTATCTGGCACTGTGAACACGCAAGGTTTTGCGTGGAAAGATTTTATGCGCTACATATATACATTTTCATTCATTTATTCATTCAGTCACATCTGTAACACAATGGTGTTAAGCCCTCTCCGACTGTGGCGATGGCCGCCTTGCGCGGCCATATGATTTATTGGTCAGGCTTGTTTTTTGTCGTTGGGGAAGTGATTGCCGTGAGGGACAGGTACGGCCGGGCAGCAGTCAGCGGTCACCGGGATGGCGAGGGGGGCTCGTTGATAAATGGGCTAGTATTTATGAACCGCCCTTGAGCAAAGAAAGTGGCGTCTTTTTATGTAACGCATGCGCTAGTATTGAACCCTTGTCTACATTACGTGTTAGCTTCTTATTTTTTTCTCTCTTTTTTTCCCTTCTTTTTCTTATATGCATTTTTATTGCTGATGACATTTCCGTCTCGATGTACATTATGTTATACTTTGCTTGTTCAGCGCTTTGAGCTGCAGGGTAGGCGCTTTACAAATTTCCATTATTATTATTATAAGAAGTACATCCCAAGGGAACTGATGATGACGATTTACACCTCTGGACAAGGTGACACGAACTGGGGGATTAATGGTTGCGAGGGACAGGTACGGCCGAACAAAGGTCACCTGATCACATTGACAAATGGGCTGGACTGACCGAGCTTTCCGTAACCAAAGAACCGTGTTTGTTTTTTAATATCGAATTTTTAAGCAACTTTCAAAGTAACTGCTGACATCGGCTGATGCTTCTGGATGGAGGAAGTACCACGAATCGTGACGGGGAAACAATTCCGGAAATACGACGAGAGAGTATATATTGGGCCGTATCGGCCGGGATGGTTACCGGTGAGCCGGTTTGGCCTAGCGGTAAGGCGTTAGGCTGGTAAGCGGAAGGACCTCGGTTTGATACCGCTTCGGCTCTCCTTTCTCTTCAAAAAGGTTGTGATTTGTGGACACTGTCCTGTGACTTTGTCCATCACTTCCTACTGAAACATTGAAATGGCTCTCATCGCTGCCCATCTTAATGCAGGAATCATTCTGGTGGTGACAGTGTAGCGACAGGTATATAATCTCCCTCTCCCCCCACCTCCATACCCCCTTCCCCTCCTTCTCCCCGTCCCTAATAAGCCTTATGGTTTCGTGGACGTTAAGCGCCATGTTTACTTACTTACGGGATGGCTAGCTTAGGCTCAGCAGTGATTCAGGGTTTCATCTAGGCTCTCTTGTAAAGTACTGTCCATCTTTCTCTAGGTTTAATTTTTGCTATTGTATCTGAAATAGTTGTCAGAGGGAAGCTGGACTATCACGTTTTGGACTCACTTCTGTTAGAGTGGCTGTATTTGTCCTGTGTGTTAAACGTAGTGTTACACGTCTCACTCACATGCTGTGGGTATTTGCTGAGAAATCTGTCAAAGTAGACGGCAGTGTTGGAGAGCCTCCTGAGCTTGATTTTGATGCAGGCCAGCAGAGGGACCAGGCCGGACATAGTGCGCAGCCGTATGGGCACCGGGCCCTCTGGGGTGTGCAGGACATCGTAAAAGAACCGGTCCTCCTCGTGCCATAAACCTGCAACGTTGGACATGCCATGAGACCGTCATGCCAACACTGTGACACCGTAAAATAGTACATGCCATGAAACGGTCATGCCAACACTGTGACACCGTAAAATAGTACATGCCATGAAACGGTCATGCCAACACTGTGACACCGTAAAATAGTACATGCCATGAAACGGTCATGCCAACACTGTGACACCGTAAAATAGTACATGCCATGAAACGGTCATGCCAACACTATGACATCGTAAAAGAACCGGTCCTCCTCGTGCCATAAACCTGCAAAGTTGGACATGCCATGAGACGGTCATGCCAACACTATGACATCGTAAAATAGTACATGCCATGAAACGGTCATGCCAACACTACGACATCGTAACACAGGTCATGAAACGGTCATGCCAACACTACGACATCGTAACACAGGTCATGAAACGGTCATGCCAACACTACGACATCGTAACACAGGTCATGAAACGGTCATGCCAACACAATGACATCGTAAAATAACACAGGTCATGAAACGGTCATGCCAACACTATGACATCGTAAAAGAACCGGTCGTCCTCGTGCCACAAACCTGCAAAGTAGGACGTGCCATCAAACGGTCATGCCAGCACTCTTCAAAAACACTGGTAAGTAAGTAAGTAACTTGGTGTTTTACGCCCAGTCAACCAATACGGTTATACCCGGGCGAGTCCAAACACTGGTATGGACACGTAAACAACGTAACAAAAACAGCTCAACCAAAAGCAGAAAAGTGTCCGACATCTCATTTTTCACCGTTTAGGTGCAGTTTAAGTAATAATAATAATGTACATTTATCATGCGCTCATCAACGCTCTGAGCGCTCACATGATACATATTAACCTAAATATGATATTCTATACACATGTAGAGCATAGTCCTACCAAAACAACCTACATAAAGTATTATAAAAAACAAAAAAACAAAAAACAAGAACGCACTACAAACACACACACACACACACAAACACACACACACACACAAACACACACACACACAAACACACACACACACACACACACACACACACACACACACACACACACACACACACACACACACGTCAAGTCCCACTGTTAAAGGCACGTGCAGTCCGAGTCACGACACGATGAAGTGTTGTTTTGTAGCTTGAAAAAGGGGCCTACCTCGACAATTCGCATGCTGTATTGTGTCCTAATAAATAACGTTCTTTTTAAGAGAAGGGGAAGTAGGGCATCCCAAGAAAACTCTTACCCCCTTCTTTGAACCACTGTCAAAGGGTCTGGACTGAAGACGGCACACAGTCAAACAAAAGTTACACAGGGGAAGAGGAGGAGGAGGAAGCCAGCAAAGCAATACCCTTCTCAGTGATGTTTTTTTGCGTTTCCTTCTCTGAACCACTGTCAAAGAGCTTGGACTGAAGACAGCACTGAGTCAAACAAATGTTACATAGAGGAAGACGAGGAGGAAGAGGAGGAGAAGCAGGAGGAAACCAGCAAAGCAGTACCCTAAATTTTCAGTGATGGGTTTTGGTTTCCTTCTCTGAGCCACTGTCAAAGAGTTTGGACTGAAGATAACACTGAGGCAAACAAAAGTTAGACAAAAGAGGAGGAGGAAGTGGCGGAAGAAGAGGAAGAGGAGGAGGAGGAAGTGGCAGAAGAAGAGAAAGAAGAGGAGGAGGAAGTGGCAGAACAGGAAGAGGAGGAGGAGAACTGAGAAGGAGGAGGAGGAAGAGAAGAGGAGAAGGAGGAGGAGAAGGAGGAGGAGGAAGTGGCGGAAGAGGAGGAGGAGGAGGAAGTGGCAGAACAGGAAGAGGAGGAGGAGAACTGAGAAGGAGGAGGAGGAAGAGAAGAGGAGGCGGAGAAGGAGGAAGAGGATGTGGTGGAAGGGGGGGGAAGAGGAGGATGAGGAGGATGAAGAAGAAGCAGCCAGCAAAGCACAATACCCTTGTCAGCGATGGGCTTGTTCATGGCGACGGCAACGTTGAAGAAGTGCTCGAGGAACTTGTAGACGAGGTCGCAGTAAACCAGGTCCACCTCGCTCAGCTCCACGGCGATCTGCAGCATCCACAGGCAGTAGCAGGCCATCCAGCCCGTGAAGTCCGCCTGCAGCGACACACGGAAAGTCCCGCTGTTAAAGGCACGTGCAGTCTGAGTCACGACATGCTGAAGGAACACACAGCAATCCCAGCGACACACGTCAAGTCCCGCTGTTAAAGGCACGTGCAGTCTGAGTCACGACATGCTGAAGGGACACACAGCAATCCCAGCGACACACGTCAAGTCCCGCTGTTAAAGGCACGTGCAGTCTGAGTCACGACATGCTGAAGGGACACACAGCATTCCCAGCGACACACGTCAAGTCCCACTGTTAAAGGCACGTGCAGTCTGAGTCACGACATGCTGAAGGGACACACAGCAATCCCAGCGACACACGTGAAGTCCCACTGTTAAAGGCACGTGCAGTCTGAGTCACGACATGCTGAAGGGACACACAGCAATCCCAGTAAATTAGACATGATGAAAGGACACATGCAGTCTCAACTGTGTGTGTGCCTATGTGTGAGTGTGCGTGCGTGCGTGCGTGTAAAGTACGAAAAAAAAGAGCGCTATCAAGTCCCACACGTCCTCACACAGAGCTACACTACACTCTTAATCACAGTCTACTACATATTATATTATACTAGCTAGATGGTGAAGACAGACTGTAGCAAGCCTACTACATATTATACTAGCTAGATGGTGAAGACAGTAGCAAGTCTACTACATATTATACTATACTAGCTAGATGGTGAAGACTGTAGCAAGTCTGCTACATATTATACTAGCTAGATGGTGAAGACTGTAGCAAGTCTACTACATATTATACTATACTAGCTAGATGGTGAACACAGACAGTAGCAAGTCTACTACGTAAATATACTATATTAGCTAGATGGTGAGCACAGACAGTAGCAAGTCTACTACGTAATTATACTAGCTAGATGGTGAACACAGACAGTAGCAAGTCTACTACATAATTATACTATACTAGCTAGATGGTGAAGACAGACAGTAGCAAGTCTACTACATAATATACTAGCTAGATGGTGAAGACAGACAGTAGCAAGCCTACTACATAATATACTAGCTAGATGGTGAAGACTGTAGCAAGTCTACTACATATTATATTATACTAGCTAGATGGTGAAGACAGACAGTAGCAAGTCTACTACATATTATACTATACTAGCTAGATGGTGAAGACAGACAGTAGCAAGTCTACTACATAATATACTAACTAGATGGTGAACACAGACAGTAGCAAGCCTACTACATAATATACTAGCTAGATGGTGAAGACAGACAGTAGCAAGTCTACTACATAATATACTAACTAGATGGTGAAGACAGACAGTAGCAAGTCTACTACATAATATACTAGCTAGATGGTGAAGACAGACAGTAGCAAGCCTACTACATAATATACTAGCTAGATGGTGAAGACAGACAGTAGCAAGCCTACTACATAATATACTAACTAGATGGTGAAGACTAGATGGTGAAGACAGTAGCAAGTCTACTACATATTATATTATACTTGCTAGATGGTGAAGACTGAAAACCTTCCTCTTTTCACAGTATTTCCGCCCCAACTAATGTCAGTACCCAGTTTCTGCTACAGTCAGTGTGTGTGTGTGTGTGTGTGTGTGTGTGTGTGTGTGTGTGTGTGTGTGTGTGTGTGTGTGTGTGTGTGTGTGTGTGTGTGTCTGCGTCTGTGTGTTTCCATATAATACCTTATGTAAACTGTTTTGGTAGGACTGTGCTCCACGTGTGTATAGAATATTGTATTTAGGTTAATACGTATCGTGTGAGCGCTCATGGCGTTGATGAGCACATTGTTATTATCATCACTACTACTACTACTACTACTACCACTACATATTATACCACACTAACTAGATGGTGAAGACAGCATGCAGATTACCTGCACAAGGGACCAGCCCTGGGGCAGAGGCCCCGACCTGTCAATCACGCTGACGTTGTCCATGCCCATGAAGCCACGCCCATAGGTGTTGGTGGAGTCGTACTCCTTGCTGCACCACCTGAGAGCGGAGTGGGGTGGGGGGGGGGGGGGGGGGGTGAAATTAATGACCAGGTCAGTTGTCGGTTGGTTTCAACACCCTTTTCATTCGTGAAAGCATACGTTATTTATTATCGGCAAACAATGACTGAGTAGTTAGTTTTGGCAGCGTCAGACAGGGAAATTTATGTACACAGACGCTCGGCGTGTGTGTGTGTGTGTGTGTGGTTGGGAGGGGGGGGGGAGGGAGAGAGGTCGGTTGAGTGTGTATATGTGTGTGTGTGTGTGTTGTGCGTGTGTGCGCGCGTGCGTGCATGCGTGTGTGTGTGCGTGCGTGCGTGCGTGCGTGCATGTGTGTGTACGTGTGTGTGTGCGCGCGTGTGTGCGCGCGTGTGCGTGCGTATGCGTGTGTGAAAAAGAGTACAGTACCAGGTGTAGTTGAAGAGCAGTCGGTGGAAGCACTTGCGGAGAAAGGTCAGGTCGTTGGCGCCCTCGCTGAAGTAGATGCGCAGAACGGCCCAGGGCTGCAGCGGGGGGTTGGGGTCCCCCATCTCAAACTCGCAGCCCGGCAGCTGCGCAGGCAGACACACAAACGCAGTTCAGCCACAGCCATGACGCGTGAACTCGTCTGGCCTGGTGATTTTAACCCTTTCAGGGTCAGGAGAGGAAGCGAATCTGTGTATGTTTCTGGCAGAGAACTGCAAAGTTCTAAGTGGAAAATATTAACCTGAGTGAAAAATAAATATAATCTTCTAGCTCTAGCAAGGAAAACGCACAAAACTGTATTATCAGAACAGTTTGTACAATTATCTTTCAAATGGTGCCATAATCAGTAAGAACACCTGAAGCGCACATATTTTTTCTGACAGAATACTCAGTCCCTGGACATCGAAAGGGTTAAGGCGTTAGGTCGGTAAGCAGAAGGACTGTACATAGATAGACAACCCGTCTCCTTCTTTCCGTATTCACGAAACAGCGCCGGGAATGGGGCTATAAGTAGATTAACTTAGATGGTGGTTTCGTCTAAGATACGTTAACAGAGCCCAAGTACGAACTATAGCGATTCCCCGTTTTGTATTTCCGAAACGGTATACTGTTTTCAAATGGTACAGACTATATATATTCTCATACAGTTTAAGGCTATCGAAACAACAGCGCTACAAGTGAATGTCGCCCTGCGTGACTTTGCCCCTCGTAGTTAATGAAACATCGAAACGGCTCTCATCTCTGCCCATCTTAATGCAGGAGTCATTCTGGTGGTGACAGTGTAGCGTAAGGTATAAAATCTCCCTCTTCCCCACCTCCTGGGGTCCCGGTCCCGGCAAGTACCCTCTTCGAAGACGGCTCGGCGTTAAACAAGTTTAACCAACCAACCAACCAACCAACTAACTAGCAATGATGTTAAATCTGTTGACGTAAGGTCCGACAAAGGCGAGGCGTAGGCACCCTTTGTGTTTGAAAGATTTACCGGAACGTTGTCCTCTCTTACTGCATGCATGCAAGGACATTACAATAAGCCCCGCGTCATCATCATCTCTCTCACTCATGTACAACCAAACATGCCCCTTCGATAATCAAAAGTAGGCCCCAATATATAATATATATTTCATTGTGAACTGTCGGTCGAAAAGTGGTGTGTTTCGTACGTGCACGCTGATTGGCTAATCGCGGTCTGACACTCCGACCTCAGCGATACGTTAACTGTTGGCCTGCACGAATGACTTTAACATCAAGCCTTGTTCCAGTGTGTGTCTTTTATCGGACATTGATTCGGCAGTTTGGAACGCTGAAGTTGGAGACACTTGGCAATAAAGCCAGGATTCTACTGTTGTACTGTACTACATGTATTACAATTTTATTTTATTTTTAACAAAGCGCTACGTACCTGTCAATTTGGGTGAGAGAGAGAGAGAGAGAGAGAGAGAGAGAGAGAGAGGGAGAGAATTTATCTGACATTGGGCAATCTGGAAAGCTGAAGAAGAAGACACTTGGCAATAAAGCCAGCGTTCTATTGTATTCTGTTGTACCATACTACATGCATTACAAAGATGAGTTTTCAGTGCACTCCACGTTTTAGAACAAAGTGCTACGTACCTGTCCTTTCGGGTGCATGTAGGAGTCTGACAGGAAGGTTGTCATTTGGGTCTTGGCGAATTTGGAGCTGAATCGTGACATGAGCACCGCTGCTATGCTCAGGTCCCAGCCAGCATACTGGAAAACACCACGCCCTCTGAACACTCACATCAGTTAAATAAAATTTAAAAAAAGGAACAGCACACAGTATCAAAGCAGCAAGTGGGCATCCAGAGTTGTACGCTACATAGTCGTACAATGCCTAATATTTTTTTTACTGTGCACACGATTTCTAGCATCAGAACCTTGGGAATAATAACTTGGTGTTTTACGCTCAGTCAACCAGTACGTTTATGATCATCAGGGTGGACTTTGGGATTAAGAAGAGGCACACACTCATCAACTCACTGTTGCTTTATAAGATCCACCGAGAAATCAATATAATTATTAAGTATCATCACCAAAATGGCGCGATTCCGGGTACTGATCTCGTCAAAAACAAAAAACAAAACAAAAACTGCGCATTCATTGTGTTAATGCCTATACTGACTGTCCAAAAAACCAGGACGAAACTCCAACGAACAAGGGTGGAAAATGAGAGGAGACAATAACCCAAGGAAACTCCCACTTGTCCGGCATGAGAAGAATGTGGTGGTTGTGGACGTGACTCCATTCGTAGTTGCGTCCCTTGGTTCCTCTGTTCGCTCGGCAGCGACGGTAATCTGGAAAGAACTGAACGTGAAGGACTGCAAACAGAGCTAAAGGCATAGATTCAGCACACAAGGGGGGCAAATGAATGCTCCGGGCTAACACTGATACCGAACAAATCTGTTGCCGCTTGGGTTAAAAACAGTAAGTAAGTAAACATGGTGCTTAACGTCCACAGAAACCATACGGCTTATTAGGGACGGGGAGAAGGAGGTTGGGGGGGAGAAGGGGGTATGAAGGTGGGGAAAAGAGGGAGATTATATACCTATCGCTACACTGTCACCACCAGAATGACTTCTGCATTAAGGTAGGCAGCGATGAGAGCCATTTTAATGTTTCATAACTGTGAGGGACAAAGTCACAAGACAGTGTCCACAGACCACAAATTTTAGAGAAAGGAGAGCCGAAGCGGATTCCAACCGAGGTCCCTCAGCTTACCAGCCTAACGCCTTACCGCTAGGCCAAACCGGCTCACTAACTGGGTTAAAACTTTGATTATTTATTTTTAATGTATGTCGATGTTTTTGGATTACAAAAGGTCTTATTATCGAGAGCAATATCTTATCTTAAAGTCTTGACTAATGATGCTCTGAGCATTTCCTTGTTTTAGACCTTATCTATACCCATGACCTTGGCCCTGTCTGGCCTCGATCCTCACCTGCTAACCAGCTTCTTACATCGAAGCAGTAGTACTGTTTGGACCACAGCAAGCCGGCTATGGCCTGGATACCGATGTTGCGCTCCTCCAAAGTCCATCCAGGCATTATCTGTGCACAAACACAGGCACGCATATCACATATGCACTCCCGCGCGCGTGCACACACACACACACACACACACACACACACACACACACACACACACACACACACACACACACACACACACACACACACACACACACACACACACACACAGTGACAAGTAAAACCAGTAAACAAAGAATAAGTACATGCACGACAGCAAGGAACCTGTGCTGTGGATAAAAGCAGCGACAGAGATAACCAAAAAAATGGGGGGGGGGGGGGGGGGGGGGGGAGAGAGACAGAGGAGGGGAGGGAGGAGAAAGAAAGAGAGAGAGAGAAGTAAAACTGTACTGTATGCAAGACAAAGCGGTAAGCCAGAAAGAAACTGCCATTCGCTGTTTAAAGACAACACGTGACAACGCTGTGTAATGCCCTACAGGTCTTCCACAGACAATTTCAATCCATGCAGACAACATGTAGCAACACAAGCAGTTTCAATCCATGAAGAAAACATAATTATGACAACACAGATATCTCTCAATCCAGGCAAAAAACCTGTGACAACACAGTTTCAATCCAGGCAGTCATGTGACAACACAGTTTCAATCCAGGCAGAAAACACAATTACGCAGTTTCAATCCAGGTAGACAGCATGTGACAACACAGACAGTTTCAATCCAGGCAGAAAACACACAATTACACAGTTTCAATCCTGGCAGAAAACACGTGACTACACAGTTCCAATCCAGGCAGACAAACAAACATGTGACAACACAGACGGCTCCAGTCCAGGCAGACAGACAAACATGTGACAACACAGCTCCAGTCCAGGCAGACAAACAAACATGTGACAACACAGACAGCTCCAGTCCAGACAAACAAACATGCGACAACACAGCTCCAGTCCAGGCAGACAAACATGCGACAACACAGCTCCAGTCCAGCAGACAAACAAACATGTGACAACACAGACAGCTCCAGTCCAGGCAGACAACCAACCATGTGACAACACAGACAGCTCCAGTCCAGACAAACAAACATGTGACAACACAAACAGCTCCAGTCCAGGCAGACAACCAACCATGTGACAACGCTGTGTAACCCCCTGCAGGTCTAGCTTCCACAGACAGTTCCACAATCTATCCCCAAGCGCTCACATTGTTGTAGTAGGCCTGCACCGCCTTCCTCTTGTTGGTGAACAGGTTCCTGAGCTCCGGCAGCTCCATGGACTGAGTGTGGAGGCAGGACTCGATCTTCCAGTACACAGAGGTCTTGGCCCCTGCGGCCACCTCCAGGCGATAGTGTGCGCCGCATTTGGTGCCAGCGCACAAAGGGTTAACCGCATCGGTCATACCTGCCCACGCAGAAAGCACCCGCGGAAGGAAGCTAAAATACGCCATCGGTTAGACAGAGCTGTAATATTTCTGGAACTGTTTCAGAGGCAACATTGGGGACACTTGTGAGGTGGAGTACGTGTGTGTGTGTGTGTGTGTGTGTGTGTGTGTGTGTGTGTGTGTGTGTGTGTGTGTGTGTGTGTGTGTGTGGGTGGGTGGGTGGGTGGGTGCGTGTGTGTGTGTGTGGGTGGGTGGGTGCGTGTGTTTGTGTGAGTGCGTGCGTGTGTGCGTGCATGTGTGTTGTGTGTGTGGGTGCGCGCGCGCGCGCGTGTGCATGCCTCTGTGTGTGTGTGTGTGTGTGTGTGGTGGTGTGGTGTGGTGTGGTGTGGTGTGGTGTGGTGTGGTGTGGTGTGGTGTGGTGTGGTGTGGTGTGGTGTGGTGTGTGTGTGTGTGTGTGTGTGTGTGAAATGGGGTTTAGGGGTACATCACACAAACCATAGGGAAAAGACCGGGTAGGGTTTAGGGGTACATGCAGTCACACGACTCACTGGGAGAAGACTGGGTGGATTTAGGGAATCACATAAATCATATTGAAGGAAGCAGGCAGGTAAATACAGGTACATAACGCCATGGGTCGGATGGAGACTGGTGAGGAAAACGGGTACAGACCTTGCACGATACTGGTGAGGAAATGGGGCACAGACATTGGTAGGGGAAGGGGTACAGACCTTGGTGAGGGAAAGGGGTACGGACCTTGCGTAACACTGGTGAGGGAAAAAGGTACAGACCTTGGTGAGAGAAAGGGGTACAGACCCTGGTGAGGGAAAGGGGTGCAGACCTTGGTGAGGGAAAGGGGTACAGACCTTGCACGACACTGGTGAGGGAAAGGTGTACAGACCTTGGTGAGGGAAAGGGGTACAGACCTTGCACGACACTGGTGAGGGAAAGGGGTACATACCTTGGTGAGGGAAAGGGGTATAGACATTGGTGAGGGAAAGGGGTACAGACCCTGCACGACACTGGTGAGGGAAATGTGTACAGACCTTGGTGAGGGAAAGGGTACAGACCTTGCACGACGCTAGTGAGGGAAAGGGGTACAGACCTTGGTGAGGGAAAGGGGTACAGACCTTGCACGACACTGGTGAGGGAAAGGGGTACATACCTTGGTGAGGGAAAGGGGTATAGACATTGGTGAGGGAAAGGGGTACAGACCCTGCACGACACTGGTGAGGGAAATGTGTACAGACCTTGGTGAGGGAAAGGGGTACAGACCTTGCACGACGCTAGTGAGGGAAAGGGGTACAGACCTTGGTGAGGGAAAGGGGTACAGACCTTGCACGACACTGGTGAGGGAAAGGGGTACATACCTTGGTGAGGGAAAGGGGTATAGACATTGGTGAGGGAAAGGGGTACAGACCTTGCACGACACTGGTGAGGGAAATGTGTACAGACCTTGGTGAGGGAAAGGGGTACAGACCTTGGACGACACTAGTGAGGGAAAGGGATACAGACCTTGGTGAGAGAAACGGGTACAGACCTTGGTGAGAGAAAGGGGTACAGACCTTGGTGAGAGAAAGGGGTACAGACCTTGGTGAGGGAATGGGGTACAGACCTTGGTGAGGGAATGTGGTACAGACCTTGCACGACACTGGTGAGGGAATGGGGTACAGACCTTGCACGACATATTTGTGGAAAGCATCCTTGGTGAAGATGGGCAAGTCTGCTTCACTGGCATCCGAGGCGGGTGCCGACATATTTTCTGTGAAGAGCAGGGTGGGGTTATCTGGTATCTTCGACATGAACCGCAAGCGCCAACCGCCTAGCAACAACGAAACAAAAAAGAAAAACAAGCTTTAGGTAATGACTGTAACAAACAATATCTGCAAAAGAATTGTGTATACATGTATACATGTACGTGTGTTGTTTACTGACAGGTGACATGAGAAAGTAAACATAAAATATTCGTGCCCCCTCCTCCACCCCCACAGGGTTGTTCCGGTGGGGGGGGGGGGGGGGGTGTTTTTTGGGGGGAGTGGGGGGAGGGGCTGTCTCTTCTTTTCCTTCTTTCTTAACCTTCTTCTTCCATTTAATATTCAGCTTCAGTATGTTGCAGATTCTGACATTATATAGGTGGGTGGTTTCCTGGAGAAGAGCGCATTTGTGGGGACATAGAATCTGAGGCAGTGGGGGAAGGAGGAGGGACGGGGGTTGGATGTTTGGGGGGAGGGGGGGGAGGAGGAGCTTGGATAGGTCTGATGGCAGCTGGGGGGGGGGGGGGGTTGAGGGGAGGAGAGGGGTGTGCCAGTTTTTTGGGTGGGAGGCAGTTGAAACAGTCCAGGGTGGCAGCCTACTTGCAGTTTTTCTAGCTTGCTCTTTAAATTGCAGTCAAAATATAGTGTCTGAGTTATTTGATATTCACAAACTGCTAGTTTCTAGTCAACTGCATAGATCTTATCAGGGAATTCATCAAATCCCGAGCAGTTAACAAAACATTAAAGTGGCTCACATGGCTTATTGTCTTAATGCAGACTCATTCCAGTTGTAGTAATGAAGCATAAGGTTAGTTAGTTAGTTAGTTGGTAACTGGATTTTGATGTCCTGCATCCTGTGAACTGTACAGGGTCACCCCAGGACAATCAAACTTCATCATAAGCAAATGCAAATATGTCATTAATCGTGCTAGACATTTGTCAAATGGATGTGACACCTGCAAGCGAGCGAAAATGGCACATGGAAACCGGTCAGACAATCACTGTAACTAGTCAGATACACTGCCATCTACAGAGATTACTACTAGAGCTCTACTAGCAAACACCCCGTCCCCTCCCCAATGTAGAACACACACACACACACACACACACACACACACACACACACACACACACACACACACACACACACACACTACTCTCTCTCTTTCTCTGCCACGTTTATTTAAACAAAACTGAGAACATGTCAAAAGAAAGTAAGTACCAGTACATCTGACTAATTGCTGATTTTGTTTCTGGTATGATGTAAGCTGATCTTAACCAGTACAAAGCCAGAAATTGCCGTTTAATTAATGAAAACCCTGTATTTCAAAACTCTTATGATATATGTAATTGCTTTCTCAAATCAAATCCACAGTGAATGCCTACACAAACATAAAACAAAACATACATACACAATACACAAACATCAAACAAAATGTTTTGAAGCACTAGTCCATTCAACGTTGCTCTTGTTAAAAAGGCATACAAGGCTGGGACAAGCTTGTATTGTTGATCATTCTAAGTTATCAATACAATGTTAAAGAAAAAGGAACGGACAGAAACAAAACAAAAGAATTATTTATTTATTTCATAAATGTATACCAGTGGCCATTTTACATTATTGTAATACATGGACTCAAAACCTTTGTTCTCATCAGAGCAGTATTGAATGTGACTGTAGTACCCAAAGTCTCTGTTCTCACCAAAGCAGTATTTGAGTTTAATCATAATCCTCAAAACCCCTCTTCTCACCAAAGCAGTATTTGAGTTTAATCATAATCCTCAAAACCCTTCTTCTCACCAAAGCTGTATTTGAGTTTAATTATCATCCTCAAAGCCTTAATTCTCACTGAAACAGTATTTGAGTTTAATTGTAATACCATATTCAAAGCCTTTGTAAAGTTTGTTCTCATCAAAGCAGCACTTGATTTTAATCATAGTACACTCAAAGCCTTGTGCTCCTTAGCAAAGCAGTATTTGGAAGCCTCTCATCAGAAAGTAGCATTCAAACGTAATGGTAATTCTCAAAGCTTTTGTTCTCTCCAAAGCAGCACTTAATTTTAATCATAGTACACTCAAAGCCTTGTGCTTCTTAGTAAAGCAGTATCTGGAAATTAATCATAATGCTCAAAGCCTCGCCTCTCATCAGAAAGCAGCATAATACTGAATGTAATGGTAATCTTTTGTTCTCACCGAAGCAGTATTTCAGTTTGACTGTTCCGTCTGACGACGCTTTCATGATGGGTTGGCCCTGCTGACTGCTTGAACAGGGTATTGGCTCATTCCTCTGAACATGCCTGCAATCAGTTTGTTATGTTACATATACAATTACATACATTTGAGTATAATGTAAACTCGATTATGATCAAATCCTACTTTTTGAGAGAGAAAAAAAAATGCAAATATTGCTGTATTTGTTCCTTGTAGTTTTATTTTCTGGGATACATTTCTGTCAGGACATTTTAAGGTATAATACATGTAGATGTTTCCATTAATTCCAGCTGAATGACAACCAGTACACAGGTGTATTGCCAGGGGCAGCCTCATCAGAACGCAAACTACCAAAATTAATAAGGTGTAGCATTCCTTCTTGGTTACTGTTGTTCAGCACTAAGCTGCAATCCCTATATATATATATATCACTGCCTCCCCTGAACTTCCACTGGGTACTTATAGGCAGCACCAATGCACAAATACTTATATATATGTGTGTGTGTGTGTGTGTGTGTGTGTGTGTGTGTGTGTGTGTGTGTGTGTGTGTGTGTGTGTGTGTGTGTGTGTGTGTGTGTTGGGGTGTGGGGATATCTCAGTGGTTACAGTGCTGTAACTCAAGACCTTTCGACCCATGATCAAAAGGTCTCAGGTTCGAGTCCTGGCTGGAGTGGTTGGAAAATTTTCTTCTCCATGGTCTCTCTGTGCTGACTCTTAATTTGGTATCTGTTCCAGCCCCATGTTACTGCAGTAACATGTAAAAGATCCCAGTCATTCTGCCAAAAGTGCAGGTGGCAGGTTACATCTAAACATACATGCACTCTATGTATGTGGCTTGCAAGAAGTGACATGACATGGTGCATGGTTGTATGGTGTATGCAGAACTTGCGCCGAGACGGCAGCAGTTTCACGTGGCACCAGCCATGCTACAACCAAACAGCACTGTCAGTACACCACTTTGGTGCGTATTCAAAAAACGTGCTACAAAAAACGTGAGTCAGTCATTTAGAAATCACATGCAACAAGAGTGCAGTGAGTCTGCTCAAGAGCAGAGAATAGTGCTATACCAATAGATATAAAAGTGATCAACAATTGCTTCATGAAGGCTGTTGCTAAAAGCATTATTTGATGACTGTTCATAAATGCTTAAAAGTAATAAAACTCAGTCCATATGCAGATGTACCTGAACCAGAACTGTGGAATGAGGTGCAGGGTTTCTGTATGTCGGCCGTTGTTTGCCACTTCAATGTGACAGGCCAACCCAAGATGATCGGTCTTCACATACTCCACTGTCACATCCCAATGACCTCCCACCTCAAACACACCTGGAAAAGCAAGAACATTAGAACTGATCTCATTGTTTTTCTAGATACAGCAGTGTGTATGTGTGTGTGTGTGTGTGTGTGTGTGTGTGTGTGTGTGTGTGTGTGTGTGTGTGCACATGCATGCATGAGTGGTGGTGGTGTGCATGAGTGCTTGTGCGTGCATACATGCATGTGTGTGCATGGGTGGGTGCATGCCCCTGTGTGACATTTAGTATTTAATTATTGACAGTGTAACCCCTTTCTATCTCTGTAATCTCCTCCAGCTGTATATCTCACCAGCTCTGCTTATCAGCAGGTACTCAGCTCCTTCGTCTTCCATCCTCTCGTCTCACAAATCCTCTGATCAGCGTGCCTTCCATCAAGCACCATTACTCTAGAACAATCTACCCTACTCTCTCTGACACTCTTCTTCAGTAGCATCACTTATATCTGCCCTCAAGACCCATCTTTTCCCATCTGAACGCTGAATAGATCACTGTATCATGTGTGTGTGTATGTGTGTGTGTGTGTGTGTGTGTGTGTGTGTGTGTGTGTGTGTTACTTGTGTGAGGGGTGTGAGTGTGTGTGTGTGTGTGTGTGTGTGTGTGTGTGTGTGTGTGTGTGTGTGTGTGTGTGTGTGTGTGTGTGTGTGTGTGTGTGCATGCATGTACTTACACACATGTACTTACGCATTTGTGTTTGTGTGCTTGTGTGTGTGTGTGTATTGTTGGAAGTGCTGAAAAAGACGCTAAGCTGGATCAGGTTTCGCTGTTCTCCAAATTCTGTACACCTTCTTTTTTTCTTACCCTACTGTTTTGTATTGTGTGCTTGGGCCCAAGTCAACTGTAAGCATTCCGATACTACAATACATAAAACACTACAACATCCTGATCCTCTCCTCAGCTGACTCCCACTCCCAGTCACTTACCCTACTGTTTTGTATTGTGTGCTTGGGCCCAAGTCAACTGTAAGCATTCCGATACTACAATACATAATACACGACAACATCCTGATCCTCTCCTCAGCCGACTCCCACTCCCAGTCACTTACCGGTATCAATCAGCTCAAACTCCACATCGTTGTAGGTACGGTTCTGGTTCTCTTCCCTCAGCCACTTGTATGGGAAGGCAGTCTGCGGGTACTTGTACAGCGCCCTCATGTAGCTGTGGTCAGGGAGGTTGTCCAGGTAGTAGTACAGCTCCTTCACATCCTCACCATGGTTTCCCTGCCATCAACGCAACCACAGCAGCAGGGTGAAACGGGTAACAGGATGCATGTAACTGTGGTCAGGGAGGTTGTTGAGCTCCTTCACATCCTCCCCATGGTTTCCCTGCCATCAACACAAACACAGCATGTAGCTGTGGTCAGGGAGGTTGTCCAGGTAGTAGTACAGCTCCTTCACATCTTCCCTTGCCTTGGTTTTCCTGCCATCAACACAACTGCAGCAGCAGGCTGAAATTGATAACATGATGCGGTGGTGGTGGTTGTGGTCAGGGAGGTTGTCAAGCTCCTTCACATCTTCCCCGTGGTTACCCTGCCATCAACATGATTGCAGCAGGAGGGTGAAACTGATGATGTGATGTGGAACACCTGACACAGTACCACACTGACAAGAGTCCTCACCTGTCCTAAGACCACTTTTTTCTTATAACCTATCTTACAACACTTACTTTTGTCTTCTCACCTCTCTTACGACCATTTTTTTTCCTTTTTTTTCTTCTAACCTCTCTTAAGACCACATTTTTCTATACTCACCTCTCTTAAAAGGCCATTTCTTTTTCTTCTTCTGAAATGTGTCCCTCCATACTTACAGTATGCTTCCAAGGGTAGTTTCCCACTTTAGTGTCCTAAAAAGCTAAATTTATGCCTCATTTCCCTTCCATGCATTTTTTTGTTCCTCTTCTGGCTTGTTGTTGCTCTTTGGAAAGCCATTTTGCCTCACAAAGCAGGGATTTTCTAAATGCATGGCCGTGTTACCAATCAGATGCACATTTTAAATCTATTTAATTTATGCCTGATACAGTCCCAAATCAGCAGTTCAGCAATTTCTTTCAACCACTCCTGTCTACTTGTCACTTGACTGAACTCCTAACGGTTTACAAACCAACCTGCCAGCTACACTCTTCTTCTGATACCTCCATTGTCCGTCTTCCCTGTGTGTGCACACACTTACCTGGGCAGAGATCTTTTTCTTATACTGGAATGTCTGTCTGATACCTCCATTGTCCCTCTTCCCTGTGTGTGCACACACTTACCTGGGCAGAGATCTTTTTCTTATACTGGAATGTCTGTCTGATACCTCCATTGTCCCTCTTCCCTGTGTGTGCACACACTTACCTGGGCAGAGATCTTTTTCTTATACTGGAATGTCTGTCTGATACCTCCATTGTCCCTCTTCCCTGTGTGTGCACACACTTACCTGGGCAGAGATCTTTTTCTTATACTGGAATGTCTGTCTGATACCTCCATTGTCCCTCTTCCCTGTGTGTGCACACACTTACCTGGGCAGAGATCTTTTTCTTATACTGGAATGTCTGTCTGATACCTCCATTGTCCCTCTTCCCTGTGTGTGCACACACTTACCTGGGCAGAGATCTTTTTCTTATACTGGAATGTCTGTCTGATACCTCCATTGTCCCTCTTCCCTGTGTGTGCACACACTTACCTGGGCAGAGATCTTTTTCTTATACTGGAATGTCTGTCTGAAACAGCCTTCCTTGCCAAGTTAGATCATCAAACACACTCACATCTATCAAATCATCTTTGAAATCTCACCTCTTCAAGTTATCCTACTGACTGTGTGTGTGCGTGCATGCATGTGTGTGCGTGCATGCATGTGTGAGTGTGTGTGTGCATGCATGTGTGTGTGTGTGTGTGCATGTGCGTGTGTGTGTGCATGTATGAGTGTGCATGTGTGTGTGTGTGTGTGTGTGTGTGTGTGTGTGTGTGTGCATGTGTGTGTGTGTGCATGTGTGCATGTGTGCACGCATGCATACCTGTGTGTGAGTGCTTGTGGAAGTTTGCTTTGACTGTGTTTGATTCTGTTGCTTTGTAATGGGCTATGTGCTCCAATTCGGAGGAATAGCACACATATAAAAGAGTACATTATTATTATCATTATATATTCACTTTCACTGTTCAGTGCCATTGTACACAATGCAAAATGGTAGATTCAGGGATCCATGTACATAGATTATATATATCAAGGGCAAGTCTTCAGAAACATTGCTCTTTGACTTTGTATATTACATATTTCTATGTAGATGGTGTCCTGAATCCATTTTGCATTGTGTACAATGGCACTGAATCAGTGAAAGTAAAAAAAGATGGGTGAACTGCTGATTTCAGGTGGTCTCTTGTCAGAGTGGTCTTTCATCAGGTCTTCTGCCACAGGTTTTAAGCAACGCTGAGTTGAATTAAAAAGAGGTTCACTTGGAACTTTTCTTTCACTTCCAGTTTCCAACTTCCACTAACCTCAATTCCGGTGAGACCAAAGAGGCGTTCCTTCAGAATAGGGTCCTTGCCATTCCACAGAGCCATGGAGGCGCACAGGATCTGGCATTTGTCACTGACCCCCAGCAAGCCATCTTCACCAGACACATATGTGTGGTGGGTAGCGTTTTCATAAGAGACATGTTCCCAGCTAAACACACAAAATTGAAGCAGGTGCTCAGAAAGTTAGGCATTTTAATTTTATATAGAAAAATACACACATTTCATTTATTATGCCAGCTCTGCATCAGTTATTATGGGTCAGTTTACAAAAATTGTATATATTTATGCTTTATTTTAAATTTGATTGCTTCCTACACAC
>OY757552.1:7834371-7852535 GCA_963584105.1 Alviniconcha strummeri
AGTTTCTCTTACACATCCCTGCTGACTTTTTTTTTTTTTTTTTACACATCCCATCCTGGATTCATTTTTATGTCGGGAGTTTCTCTTACACATCCCATGCTGGCTTCATTTTTATCTGATGAGTTTCCCTTACACATCCCGTGCTGACTTTGTTTTTATGTCGGGAGTTTCTCTTACACATCCCGTGCTGCCTTCATTCTTATTCAGGGAGTTTTTCTTACACATCCCGTGCTGTACAGATGTCTATGCAAGGAGTTTCTCTTACACATCCCGTGCTGGCTTGGTTTTTTCTTTTTCTTTTCTTTTTAACACACCCCTTCGAGTGTGTGTGTGTGTGTGTTTTTGTTTGTTTGTTTTTTGTTTTGTTTTCGGGGGAGATTTCCTTACACATTGCTGGCTTCATTTTTATCTCGGGAACTTCTCTTACACATCCCATGCTGGATTTAGTTTTATCTGGGGAGTTTCTCTTACACATCCCGTGCTACTTTCACTTTTATCTGGGGAGTTTCTCTTACACATCCCATGCTGGCTTCACATTTCTGTGGGGACTTTCTCTTACTTTCTGTGGGGATTTTCTGTGGGGACTTTCTCTTACCCATCCCGTGCTGGTTTCATTTTTATGCGGGTAGTTTCTCTTACACATCCCATGCTGGATTCATTTTTACCTGGGCAGTTTCTCTTACACATCCCGTGCTGGCTTCATTTCTGTTTGGGGAGTTTCTCTTACACACCCGTGCTGTCTTTGTTTTTATCTGGGGAGTTTCTCTTACACATCCCATGCTGGATTCAATTTTATCTGGGGAGTTTCTCTTATACATCCCGTGCTAGCTTCACTTTTATCTGGCGAGTTTTTCTTACACATTCCATGCTGGCTTTACTTTTCTGTGGGGAGTTTCTCTTACACACCCCAAGCTTCTTCTTCTTCTTCTTCTTTTTTTTTTTTTTTTTTTTCTTTTTTTTTTTTCTTTTCTTCAAATCTCGGGAGTTTCTCTTACACATCTCGTGCTGGCTTCATTTTTTATCAGAGGAGATTCTCTCACACATCCCGTGCTAGCTTCACTTTTATCTGGCGAGTTTCTCTTACACATCCCATGCTGGTTTCTTTTTTTAAGCTGGGGATTTTTTATCAGTTTTATCTGGGTATTTTTTTCTTAAACATCCCGTACTGACTTAATTTTTTATTGGGGGAGTTTCTCTTAAACATCCCGTGCTGACTTTATTTTTATCGGGGGGAGTTTCTCTTACACATCCCGTGCTGCCTTCATTCTTATTCGGGGAGTTTTTCTTACACATCCCGTGCTGTATTGATGTCTATGCAAGGAGTTTCTCTTACATATCCCGTGCTGTATTGATATCTATGCAAGGAGTTTCTCTTACACATCCAGTGCACATCCAGATTATCTGGGGAGTTTATTTTATACATCTCTTGCTGCTTTTTTCTTCTTTTTTTCTTCTTTTTTTTATTGGGGGAGTTTTCCTTACACATCCTATGCTGGCTTCCTCTTTATCTCGGGAGTTTCTCTTACACATCCCATGCTGGATTCCTTTTTATTTGGGGAGTTTCCCTTACACATCCCGTGCTACCTTCACTTTTATCTGGGGAGTTTCTATTACACATCCCATGCTGGCTTCACATTTCTGTGGGGAGTTTCTCTTACACATCCCGTGCTGGTTTCATTTTTATCTGGGGAGTTTCTCTTACACATCCCGTGCTACCTTCACTTTTATCTGGGGAGTTTCTCTTACAAATCCCATGCTAACTTCATTTTTATCTGGGGAGTTTCTCTTACACATCCCGAGCTACCTTCGGGAATTTCTATTAGACATCCCATGCTGGCTTCACATTTCTGTGGGGAGTTTCTCTTACACATCCCGTGCTGGCTTCATTTTTATCTGGGGAGTTTCTCTTACACATCCCATTCTGGCTTCACATTCCTGTGGGGAGTTTCTCTTACACATCCCGTGCTGGCTTCGTTTCTGTTTGGGGAGTTTCTCTTACACATCCCGTGCTGGCTTCATTTTCATCTGGGGAGTTTCTCTTAGACATCCCGTGCTGACTTTGTTTTTATGTGGGGAGTTTTTCTTACACATCCCGGGCTGTATTGATGTCTATGCAAGGAGTTTCTCTTACACATCCCGTGCTGGATTTTTTTTGATTTTTTTAATCTGGGCAGTTTCTTTCACAGATGCCTTCTGATTTTTTTGATTTTTTTTTTTTTTAATTTATATATATATTTTGGGGGAGTTTTCCTTACACATCCCGTGCTGGCTTCATTTTTATCTCGGGAGCTTCTCTTACACATCCAGTGCTACTTTCACTTTTATCTGGGGAGTTTCTCTTACACATCCCAATCTGGCTTCACATTTCTGTGGGGAGTTTCTCTTACACATCCCGTGCTGGCTTCATTTTTATCTGTGGAATTTTCTCTTACACATCCAGTGCTAGCTTCACTTTCATCTGGGGAGTTTTGTTTTGTTTTAAATCTGGGGAGTTTCTCTTAAACATCCCATGCTGGCTTCATTTTTATGTGGGGAGTTTCTCTTACACATCCCGTGCTGACTTTGATTTTATGTGGGGAGTTTCTCTTACACATCCCGTTCTGTATTGATTTCGATGCAAGGAGTTTCTCTTACACCTTTTGTGCCGGCTTTTTTTTTTTTTTTGTATTGTTTTTGTTTATTTTTTATCTGGGGAGCTTCTCTTACACATCCCATGCTGGTTTCTTTTTTTAAGCTGGGGAGTTTCTCTAACACATCCCGTGCTGTCTTTAGTTTTATCTGGGGATTTTTTTTTTTTTTCTTTCTTTTTTCTTAAACATCCCGTATTGACTTCATTTTTATGTGGGGAGTTTCTCTTAAACATCCCGTGCTGACTTTATTTTTATAGGGGGAGTTTCTCTTACACATCCGTGTTGCCTTCATTCTTATTCGGGGAGTTTTTCTTACTCATCCCGTGTTGTATTGATGTCTATGCAAGGAGTTTCTCTTACACATCCAGTGCTGCCTTCATTAAAAAGAATTATCTGGGGAGTTTATTTTATACATCTCTTGCGGGGTTTTTTGGGTATTTTTTTGTGTGTGTTGTTTTTTAATCGGGGGAGTTTTCCTTACACATCCTATGCTGGCTTCCTCTTTATCTCGGGAGCTTCTCTTACACATCCCATGCTGGATTCCTTTTTATTTGGGCAGTTTCCCTTACACATCCCGTGCTACCTTCACTTTTATCGGGGGAGTTTCTATTACACATCCCATGCTGGCTTCACATTTCTGTGGGGACTTTCTCTTACACATCCCGTGCTGGCTTCATTTTTATCTGGGGAGTTTCTCTTACACATCCCATGCTGGATTCATTTTTATCTGGGGAATTTCTCTTACACATCCCTTGCTACCTTCACTTTTATCTGGGGAGTTTCTCTTACAAATCCCGTGCTAATGTCATTTGTATCTGGGGAGTTTCTCTTACACATCCCGTGCTACCTTCAGGAATTTCTATTACACATCCCATGCAGGCTTCACATTTCTGTGGGGAGTTTCTCTTACACATCCCGTGCTGGCTTCATTTTTATCTGGGGAGTTTCTCTTAGACATCCCGTGCTGACTTTGTTTTTATGTGGGGAGATTTTCTTACACATCTCGGGCTGTATTGATGTCTATGCAAGGAGTTTCTCTTACACATCCCGTGCTGGAACTAAGTGTACGAAAACGGCCCTGTAAATTTCTAAGAAAGGAGACCGTGAAGACAGGCAGACCAAAGAACAAGCCCGAGCTGAAAAAGCTAACAATTGAACGGATCTGAGCTCTGCAAACTGCTCAGAAGAAACCCCTCAAGAAAAGAGCTGGATGGAAGACGGTTCAGGAAACCAGCGTGAAAAAGTCACATTCAGAGGAGAGAAAGGAGCCCTACATAAGAGAAAGCAGTCATACTAAGTAGTAAAAGGAGCAAAACCACTAAGAAGAACAGCTGGGTAGACAAAGACCCAACAAAAAGCCCTAAAAGAAAGTGTTTTGAAGAGAACGGAGCTGTATAAAATACTATAAAGAACAAAACCACTAAGAACTGGGTGAAAGAAGAACTAACCAAATTCCCTATGAAAAAAATAGAAATGAAAACACACACTAAAAAGACAGTCAAAATGTCACGTCTTTGTAAAGCAGGTCTGTTTTTCTTACGGTGAATCACCGCGGACCCCTCCCCTTGAGGGAACTTCACTCCACCGACGAAACATTAGCGTGGAGAGACCCTGGGGGATCTTGAGCCTGTTTACAGCCTGTTTACCATTATGGGTGAAATCATCCCGTCAGAGTCGCTGTCACGCGTCACCTACACAGGAATTAAGAGCAAGCATTCTCAGAAGACAATGTAGCCCTGCTAGAAAGAACAGAACCAAAGAAGAAAGGCACGGTAGAAGCCGCATGAAAAATCCCTGAGGAAAATAATAAAAATGAGCCCTCGTAATAGCTAAAATCAACAGAATCACTAAAGAGAGAAAGGAATAAAGGCAACCCCCACCCCCACACCCCCCACACCCCAAAAAAGAACCAAAAAAAGAACAAACAAACAAAAAAGAACAAAAAAAGAACTAAGTGTACGAAAACGGCCCTGTAAATTGCTAAGAAAGGAGACCGTGAAGACAGGCAAAGCCAAAGAACAAGCCCGAGCTGAAAAAGCTAACAAGTGAACGGATCCGAGCTCTGCAAACTGCTCAGAAGACAACCACTCAAGAAAAGAGCTGGCTGGAAGATGGCTCAGGTAATGAGCGTGAAAAAGTCGCACTCAGAAGAGAGAAAGGAGCCCTACATAAGATAAAACAGTCATACTAAGTAGTAAAAGGAGCAAAACCGCTAAGAAGAATAGCTGGGTAGACAAAGACCCAACAAAAAGCCCTAAAAGAAGGTGTTTTGAAGAGAACGGAGCTGTATAAAATACTATAAAGAACAAAACCACTAAGAACTGGGTGAAAGAAGAACTAACCAAATTCCCTATGAAAAAATAGAAATGAAAACACACACTAAAGAGACAGTCAAAATGTCACGTCTTTGTAAAGCAGGTCTGTTTTTCTTACGGTGAATCACCGCGGACCCCTCCCCTTGAGGGAACTTCACTCCACCGACGAAACATTAGCGTGGAGAGACCCTGGGGGATCTTGAGCCTGTTTACGACCTGTTTACCATTATGGGTGAAATCATCCCGTCAGAGTCGCTGTCATGTGTCACCTACACAGGAATTAAGAGCATGCATTCTCAGAAGACAAAGCAGTGCTAGAAAGAACAGAACCAGAAAGAAAAGTGATAAAAGAAGACCCACGAAAAGGCCCTCAGTAGAATAAGAAAAATGAGCCCTTTGAATGACTCAAATCACTGAAGATAGAAAGGCCTTAGAACAAACCCGAAAAAAGAACTAAGTATATCAAAACAGCCCTGGAAATTGCTAAGAACGAAACCCTTAAAGACGAGAAGGCTAAAGAACAAACCCTAGCTCAAAAAGCTAACAAGTGAACGGATTCGAGCTCTGCAAACTGCTCAGAAGACAACCCCTCAAGAAAACAGCTGGGTGGAAGATGGCTCAAGAAACCGGCGTGAAAAAGTCACACTCAGAGGAGAGAATGGAGCCCTACATAAGAGAAAGCAATCATACTAAGTAGTAAAGGGAGCAAAACCACTAAGAAAAATAGATGTGTAGACAAAGACCTAAAAACAAGTGTTTTGAAGAGAGCGGAGGTGTGTAGAATGCTAAAAAGAACAGAACCACTAAAGACTTGGTGGAAGAAGAGTTAAGCAAATTCCGTATCAAAAAAAAAAAAAAAAAAAAAAAAAAAAAAGATTAAAAAAAAGGGAAGAACAACAACTGAAGAGACAGTCAGAATGTCACGTCTTTGTAAAGCAGGTCTGTTTTTCTTACGGTGAATCACCGCGGACCCCTCCCCTTGAGGGAACTTCACTCCACCGACGAAACATTAGTGTGGAGAGACCCTGGGGGATCTTGAGCCTGTTTACAGCCTGTTTACCATTATGGGTGAAATCATCCCATCAGTGTCGCTGTCACGCGTCACCTACACATGAATTAATAGTATGCATTCTCAGAAGACAAAGCAGCCCAATATACAGAGTACTAGAAATAACAGAACCAGAAAGAAGAAAAGCACTGTAGAAGAAGACCCACGGAAAAGCCACGAGAAAAATTAAGAAAACTGATCCCTTCGAAAAGCTGAAATCAACAGAATCACTAAAGATAGAAAGGCCTTAGAACAAACCCGAAAAAAGAACTAAGTATATCAAAACAGCCCTGGAAATTGCTAAGAACGAAACCCTTAAAGACAAGAAGGCTAAAGAACAAACCCTAGCTAACAAGTGAACGGATTCGAGCTCTGCAAACTGCTCAGAAGACAACCCCTCAAGAAAAGAGATGGGTGGAAGATGGCTCAGGAAATCAGCGTGAAAAAGTCACACTCAGAGGAGAGAATGGAGCCCTACATAAGAGAAAGCAATCATACTAAGTAGTAAAGGGAGCAAAACCACTAAGAAGAATAGATGGGTCGACAAAGACCTAAAAACAAGTGTTTTGAAGAGAATGGAGCTGTGTAGAATGCTAAAAAGAACAGAACCACTAAAAACTTGGTGGAAGAAGAGTTAAGCAAATTCATTATCCAAAAAATGAAAAAAAAATAAAAAGAAGAAAAAAGAAGAAGGGAAAAACAACAATTGAAGAGACAGTCAAAATGTCACGTCTTTGTAAAGCAGGTCTGTTTTTCTTACGGTGAATCACCGCGGACCCCTCCCCTTGAGGGAACTTCACTCCACCGACGAAACATTAGTGTGGAGAGACCCTGGGGGATCTTGAGCCTGTTTACAGCCTGTTTACCATTATGGGTGAAATCATCCCATCAGTGTCGCTGTCACGCGTCACCTACACATGAATTAATAGTATGCATTCTCAGAAGACAAAGCAGCCCAATATACAGAGTACTAGAAATAACAGAACCAGAAAGAAGAAAAGCACTGTAGAAGAAGACCCACGGAAAAGCCACGAGAAAAATTAAGAAAACTGATCCCTTAGAAAAGCTGAAATCAACAGAATCACTAAAGATAGAAAGGCCTTAGAACAAACCCGAAAGAAGAACTAAGTATTTCACAACAGCCCTGGAAATTGCTAAGAACGAAACCCTTAAAGATGAGAAGGCCAAAGAAAAAGCCCTAGCTCAAAAAGCTTAACGGATTCGAGCTCTGCAAACTGCTCAGAAGACAACCCCTCAAGAAAAGAGCTGGGTGGAAGATGGCTCAGGAAACCAGCGTGAAAAAGTCACACTCAGAGGAGAGAATGGAGCCCTACATAAGAGAAAGCAGTCATACTAAGTAGTAAAAGGAGCAAAACCACTAAGAAGAATAGATGGGTCGACAAAGACCTAAAAACAAGTGTTTTGAAGAGAACGGAGCTGTGTAGAATGCTAAAAAGAACAGAACCACTAAAAACTTGGTGGAAGAAGAGTTAAGCAAATTCATTATCCAAAAAATGAAAAAATGGAGAGAAAAAAAGAAGGGAAAAACAACAATTGAAGAGACAGTCAGAATGTCACGTCTTTGTAACGCAGGTCTGTTTTTCTTACGGCGAATCACCGCGGACCCCTCCCCTTGAGGGAACTTCACTCCACCGACGAAACATTAGCGTGGAGAGACCCTGGGGGATCTTGAGCCTGTTTACAGCCTGTTTACCATTATGGGTGAAATCATCCTGTCAGAGTCGCTGTCACGTGTCACCTACACAGGAACTGACGGTATGCATTCTCAGAAGACAAAGCAGCCCTATATACGGAGTGCTAGAAATAACAGAACCAGAAAGAAGAAAAGCGCTGTAGAAGAAGACCCACGGAAAAGCCACGAGAAAAATTAAGAAAACTGATCCCTTAGAAAAGCTGAAATCAACAGAATCACTAAAGATAGAAAGGCCTTAGAACAAACCCGAAAAAAGAACTAAGTATATCAAAACAGCCCTGGAAATTGCTAAGAACGGAACCCCTAAAAACAGCAAGGCCAAAGAACAAGACCGAGCTGAAAAAGCCAACAAGTATACGAATCCTATAACGCCCTAAACAGAACAGAATGACATCAAACTTGAACTGAGTGAAAAATGGCCACAGGAAATAAAAGGGAGGTAGCTTGGTGTTTTACGCCCAGTCAACCAGAACGGTTATATCAAGACGAGGAGAGAGTGAGAGAAGAGCTGTGATGCAGACAAATACAGGAGAATGGCTGGTTAGACTGAGATCAGCTGCAAGAAGGGAGCTGAGAACAGAGGCATGGGGAGAAATTTTGGAACGAAATATAGGTGAAAGGGCCGGTAGACAAAAACTAGACACTAGAAATGAGTGAAAGGGGTGGAGCAGCTTAGTTTAAATACCCCCGGCACAAAAAGCCGGCTCAGTGGGGGCTTAAAGAAAAGGGAAGAAAGGAAACACTCTAACAGGAAGGAGCCCTACAAAAGTGCTAAAAAGAACATAGTCACTTAGCTGGAAGAAGACCTCAACAAAGTCCCTGAAAGAAGTCCTCATAACAGAAGGAAGTCAAACTACTAAACAAAGTGAAGCCACTAAGAAGAATAGCTGGGTAGACAGAGACCTAAGAAAAAGCCATAAAAAGAAGTGTTTTGAAGAGAACTGAGCTATATGGAATGCTAAAAAGAACACAATCACTAACACCTGGGTAGAAGAAGACCTAAGCAAGTTCCCTAAAACAAGAAGACACTAAAGAGACAGTCAAAATGTCACGTCTTTGTAAAGCAGGTCTGTTTTTCTTACGGTGAATCACCGCGGACCCCTCCCCTTGAGGGAACTTCACTCCACCGACGAAACATTAGCGTGGAGAGACCCTGGGGGATCTTGAGCCTGTTTACAGCCTGTTTACCATTATGGGTGAAATCATCCCATCAGTGTCGCTGTCACGCGTCACCTACACAGGAATTAATAGCATGCATTCTCAGAAGACAAAACAGCCCAATATACAGAGTACTAGAAATAACAGAACAAGAAAGAAGAAAAGCGCTGTAGAAAAAGACCCACGAAAAATCCCCAGTAGAATTACAAAAAGAAAGAAAAAAGAAAAGAAAAATAAATAGCTGAAATCAACAGAATCACTAAAGAGAGAAAGGCCTAAGCACAAGCCTTAGAAAAAGAAATAAGTATATATATATTAAAAACAACAACTAACCAAAACAATAAACAAAAACAAAAAACAAAAGCCCTGGAAATTGCTAAGAACAGAATCGCTAAACACAAGAAGGCCAAAGTACAAGCCCTGGCTGAAAAAGCTAAACGGTGAATGGATCCAACCTCTGCAAACTGCTGAGAACAGAACCAGTAAAGAAAGAGCTGGGTGGAATACGGCCCATGAAAAAATAATAATAATAAAAATGGAGAGAAAAAAAAAAGGGGGGTGGGGGGGGGAGTTTCTCTTACACATCCCATGCTGACTTTCTTTTTTTGTATGTGGGGAGTTTCTCTTACACATCCCGTGCTGTGTTGATTTTTATGCAAGGAGTTTTTCTTACACATCTTGTGCTGGCTTCTTTCTTTTTTTTCTCTCTTTTTTTCCCCCTTTTTATCTGGGGAGTTTCTCCGACACATCCCATGCTGGCTTTATTTTTTTCAGGGGAGTTTCTCTTGCACATCCCGTGCTGGCTTTATTTTTACCTGGGGAGTTCTCTTAAACATTCCGTGCTGGCTTCATTTTTATGTGGGGAGTTTCTCTTACACATCCCGTGGTGCCTTTATTTGTATGCGGGATATTTCTCTTGCACATCCCGTGCTGTATTGATTTCTATCCAAGGAATTACTCTTGCACATCTTTTTCTTTTCTTTTTTCTGGGTAGTTTCTCTTACACATCCCGTGCTGGCTTCATTTTTATCTGGGGAGTTTCTCTTACACATCCCGTGCTGGCTTTACTTTTCTGTGGGGAGTTTCTCTTACACATCCCATGCTGGCTTTGTTTTTATGTGGGGATTTTCTCTTACACATCCCGTGCTGTCTTGATTCTTGTGCAAGCAGTTTCTCTTAGACATCCCGTGCTAGCTTCGTTTTGTTTTTATCTGGGGATTTACTTTTCTGTGGGGAGTTTCTCTTACACATCCCATGCTGGCTTCATTTTTATCTGGGGAGTTCTTCTTACACGTCCCATGCTGGCTTTTCTTTTCTATGGGGAGTTTCAATTACATATCGCATACTGGATTTACTTTACTGTGGGGAGTTTCTCTTACACATCCCATGCTGGCTTCTTTTGTGAATCTGGGGAGTTTCTCTTACACATCCCGTGCTGGCTTTATTTTTATCTGTGGAGTTCTCTTAAACATTCCCTGCTGGCTTCATTTTTATCTGGGGAGTTTCTCTTACATATCCCATGCTGACTTTCTTTTGCTGTATGTGGGGAGTTTCTCTTACACATCCCGTGGTGCCTTCATTTTTATGTGGGGAGTTTCTCTTGTACATCCCGTGCTGTGTTGATTTTTATTCAAGGAGTTTTTCTTACACATCTTGTGCTGGCTTCTTTTTTTTCTTCTTCTTCCTTTTTTTTTTTTTTTTTTTTTTTATTTTTTATCTGGGGAGTTTCTCTTACACATCCCGCGCTGGCTTCATTTGTATCTGGGGAGTTTCTCTTACACATCCCGTGCTAGCTTCACTTTTATCTGGGGAATTTCTCTTACACATTCCATGCTTATTTTACTTTTCTGTCGGGAGTTTCTCTTACACATCCCAAGCTGGCTTCTTTTTTAAACGGGGAGTTTCTCTTACACATCCAATGCTATACTGATTTTTTTTATTTTTTTTTTATGGGGAGTTTCTCTTACACATCCCGTGCTGCCCTCATTTTGATCTCGGAAGTTTCTCTTACACATCGCATACTGGATTTACTTTTCTGTGGGGAGTTTCTCTTACACATCCTATGCTGGCTTCTTTTTTGAATCTGGGGAGTTTCTCTTACACATCCCATGCTGACTTTCTTTTGCTGTATGTGGGGAGTTTCTCTTACACATCCCGTGGTGCCTTCATTTTTATGTGGGGAGTTTCTCTTGTACATCCCGTGCTGTGTTTATTTTTATTCAAGTAGTATTTCTTACACATCTTGTGCTGGCTTCTTTTTTCCTTCTTCCTTTTTTTTTTTTTTTTTTTTTTAATCTGGGGAGTTTCTCTTGCACATCCCGTGCTGGCTTTATTTTTATCTGGGGAGTTCTCTTAAACATTCCGTGCTGGCTTTATTTTTATGTGGGGAGTTTCTCTTACACATCCCGTGCTGTATTGATTTCTATCCAAGGAATTACTCTTGCACATCTTTTTCTTTTCTTTTTTCGGGGGAGTTTTTCTTACACATCCCGTGCTGGCTCCATTTTTATTTGGGGAGTTTCTCTTACACATCCCGTGCTGGCTTCATTTTTATCTGGGGAGTTTCTCTTACACATCCCGTGCTGGCATTACCTTTCTGTGGGGAGTTTCTCTTACACATCCCGTGCTATCTTCGTTTTTTATCTGGGGATTTTTTCTTACTCATCCCATGCTGGCTTCATTTTAAGCGGGGGAGTTTCTCTTACACATCCCATGCTGGCTTCATTTTAAACGGGGGAGTTTCTCTTACACAACCCGTGCTGGCTTCATTTTTATCTAGGGATTTTCTCTTACACATCCCGTGCTAGCTTTATGTTTATCTGGGGAGTTCTTCTGACACGTCCCACGCTGGATGTTCTTTTCTATGGGGAGTTTCAATTACACATCCCATGTTGGCTTCTTTTTTTAATCTGGGGAGTTTCTCTTACACATCCCGTGCTGGCTTCATTTCATTGTGGGGAGCTTCTCTTACACATCCCATGCTGACTTTGTTTTCATGCGGGGAGCTTCTCTTACACATCCCATGCTGACTTTGTTTTCATGCGGGGAGTTTCTCTTACACATCCCATGCTGACTTTGTTTTTATGCGGGGAGTTTCTTTTACACATCCCATGCTGACTTTGTTTTTATGCGGGGAGTTTCTTTTACACATCCCATGCTGACTTTGTTTTTATGCGGGGAGTTTCTTTTACACATCCCATGCTGACTTTGTTTTTATGCGGGGAGTTTCTCTTACATATCCCATGCTGGCTTCTTTTTTATGTGGGGAGTTTCTCTTACACATCCCATGCTTTGTTTTTATGTGGGGAGTTTCTCTTACACATCCCGTGCTGTCTTGTTTTTTTATGCAAGAGTTTGTCTTACACATCCCGTGCTGGCTTCGTTTTTTTATCTGGGGATATTCTTACACATCCCATGCTGGCTTCATTTTTATCTGGGGACATTCTCTTACACATCCCGAGCTGGCTTTATGTTTATCTGGGGAGTTCTTCTTACCGATCCCATGCTGGATTTTCTTTTCTGTGGTGAGGTTTACTTACACATCCCATGCTTCTTCTTTTTTTCTTCTTTTTTAATCTGGGGAGTTTCTCTTACACATCCCATGCTGACTTTGTTTTTATGTGGGGAGTTTCTCTTACACATCCCGAGTTGCATTAATGTTTTATGCAAGGAGTTTCACTAACACATGTCCTGCTTCTTTCATTTGTTTTCTCTTAAACATTCCGAGCTGGCTTCATTTTTATGTGGAACGTTTCTTTTACACATCCCATGCTGACTTTACTTTTCTGTGGGTAGTTTCTCTTACACATCCCGTGTTAGCTTCTGTTTTGTTTTGTTTTTTATTCTGGAGAGTTTCTCTTAAACATCCTGTGCTGGCTTCATTTTTTTGTGGGAAGTTTCTCTTACACATCCCATGCTGGCTTTACCTTTCTGTGGGGAGTTTCTCTTACACATCCCGTGCTAGCTTCTTTTTTTAATCTGGGGAATGTCTCTTACGCATCCTGTGCTATCTTCACTTTTATCTGGGGAGTTCCTCTCACTCATCCCATGCTTGATTTTCTTTTTTGTGGAGAGTTTCTTTCACACATCCCAATCTGGAGAGTTTCTTTTACACATCCCGTGCTGGCTTCATTTTTATCTGGGGAGTTTCTCTTACACATACTGTGCTGGCTTCATTGTGTGGGGAATTTCTCCTACACATCCTGTGCTGGCCTCTTTGAGTGGGGAGTTTCTCTTACATGTACTGTGCTAGCTTCTTCATGCGGAGAGTTTCTCTTACGCATCCCATGCTTGCCGCTTTATGTGGGGTATTTCTGTTACATTTCCATGCTAGCTTCTTCATGTTGGTAGTTTCTCTTACACATCCTATGCCTGGCTGTATAATGTGGGCAGTTTTACTTAGAAGTCCCATGCTGGCTGTATAATGTGGGGAGTTTCTCTTACACATCCCGGGCTCGCTTCTTGATGTGGGGAGTTTCTCTTACATGGCTGCTTTATATTGGGATTTTCTCTTACACATCCCATGGATGTGCTTACCATACCAACTGCTTATCAAAATTCAAAACAAAAAAACAAAAATGATTTCTCTTTCTGTGGGAGTATCCTCTTTGAAAAATATAATAAATAATAAATAAGAAGGTTTTAAATTCTCTTACACATATCGTGCTGGCGTCTTTCTGTATGGAATTTCTTCTTAAAAAAGAAAAGAAAGCCATGAAAACTAATAGTAAGTGTGTGTGTGTGTGTGTGTGTGTGTGTGTGTGTGTGTGTGTGTGTGTGTGTGTGTGCGTGTGCGTGTGTGTGTGTGAAACAGAGAACTCTAAAAGTGAGAAAAAAAAGATTAACATAACTGGGTGATTACGCTGTCCAAAGTAGAGGCCAAGGTCCCATCACAGGCTCCACAAGGTGACAGCTGGGCCTCCAGCAACAGGTTCTGAAATAAGTACAAACATGGAATGGCTTCCTGTTAAACCATCTTTGCAATAACTAAGGAACTAAGAAACCAAAACAATGAATCAATTAATAACTTAACCACTCCAACATCCTCTGATCTAGAAAGTGCTTAAGACATCGCAAAGGTAAAATGGGTATATACCCACCACAGGTTCCAGAGGATACAGTTTTGTCTGCAAGTGGTTACATTTCGGCATTGAAAGTGTGCATGTGTGGGAAGGGGTGTGGGATTGTATGGCATGAAGGGATAGGTTGAGTTAGTTAGTAATTGGATTTTAACGTCCTGTCAGATAGGATGAGGATAGTGATAATTATACTTGTGCCTATTATACATCAGTCATATTGAGTACTACTCTTTAACTTACAGTGCACTTCCATGAGTGATATATATTCTGTTTAATAATGCTGCTGGTATTAACCTTGCCTGTGTATTGTTGCGCACTCGAAAACTTAAAATTTTATACGTGTACTTTTTTTAATATTATTATCATTATCCATGTGTGGTACCCATTTTTTCCTTTAAATGGAATAAAGACACATTTCATTCATAATAACCATCATAATCATAGTAACAGTCATGATAACGAAACGGTTATAAAGCGCAAGCCTCTAACATAAAAATAGAACTCAGCACGCACAAAATTCAGAAATAAATGACATACACGCTGAGACACCCCAAGTGAAAAATGACAATAACAATGACTTGAATCAATGCAAATGCAGCTAGACAACTCTTTCTTTCGTTCCTCACCTCTGCCAGCGTGTACTTTATTCTTACAATATTCCAAATGAAGGGCTTGTAGATAAAGTGCATGTTCAGAATGCTGCGGGTTTTTAAAGATCCAAACTGCTAACTACAATTTGCGATCTAATTCTTATCGGCGTGCAAAACAAACACAACTGACAATCGTTTAAAAGCTGACTGGCAGTAGGAGCCCTTTGTCATACAAGAAATGTAAACTAATGAAAATATCTGCATTAAGTAACCAATGGCAGCCCCCAAAGAAAAAAAGGAGAAAAGAAAAAGAAAAACAAAAAGTAAAAATAGTATGAATTGATCAATAAAGAAAAAAGAAAAGAAAAAAAGGTCAGCGGTGCAAGTAAAGACCTCATATGTGTCGTTTTGTATGCACCAGTAGACATGGGCAATATCCACTTTTTATACTCTCTTTTCTTGTTCTGTAAAAACTGAATAAATATGATAACCAAAGCAACGTAAGTCATTTGGAGATTAATGAATATTAGCACAGACTGTTACAAAACTACTGTTTCGGATGTTTTTGCTGTTCATTTACATGTGTTGTTGGCAGACTTCTTATTGTTTGTCAGTAGGCCTACAGATACACTGCACAGAACAATGATATGGGCCAAACGTCGTCAACGGCTACAAACTGTTCATCAAAAGTTTGGAAAATCCGTCCTGCAGTTCCTGACCTCCACAGTGAAGCAACAGAGCCTTTTTGCGCATACCTTATGCACGTTTCACAAGGCAGTCACATATATTTTAAAACTTTTTCTATCTGTCCCATTTTTATGTTCCAAAATTATTATTAACATCAATACCAGAAAAATCTTCTACAATGCTCACATAAAACCACACATTCATTATGTGTCCGCAGTGTGGGATGACTGTAGCGAAGAACACTTCAAAAAAATATTCAACTCTCTACATCGAAGGGCAGGCAAATGAATCCTACCTGATCCTTCCCTATCTACAGAGCCAAAAATTAGTGCATTTCAAATTTTAAACCTACCGCAACAGTTCACTTACAACAAAGAACTATCGATGTATAAAGTTCTTAATAACAATTCCCCAAACAACTTGGCACAACTCTTTATTAGTCACCAGTCACCCTTTTCTTTTTCTTTCCTTTCTTTTTGCTTAATGTCCTCATATGCTAAAGAGTATAATTTTTATTAGGGACAATCTGTAAAGCGAGCTTGTCTACCAGTCCCACTATTACTAACTCCAGGAATAACCTCTATCATAGTCTATGTGCCAAGACCAAGGCTGACTTGTTTAAAACTAACATATCATTTGCTGGAGCATCCCTCTGAAACTCCTGCCTCAAAATATAAAATCCTGTATTTCTTGTTATTTTGTAATCCTTGTTTCAAACGTAATCTTCACAAACGTATTTCTGAGAATAACCTTTCATCAAACTTGGATGGATTTATTTTAATCACATGTTTGCCTAAAAATGTGAGTGTTGTATACATACAGGTATGTCAATGAAACACTGAAATTTTATTCTGATGCTTGTGCATATTTGTACGAACACTGTGTAACTGCATTAATCAGTTGCTTATTCGTGCTGATACTATAGCTGTCGGGGTTCACGTTAACCGGTAACTTCCGATAGTTTACCGGATAGGATCAGCATATACCGGAAAGAAAGTCAGCAATCGGCTGTTATGTTGATTGACCGGTTCTCAAAGATCAAACAAAAAAGAACAGCAATAAAACTCAGCACAATCTGTGTGTGTGTGTGTGTGTGTGTGTGTGTGTGTGTGTGTGTGTGTGTGTGTGTGTGTGTGTGTGTGTGTGTGTGTGCGTTTGAGTGTGTGTGCGTTTGTGTGTGCGTTTGCGTGTGTGTGCTTTCGCGCGCGCGTGTGTGTGTGTGTGTGTGTGTGTGTGTGTGTGTGTGTGGTCGGTGGCGGGGAAGGGAGCTGGGTGATAGCTAGCATAGCAGTAAGTAGTAATGGTATAGATGACCGTATTGCAGTGATGGTCTGACCGGTTTCCGTAAACCACGTTCGCCACCCTAGAGATGTCACACCGGTTTGAAAAAATGTCTAACACGGTCAATGGTTGTGCTTATTTGTGTTTGCAGTACAGCAAGGACTGGCTATTGGATGATAGGTCCAAGTGGGGATCTAACGCTAATATTCTTGAGTATTAAACTTTTCGAGTTTGAGTTCTCTCTCTCACCACACACACACACACACACACACACACACACACACACACACACACACACACACACACACACACACACACACACACACAAATACACACACACACACACACACACACACACACCACTCTCACTCCACACATACACACCCTCACTCACTCACTTACTCACACCACACACACACACACACACACACACACACACACACACACACACACACACACACACACACACACACACAAAACTGGTGACAGAACTGGGTAAATGTGGATATTCTGTTCCTGCAGCTACGTGCATACCTTCCATCCTGGAGTCTTTGTTCTCCACGTTTTGTTCTGCCGACGGACTGCAACGTCCGGAAAAGTGCGAATTTGGTGCGGCCACCGTGAACCTTGTCCAGCCCAGTGCCTACAGAGTTGGCCCACTCCTCATAAATTCCTCGGTTTTCCACTTGGGCATATTTCATTTTTCTGATACTTTACAGATCAAAAACGCTAGGCTTGATAATCTCTACCATTAATTTTAGTCTGCAATTTTGTGTCTGTGAGTTGTGAACGGACTCCGTGAACTCAGTCGGTTCACAGTTCGCGCGCGCGGTAAAAGTATGGCTTCGTGACACTGCACCGTTGAGTTTCACTCACCGTGCGCTTCTTCGTTTTGTCACTGACACGATGCTCACATTGGAAGACAGACAGATGGAAGGGCGGGGGCATGATGGGCGGGGGGTGGCCGTGGGGGGAGGGGGGGGGGCGTCACTGACCGTGTGCCAAATGTCGTCAACGGCTACAAACTATTCATCAAAAGTTTGGAAAATCCGTCCTGCAGTTCCTGACCTACACAATGAAGCAACAGAGCCTTTTTGCACACCTCATGCACATTTCCCAAGGCAGTCAGATATATATTTTAAAACTCTTTTTCTATCTGTCCCATTCTGCATCGACCGCCAAAGGTTTACTGCTGGGATCAAACTTTTCCACACAGGGAATGTTCACGCCCAACTTTCGCCACGCCTAGTAGCAGGCCTACAAGCAGTTCCCTACACACACTGTGAAACGTTCTGCCAGTTTCACCACTGAGGTTTCTCGCTCGTCGCCAGTCTGTAGTGTCTCTGTCTTGCGTCACAGTGTACACATCCACTCATCAAACGCGCACACTTTGGCCCAACACTGTACGCAGGCTTATTCCAGCCCTCGCTGGCAACTTCAGTGAGAAGTACGGTACGAAGATACACAGGCTGCACAAAGCATGGCCGGTCAAAGTTACCATTTTCAGTTTCTGTGCACATTTCTACAGTTACTGTTTATTATTATATCTATATTATATGACCTACAAAACCCTACAGCAGTAGCAGTATCAGTAGTGCATTCCTGTCGATAGACTCGGCCCGCGATGCTTATATCAACTGTAGTCAAAGCCGGCGAAGGAGCT
>OY757552.1:7852735-7855235 GCA_963584105.1 Alviniconcha strummeri
TCCTCGTTCCACTCCTCATTCTACTTTTCTTCTCCTCCTCCTCTCCTCTCTTTTTGATCCTTCTAGTTCTACTCTTCTTTTCCTCCTCGACTCTTCTTCCTTCTCCTCCTCGTCTTTCTCCTTCATCTCCTCTCTCGGCTCCTTCGTCTTCCCTTCCACTTTCTTTCTCATTCGACTTCTCTTTTGACTCTTCTTCCTATTCCTCCTCCACTTACCTCTCCTCCCCTTTCTCCTTCGTCTCCTCTTTCGACTCCTCCTCTTCCTCCTCTTCTTCTTCCTAAGACTGTGGCGGTCCCAGCTTTCCCCAACGATTCACCATTTACCTCCATGAGCTGACTGGGGAAAGACAGAAATATGGGTATTTTATAATCAAATGGATGGTCCTCATGTTTTAATTTGCTGCTAATAGGCTCATGGTACCAACACAAGATAGCCCTTATCACCGCGGATGGACTAGCTAGGTTGCCTTTGCTTTCGTGTATAGAGATATACCTACGTCGTTTATTCATGCACTCCAGCCTTCTCGCCAGTGTCTGGGATTTCGGACAATGACTGAATGCGTCGACAAGGGAGGAGGGGGGAGCCGTGGGGAAATTGAGGATCAGGCGGAAGACGAGTTCTCACGAGTGGTTCTTTTGCGTCGTTGTCTACTGTTCCCCTGGCCCCCTTCCCTCATTTGCCTCTGAAACTGCTTCTTGGACGAGAGTTTGCCGAGCTTGTTCGGATGGAAAACTGTCTGATTTGATCGGTTTAGATATGTTCACATGAAGGGCATGCTGTTTTCCGACATCTGTGGATCCTCTGCATATGATAAGACTGGGTATGCTGTAGTGCTCTGATTAAGTCGACAGCGAGCAAGCACACGCACGCACGCACGCACAAAGAGACGGGGGAGAGAGAAAAAAATCGAATTCGAAAACTTTATTTTACAAAGATTGTAGTTTAGGTTCAGTCAGAAACCTGTGTAACAACTAGTCCTTGCTAAACTACTGACCAGAGAGAGAGAGAGATTCAAAGAAAATATGCTGTTATTGCCATAAAACATTCATCCATAGCATGTTTGGTGTAAACTAGATCACCAACAGTGCATACGGTCGACTGTTACTTGTACAGGTCAAAATACGCAAAATGTTAGAAAGAACCTTGATTTTAGTTAGACAACTCGCGATACAGCATGTCCAAATGTTGAGGGTAAACCTCTTTTTCAAGCCACAAACAGACAGATTGCCACTAACAAACGATGATAAATGAAAATTATCTACTTAGTAGATTTCAGTTACAACACTACACAACAATGGCTCATCACACCGCTGTTCTAACAACAAAATGAGCAACCGACGTAGCATAACGTAACGTTCCTAACAGAAGCATTGCAAACCTTACAAACATTATTACCACACTGCGTCACGCATACACAGTATGCAAAATAGCATGTAAACGGAGAGCCAAAGACGCACAGTCAGAAAGACCACTCCATGTCTGTTAATAACTTCCAGTTCTTTCCGTTCACGGGTGTGATGATTCCAGTGCTCTCCGCCGTCAGGCTATTTAACAGTGTCTTGTTCGCTTCGTTGGTTCCAGAAATACCTGGCGCAGTTCGGCTACCTGATGGGACCCAGCCGTGAGACGGGCAACCTCATGTCTGCTGACGACCTCAGCAAGGCTATCAAGAGTCTGCAGGCTATGGGCGGTATTCCAGAAACAGGTACAGCTGTGTGTGTGTGTGTGTGTGTGTGTGTGTGTGTGTGTGTGTGTGTGTGTGTGTGTGTGTGTGTGTGTGTGTCTGCATATGTGTGTGTCTGTCAGTCTGTGTGTCTCTCTGCGTTTGTGTGTGTGTGTGTGTGTGTGTGTGTGTGTGTGTGTGTGTGTGTGTGTGTGTGTGTGTGTGTGTGTGTGTCTGTCTGTCTGTCTGTCTTTCCGTGTGTGTGTGTGTGTGTGTGTGTGTGTTTATATATCTGTGTGTGTTTGTATGTCTGTCTGCATGTGTGGGTGGGCTGGTGTGTGGGTGTGTGTCCTTATTTTTATCATCAGTCCTGTTAATCATTTCGCCGTTGCCCTGCAGACGTCATCATGGTCCACGTCATTTCTGTTTGTCGTGCAGGCGTCATAGACCGCCGGACGGAGGAGCTGATGTCCAAGCCTCGCTGCGGCAACGTGGACTCCATGATGGGCGTCATCCCGGGTCAAGGTCGCTCGGACCTGGGTCAGGACAAGTGGCCTCTGGGCCGCCGACGCTACAAGCGGTACACGGAGGCGCCTTCCAAGTGGGGCAAGAAGAACCTCACCTTCAGGTAAGATCTGTCTGTTTCAGCTGTTGCCACCGTCGGTAAGATCTGTCTGTTTCAGCTGTTGCCACCGTCGGTAAGATCTGTCTGTTTCAGCTGTTGCCACCGTCGGTAAGATCTGTCTGTTTCAGCTGTTGCCACCGTCGGTAAGATCTGTCTGTTTCAGCTGTTGCCACCGTCGGTAAGATCTGTCTGTTTCAACTGTTGCCACCTTC
>OY757552.1:7857735-7870235 GCA_963584105.1 Alviniconcha strummeri
GGTTGAAGCAGACACAGGAAACTGTAATGCTACAACTCTACCTTGAGGTCCGACACCTGGCTGGGCTACGACTACCTGACTCTTTACACGTTGGTTATCTTCTAGCTGTTGGTGTTGTCGTTCATAGTAAACATGTGTTGTCGTGCTGTTCTGATTCGAGCTGTTGGTGTTGTCGTTCATAGTAAACACCTGTTGTCGTGCTGTTCTGATTCGATACTGCTGTTCAGTAAAGGGAGACTTTCTGAAGATAAAAGCAATACTGTAAAGTTGCTACTTCAGAGGGAAAGACAGGTGGCAGTGTGCAGGCGAAGTGTGACAAGCTATGTTCAGACCTCATTAAAGGCGAAGGATGACAAGCCGTGTTCAGACCTCAGTACAGGCGAAGTGTGACAAGCTATGTTTAGACCTCAGTACAGGCGAAGTGTGACAAGCTGTGTTCAGACCTCAGTGTAGGCGAAGTGTGACAAGCTGTGTTCAGACTTCAGTGAAGGCGAAGTGTGACAAGCTGCGTTCACACCTCACTAAAGGCGAAGTGTGATAAGCTACGTTCAGACCTGACTAAAGGCGAAGTGTAACAAGCTACGTTCAGACCTCAGTAAAGGCGAAGTGTGACAAGCTATGTTCAGACCTCAGTACAGGCAACGTGTGACAAGCTGTTCTGGCCGCAGTGTCGGCGATGTACTATTAACTATAGGCAAAACTGATGTGCCAAGCAATATTCAGACCTTAGTAGAGGCGATGTGGAGGCTAGACGAGCCAAGCTGTGTTCAGACCTCAATATAGGCGAGGTATAAGCGAAACGTTCCAAGCAATATTCAGACCTCATTGTAGGCGAGGTATAGGCGAAATGTGCCATGCAATATTCAGACCTCAGTAAGTATAGGCGATGTATAGGCGAAACGTGTCAAGCCATGTTCAGACCTCAATAAATTATAGGTGATGTGTAGGCGAAGAGTTCCGACTGGGATATAATCATAGACGAAGCATGCAAATCGGAGTTATTCTCAGACCTGTTCCAGGCTTTGTAAAAAGGAGATTCTTTTAAAGGCTGTAGATTCTCCAGACGAGCAAAAACTATTCATTTTATTCCCCGTCGTCCTTGATAAAGAGGACGTTCATTTCTTCAGATCTCACCACGCTGGGGGAACGTAGAAGAGATGACAGGGGATGACTGGAGATAAGGGGAAGCAGGGGAGGGAGAGAGAGGGAGACAGAGGGAGACAGGGATTTTCTGCTGATCACCCCGCGCGATGGAACGTTACGTACACGGAGGGTGGGGGGGGGGGAGGGTGGTGGAGAGACTCAGAGATTGTGGGAAAACAGGGATGGATAGAGAGGGGGTGAAGAGAGAGGGAGACAGAGGGGGTGCCGGGTGCGGGGAGAGAAGAGTGGTGGAGAGAGATCGGGGAAGCGAGAGTGGGCGAAGGGCGGGTGTGTGGGGGGGTCGCATCTTTGTCAGTCACTCTTTCCATCGTATTTCCGGGGGTGGGGGCGGGGGCGGGGGTGGGGTCTCATCTTTGTCGGTCACTCTTTCCATTGTATTTCTATGTCCTCCTTTTTTCTCAGTTCCACTTCTTGTCGTGGCTCGCACTTCTTTCTTGATTTCCGGTTACTATTATCTGCGTTGAAATTTTTGTGTTTTGCTCTCTTGCTATAAAAGTCAACCCTGACTTTTTTGCAGGTGCATGTTTGCCATTCAGTTCAGACTACATCGCCGTGCCAGAGGCGTTGCTCAGTCTCAGACGCCCATGTAGCTAGGGATTGTCATCTTCCTTTTCCTGGGAAGGTCTAGCTGGCTGTTCCAGCGATGTGTCACTGCGCTGTTCGCCGGCACGCTCCAGCGCGGGAGAACGTCTTTGGCAGTCTGGTAGCCGAGCGCTGACTTTATCGCTCTGTTTATGCCACCTGCAGATTGTGACTAGGCCCACAGGCGCACGGTAGATTACAACAAAGAAAACGAAAAAAAAAAAAAAACGAAAAAAAAAGCATTGTAGCTGCAAACCCCTTTAAACAAATCTTTATTCGTTGTCTGATTCGGACAGTGTTTCACTTTGACTTCCTGTCAGCTGTTTAATAATGACCTCTCGCTTTCAGGAAGTTTGCTCCGCCCACTGAGACAGGCGGAGTAAACAACATGCGGTTCGAACTCACGCTTGTAGCCAGTTAGCTCCGCCCACTTAAACAAACGGAGTAAACAGACACGTGTTCAAACTCACGCTTGTAGCCAGATAGCTCCGCCCACTTGAACAAGCGGAGTAAACAAACATAATTATGTCCGAACTGACGGTTGTAGCCAGATAGCTCCGCCCACTTAGACAAGCGGAATAAACAACATGTGTTGGAACGGTTGTAGCCAGATAGCTCCGCCCACTTAGACGAGCAGAATAAACAACATGTGTTCGAACTCACGCTTGTAGCAAGATAGCTCCGCCCACTGAGACCAGCGGAGTGAACAATGCAGCATGTGTTCGAACTCACTCTTCCAACTGCACAGACTCAAGGCGCTTGGTCGTTGTTTTCAAAAACAGCACGGGCACGTAACGCGCTCCGTTTACGTTACTTGGACAACCCGTGGACTTGTCTAAGGAGGTGTGTATGTTTGTACGCAGGCGCTGACTGTCCAGAGCCCATCTGGCGGTCAGAGGGTGGCGAGAGGTCAAGTTGTGGCAATGAAGATCAGCACAGCCGACATTCGGCTTTTTGAGAAGATAAAATGAACCCCAGTACTTTGCCCCATCTCTTATAATTATCTCCAGTATTTTGCCCATCTCTTATAATTATCTCCAGTATTGTTCCAAACTCTTACAATTGTCTCCAGTATTTTGCCCATCTCTTATAATTATCACCAGTATTGCCCATCTCCTATAAATATCTCCAGTATTTTTTTTTTTTTTACCTATCTCTTATGATTATATCCGGTAATTTGCCCATCACTTATAATTATCTCCAATATTTTGCCCATCTTTTGTAATTATCTCCGTTATTTTGCCCATCTCTTGTAATTATCTCCAGTATTTTGCCCATCACTTATAAATCTCTCCAGTATTTTGCCCATGTCTTTATTGGTTGACAGTTTAATGGTTGACTGGGCGTAAGACACCAAGATACTTTTACTTACTTGCCCATCTTCTATAATTATTTCCCCGCTTCACCACCAAACAGCAATAATAATAATAATAACTAACAGTAATTATCACAGTTCTTGTAAACGCCTGTGGTGCATGTTGTATGGATGTATCCCTCATGAACTATGTATCGAGTTATCTTCTCCGTAGGGGTCAGGAGTCGGTGGCTGCTGCACTTTATATATATATACTTTTGGCTGCCTCCGTCAGTGATAGTAAATGCACAGAGAGAGAGAGAGTCAGAGAGAGAGAGAGAGAGAGAGAGAGAGAGAGAGAGAGAGAGAGAGAGTCACAGAGCCGAGAGAGAGAGAGAGTCACAGAGCCGAGAGATAGAGAGAGCCAAGAGAGAGAGAGTCACATAGAGAAAAAGCCACAGAATGAGAGTCACAGAGCCTGAGAGAGAGAGAGAGAGAGAGAGAGAGAGAGAGAGAGAGAGAGAGAGAGAGAGAGAGAGAGAGAGATTTTAACCTTGCTGGACGAAGACTTGAAAGCAACTGCAGAGAAAGCGGAAACAAAAACAAGGGGACGGGGAGAAGGGGGTGGGGGGGGGGGGGGGGCGGTGGGGAGAGAGGAGAGGCCGGCAGTAATACAGATCATGCGATACTGTCGTGATTTTGGGTGGCCAGTTTTGGGAAAATTGTTGCATACAATCTTTGTTCGGTAACGGTCATTTGAATAAGGAACACTGTACCGCATAGTTTGTGTGTTGGAGGAGGGGGGGTGGGGGGGGGGGGGCGTTGGGGGGGACTATATCTGTGTTTGTGTTTGTTGTCCTCGTGACCTAAGTCTTTATTTGAAGTCTTTGTATCGTGAGTAAACCATGCGGGTGCGTACGCAGACTGTATGTCCGGGTTTTGTATCATGTGACACACTTCAGCGGACACTCCTGTCAACAGTGAGGAAAGGCGAGGCAGGAATAAGTTCCGGTTTGAAAGAAAGTGGTTCCGGTCCGCCAGGATGGTCTGTATTACACACTGACCGACGACACTGTGTAGTGGAATCATTGGTAGCTGCCAGCCTGTAGAATCTTCTTCTTCTTTTTCTTCTTCGTCTTCCGTGGTGCCTTATGTGCACAGAAACCGTAAGGCGTATTGGGCACGGGCGAATTGGGGGGGGGGGGGGGGGGGGGGAAGGGAGATTATATACCTATCGCTACACTGTCACCACCAGAATGACTCCTGCATTAAGATGGGCAGCGATGAGAGCCATTTTAATGTTTCATTAGTTGTGAGGGACAAAGTCACAAGACAGTGTCCACAAACTACAACCCTTTTGTAGAGAAAGGAGAGCCGAAGCGGAATCGAGCCGAGGCCCTTCTGCTTACCAGCCTAAAGTCTTACCGCTGGGCCAAACCGGCTCACAAGCCACCCTGTAGAATAATCTACATATTATATGCATAGTCATGCGCGCCATCAACTGGTCTGTCAGCAGACCATAACGACCCAGAAGAACAGCGTCTTATTTGGTGTTTGCAGCTCTTGCTGTGCTGTGCGCACGTTGGGACTTCATGTTGTCCATCAGTCTGTTTGGCCCAGCGGCGGTAAGGCTGTAAAGGCTGGTAAGCGGACGGCGTAGGTTCGAATCCACGCTTCGGCTGTCAAACTTTGTGGTTTGTGGATGCTGTCTTGTGGCCTTGCCCCTCAACGAAACAGGCAAATGGAACGAGATTCCAACGCCTAAGTAAGTAACTTGGTGTTATACGCCCAGTCAACCAGTTCGGTTATAATCAGGGCGATGATCCAACGCCTGCCATCTGTCTACCTTCGACACTTAATACACAGTGCTCGAGCACTGATCGGCTCGCATAAAGGAGCTACAGAAGGCTATAGTAAATAAATTATCGGAAACAGTCGAGGATACACTTAACAATGTGTCTAAGCCGGTTACAGAATCGATCAAATCCGGTTTCACTATCGGGATGCCCCCCAAACCACACACCTCACCCCTCTCATCCCGTTACTCAAGGGTTCATAATTACTACCATCTGAAACGGGAGGGGGGGGGGGGGAGTTCCTGTTGATATTGAAGATAATCACGTTGTCATTTAGTCCTCCTAAGCAGTAGTTAAAGCGTCGCGTTTTGGCAGTAACGAATTGTTCCCGCGCAGTTACAGCGACGTCGGAAATCCGACCAGCAGGACAATCGAAACCACTCGGGCAAAATATTGTTAGATGCGACGCGAACGCAAGAAGCGCGGTGCGTTTGGGTCTCAGTGCCATCCGCCGCCACCGTGTCACGTGACCCTCGAGACTTCCGGTTTGGATCTGCGCGGCAGGATGCAGGGTTGAGTCGACTTCCGACTGTCCACGTTGCTGGTGGCTTCCCGCTCCGGGAAGTCCTTGAGAGAATTAAGTTTGTGCGCGTAATATCAACGACCAACAGAAGGAGAGGTGGAGGCGGCGGGGTTCGTTAGCTGGTTATTGGATTTTAACGTCCTGTCAACTGACAAGTAGGGTCACCCCGAGACTATGAAGTGGAGGAGGGAGGGAGGGAGAGAGAGAGAGAGAGAGAGACGGACGGACAGAAACACAGGGGGAGAGGGGGGAAGGAGAGAAGAGAGGTCTAACTCGAACGCTTTATTTTACAAGGATTGTAGTTTAGGAGGGAGGGAGGGAGAGATAGAGAGAGAGAGAGAGAGAGAGAGAGAGAGAGAGAGAGAGAGAGAGAGAGAGAGAGAGAGAGAGAGAGAGATATCGAAAACTTTATTTTACAACGATTGTAGTTTAGGTTCAGTCAAACCCTGTCTAACAACTAGTCCTTGCTAAGCTACCGAGAGAGAGAGAGAGAGAGAGAGAGAGAGAGAGAGAGAGAGAGAGAGAGAGAGAGAGAGAGAGAGATGTTTTATTAAATTAGGCCGTAGCCCAATTGAAAGGGGAGTAACAATTAACCGTTCAGTTTGCGCATCATTTCCGCTCAAGCTTCATGTTGTGCAAAAACACTACCGCGTAAAAAACACATACTACTAGCTTGGTAACTACATAATAACAAAGTCCTGCATAACAATAATAGCATGTATGTATTTTCCATCCGCATATATTATTCGTACAACAGCATGCACCGTGTCAAACTCCAAACACTGGAGGAAGGTTCCGGAAAGCGGTGCTCGGAGTGTGGCACCGTGTATGCCTCTCTGAAAAAAAGTCCCTTATTGGACTTGGTTCTGTAGTCCAAACCGCGAAAAGAATGGTACCCTTGAAGCTGTTATTCTCATCTAGCCTGGTACTCGGACCACTGAGGGAGATGCAGAGTGCTTGAGGGTAGAAGACTACGCCTTTTCCCCTTCATAATCTTTGCTTGAACAGAATAACGGATGTTGTTGCAGACACAGGACGCTAAAGTGAAGTACCAGCTATTGAAACACGTCGACTGCAAGAGAGTTGACGCGTGAGTGTGGGTTAATTTAGACATAGACCGACACAGGTTTGGACTGAGTGAGCTCGTTCCAAAACTGCAGCCCACTTTGCTTTTATTTGTCCCAAATAATTATGCGTGTTGTTAGCATGATAATTTTAAGATCGGTCTGATATCACTGAAGAAAAAGAAGAATATTTGACACTTACATAGCGCCTAATCAAACTAGACGGCTCAAAGCACTTCACAATACAAAACAAGAATGAACATCACAAACAAATTGTGAAACATGCATACACCAGACGATCCAACGCCAACAGCAAAGCGCAGGCAAACCCGCACACATCCCGGAACAGTTAATGCAATCAAGACGTACAATGCAGAAATAAATACATGGGCCATGGACACATCCCATGATTGCAAATCAGACGCAAAGAGCATCATACTAATCATATAGGTTCTGTTGGAAGGTTTGGGAGACATGGTTTCACTGATGTCAAAAGACTTTATTTTATTTTATTTTTGAAGTAAGTTGGTGTTTTACGCCCAGTCAACCGGTACGGTTATATCAGGGCGATTTAAATTTAAAGGAAGGAAATGAAGGACTTCGTCCAAAGCTTGACGCGGACGGACGGGAACTGAAATAGAGCGATGAAGACGACGATAACACGACGATAATCATGGCTGATAAGCTGTGGTCCCCAGTGCCAGCAGGGAAGCAGGGCACGGGCAGGCTTTTCGATGGGCCATTACAGCCGCCGCCGATTGTTGCCAGATGGCAAAGGCTGAAGGCAGCGGCGTCTCGTGCAGCCGCGTGGGCTGTGCAGGTTGTATTACATCGGAAGAAAGACTTGCACGCACGCACGCACGCACGCGCACACACACACACACGCACTGGCGGCGATGCGCCGGCTTGAAACGACGGTGAAAGTGTTGTTGTCGTGAAAGTTTGGTTAGAACTGGTCCAAGCAGCGTACGTCTGGCTTGTATACATAAAGGAGAGAGAGAGAGGGGGGGGGGGGGAGACAGAGACAGTGGGGAAGAGAGAAGACGAGATGCTGAACACGTTTATATAGCGCTGTTCTGTGCTGTCATGTAGCAGAGCTCTGGAGCTGTGTGAAAGTAGAGGTGGACGTCCTGGGCTCCCGTCCCTAACTAAACCTACGGTTTCTGTGGACGTAAAGCAACACTTCAACCAACCAACTGTCTGGCAGACTCACTCGCTTTTGTCGCATGTGATTCTAGATGAGCGACTGTCGTTTTTCCCCCCATCCCATTGTACTTTGTAGTGCGTTTTGAATGTCCACCGAACTGAAGTGGTGTACTGACAGCGCTGTGTGGTTGTTACATGGCTGGTGCCACGTGAAACTGCTGCCGTCTCGGCGCGTTCTCTGTGCAGAAGACCATGCGCCATGTCACATCACTTTATGTAAAACCGCATACGTAGGTAGGGTGCATGCATGTTTAGCTGTATCCTGCCACCTGCAGTTTTGGCAGAATGACCGGGACGAGCGAGACAGACACAGAGACTGAGAAACTCAAAGGATTTATTGTTTACAAGTGCTTAAGATTTTCATAAAGAGAGACACACAGAGACAGAGAGACTCAAAGGATTTATTGTTTACAAGCGCTTAAGACTTTTCATAAAGAGAGACAGACAGAGACACAAAGAGAGCTAGGGAAAGATAGAAGCGGAAATGCCTGCTTGTCTGTATAGAGAAATATACCTGAAAAATACAATAAAATCAATGAAGAAGTAGCCTAGGCATATACATGAACAGCTAGCCCACGCCAATCAAAACAGTCACGGACTAAATCTCAGGACAGTGACCGCGTTTCACGTGCCGTTTAAAACCAGTGTGTGAAACCCGCCGCTACACGTTCAGGGCCTCAGAGACACTGCACTACTCGCTGTAGTATCTCTGGCCTCAGCCTCATCCGATCCCACCAGCCCGACCGGAACCCCGACGACAGGTCTGAAGGAGGCCAGATATTGCCTTGCGTCGTCACACTGAGACCGAGGGGAAAAAACAACGGAAAACTCTTCAGTTCAGCAGTCAGAACCCTCGCCTCTGTGGCCCTTGTCGTCGGTGACTCACAGTGTGTGTGTACTGTACAGCTGGAGGGAAACTTTCAAACCGGCATCCTTCAGGGGCCAGCCGGAGGGCGCAGCCAATCAGAGCGAGCCCCTCTTTCTTGTCATCTCCGCCAGATTGTGGCTATATTAATTGGCGGAGGTTGGCCGGTTCGCCATCAGTGTCAGCAACGGAACGCACGCGAGGTGATGACGTCCGTCCGCTAGGGTGTCCTCTGGTCAGATGTAGACCTCCTTCAACGTCCAAGACGAGTTCAGAGAAAACCCGGGTCGTTGTTACTGTTCTTGTCGTTGTTGTTTTTTGCTGCATAGATTTGTCTTGTCAGCGCTGCGTTTCTGTTTCTTCTCTGGATGGCGGTGGTTGTGGCGGGTATCGGCTGGCTGGAGTTTGCGGTGAGAATTTATGAAGTTGATGTCATTCCAGGCTCGTGGGCTTTTTGTAGACTGGAGGTCTAGGTTCCTTCGGCTGTGCTTTTGCATTGCAAGCTTGTTGAAGAAATGTGGCCGGCCTGAAACCGCGATTGTTTCCAACTAAACTTTACACTGAAAGACACTTGTTGCTGAGGAGTTGTGTGCGTATGATCAGAAACTGTGCTTGCGTTTTTATTTTTATTTCAACGTCCGGACGACGGATTTATGGTTTTAACGGGAAAATGTTATGTGGAGAAGCTGTGTAAAAAACAATCTGACATTTTTCTTCCAGGTACAGCTGTAGCATGGCCCTTTCGCGTTGTGCGCCGGAATGTTTGGGGTCGGTTTTTTGTGTATAACATGCAAAGTAAGTTGCTGTTTTTTCGGACATTGTGGAGACTGTTTATCTCTTAAGAGTTCACTTTCAGAAATAGTGCTTTGGTTCCTGCTATACTCTTTTAAGCCATGATTCCTGCCTGGTTTTTGCTGTTGTTTCCCAATAACAAGTGGTAAGCGAGGTAGAGACGGACCAGCTTGGCTTGTTCATCATGTTCATTGTCTGCATCATGATGTCGATTGTGTCGGTTAGTCTTCGATCTTTGCGGGCAACCAGGATGTATCCTTGTCGATGAATCCTCGCCTTCAGTGAATGTCAGGACTTTGTGCTAGCTTGTATTATGTTATGCTAACTTAACATGTATAATTTTGGCGGGAATATTTCTTATCAGCAGCAGTGGTTTGTTCAGTAATTTGATGATTCTTCCTGGGTATCGCTTGGGCTTGAACTAACGAAGACAGAAACGCGACACTCAATGACTCAATGGGCGTTGCCTGCTTAGACCAAAACTGGAAGTTGATATGAAGTCCGTCAGTTATTGAATGGTAATCTATGATAAAAAAAAATATTTAAAAAAAAGAAAGTTGATTACTTGTTTAATGATACTGACTCTGTCCGTAGAATTGCCACGTATACGTAGCGTGGCAATTTCCGGGAAATAAGGAAACGTTTTGTCTTTTTCACTCACTCTTTCGTTCGTACAGCCTTTGAATGTGTTTGATGAATTCCTGGGTTTTAAACAACAATGAGTCATGGGTTGAGTGTAGCTGACTTCCTCCTCTTTTTCTTTTCCTTCATCTTGCTTCTTTCTTCGCTTTTCTTTTATCTGTCTGTCTTCTTCTTCTTGGTATAGATTTACTTTTTCTTGTTACTTCATGCTTTTGTTTTTCTTCTTTTGGGCTTTCAGATTTCTTCTGCTTCTTTTTGACTTTTATGTTTCTTGTTCTTCTTGGCTTTCATGTTTCTCTTGTTTATCGCTGTCATATTTCTGCTTTCATGTTATTGTTTCTTGTTACTGTTTTCACGTTTGTTCTTCTTGGTTTTTATGTTTGTTCTTCTTGGCTTTCATACTCTTTTCACGTTTGTTCTTCTTCTTGGTTTTTATGTTTGTTCTTCTTGGCTTTCATACTCTTTTCACGTTTGTTCTTCTTCTTGGTTTTTATGTTTGTTCTTCTTGGCTTTCATACTCTTTTCACGTTTGTTCTTCTTCTTGTTTTTATGTTTGTTCTTCTTGGCTCTCATACTCTTTTCACGTTTGTTCTTCTTCTTGGTTTTTATGTTTGTTCTCTTGGCTTTCATGCTTCCTCCGCCCTGATATAACGGCACTGGTTGATTGGGCGTGAAACACCAAGTTACTTACTTTATGCTTCTTCTTTCCTGGCTTTCATGTTTTTTCTTCTTCGTGACCTTCATGCCACAGTTTTTTTCTTTCTTTCCTTCCTTTCTTCTTCTTCTTCTTCTTCTTCTTCTTCTTTTCTTTCTTTCTTTCTTTTTGTTCGCTTTCATGCTTCTTCTCATCGTCTACTTTTTCTTTTCTTTTTCTTCTTCTTCTTCTTACATCCTCCCCACCCACCCCACGCCACAGCTGCAACGTAGCTTTTCGCGTTGTTCCTTCCCTCCCTCCTCCGTGTGTACGTGTATCTTCACCACCTCCTCCTCCTCCTCCTCTCTCCGGCCTTCAAGACACAGCACCAGGGTGAGGTCGCTGAAGGGAGGAATTCAAACCTGCCAGTGCTCCAGCTAAAAAGTGCGCGGCCGCCGCGCCGCTGCTTGACTTCCAGAAGCCAGCTTGCCCTATCTGCCGTATCTGCAACCCCGCTAAATGACGGGAGACTGGCTCCTTGGCGGCAGGGAAGGAAGGTGGACGGGGTAAGGGGGGGGGGGGGGGGAGGGGCACCAGGAGCTGATCGAGTGCCTTGCTTGCTGCCTGGAATTGGGTCGTGCGTGCATGGTGGGGTGGGGTGGTGGTGTGGTGGTGGAGGGTGGTGTAGTAGTGGGAACTATTCCAGAAACGCGCTTTTGAGACCGTTGTTGCCACCACTGGCGTGTGTGTGGTGGCGGTGGTGGTGGTGGTAGTGCTTGCTGTGGTGTAACAGCGAAGTGTGTGTGTGTGTGTGTATCGCTATGCATGAGTGTGTGTACTGTGTATGTATAATATATATGAGGAGGATCCTGAGATGACATGTGGTGTGCAGACTTTCGCCGCAACCTGGACGGTGTGTGGAACAGAGCAACGCTAGTTTAAACTATAATACACTTTTTCTTCTTCTTCTTCTTCTTTTTTTCGGGGGGGGGGGGGGGGGGGGGGGGGTAATCTTGTTTTTACGAAACTGTTGTGATGATGGAAATGGAGAAAAAGTTAATGAGTATGTGGTTCACAGAGAGGAAGTTAACGTTGACGACGTGTCTTGTGTTCTCACCATCGGCTGCTATTTTTGAGAAGAAAAAAAAAATACATAGGTGTCGGAGTTCTGAGCAATTGTGGAGTGTGTTTGTTTTTTGTTGTTTTTTTTTGGGGGGGGGGGGGCTGGAATCCGCTTGCCTCTGGTGGGTCAGGGGAGAGGTTGGTGCCTGGACATTGTCTGTAACTCGACCGGTCTCGGCGGAGTCTCGTTCACTGAGGGTTGGGGTATGATGCCTCTTCTGCTTACACAGTGACACTTTCTGTCTCCTTTGTTGTTGTTTTTGGCTTTTGCTGTTGGTTTTTGTTAGTTGGTTTAGGTGGTCTTATGTTTGCTTTTTTTTTTTTTTCGTTTTTTTTTTTTGCTCCGCTGTCGTTCTGCAATGTTGCAAGTGTGCTTGAACATAGTCAGAGGACAAGACTGTCTTCAACAACAAAAGCCTTTTTTCTTCTCTTTTTTCTTCTTCATTTTTTTCCCATTTTTTATGATTATTCTGTCTAAACGATATGGTTGCGGAATGTGATCTAACTGAAATTAACTGAACGTACTCGTACTGGAGATTCCTTCCAAATTGATCAATGAAAAAGTAGGTTGCTGTGTACTGCTGGAGAAGTTTAGAGGGCTTTAATGGATTGTTATATATTTATGTGATCCAGATTTGTTGTCTAGCTGCAAAATGTTGCAGCCTACCGTTGGAGAGGGAGAGGAGAGAGAGACCTCGAAAACTTATTTTACAAGTAGGCAGAGAGAGAGAGAGAGAGAGAGAGAGAGAGAGAGAG
>OY757552.1:7872690-7888093 GCA_963584105.1 Alviniconcha strummeri
TTTTGGTTACGGCCAGTTATGGCCATTACGGCCAGCGTGCAGCCAGAATCAGGCCGGATCGTATATGCCGGATCTGACTTCCCGCATCCGTTTCAGTTCCGTTTTTCCAAAGAAGGCACGGATCGTATTGTGCAAAACCGACCAGGATCCGATCTGGATGGTCTGGTCAGAGTTTGGCCAAACGCAACTGGTCTGGAAGCAAGCCGATGTGCAGGAATCATCGGGCCCGGTTTCTGTCAGGACGCAACCGGCCCGCTGCCAGTTTCACACTTTCAGACTCGGTTCCGTTCTTCCACAGACGTCCCAGAAAATATTGTGCGAAACTAGCCCGGATCCAGTTTGGTTGTGGCTGGTTGTGTCAGTTTTGGCCAAACGGGTCCGGTCCGAAAGCAAGCCCAGGACGGCCACCTCGACTTTTACACAGATCCTAAGTTCTGTTTGACCTGTTCAGTTCGGTGTACGGACACACTAGGCTTCATACATGGATTGGACAAATACAAGGCTATAATGTATTATACCAGCCATAGGCACCTTCCGCAAGTACTTGAAACTGCTGAGGATTATTGGATTGTTTCAGAGTTTGTGTGTGTGTGTGGGAGGGGTGATTTGAATGAGGAGTGGGTGTGGGTGTGATTTGAAAGAGGGGTGTGTGTGTGATTTAAATGAGGAGTGGGTGTGTGGGTGATTTGAGTGGGGGGGGGGGGGGGCTGTGAAAGGAGTGTGAAAAAAGTCGATGCTAAGTGCTAGTTTGGTATATTGCGCATCTGGATTCTTAAAAAAAATGAGGAAAAAAAAAAATGTGGACGGCTCATGACGTGTTTTTTCTTTCGTCAACAGGTATGATTCTGGCTCACGCGTTTTTCCCTGGGGCTGGCAAAGGCGGCGACACACACTTTGATGACGATGAGCGCTGGACCATCAACTCCACAGATGGTGAGTCTCACTCGCTCATTCACTCACTGACTCGCTTCACTCACTGAATTCACTTCACTCACTTATGTTACTTCACTCCCTTCACTTCACTCACTTCGCCTTACTCACTAACTCACGGTGGCTGAAATGACAAAACTGACTGGTTGATTGAAAGACGGATTGTTGTTTTACCTGTTGCGGGAGGTGGGTGGAATTTAGGAACTGACGGATTGTTGTTTTACCTGTTGCGGGAGGTGGGTGGAATTTAGGAACTGACGGATTGGTGTTTTACCTGTTGCGACAGGTGTGGACCTGTTCATGGTGGCGGCCCACGAATTCGGACACGCCCTGGGCCTGGCCCACAGCGCGGACCCCGGGGCCCTGATGTACCCCTGGTACCAGGGCTTCTCCGGCAAGTTCATCCTGCCGAGGGACGACACGGAGGGCATCCAGAAGCTCTACGGTCAGTGGTCGCTTGGTGTTGTGTGTTAGTCTTTTTGGCTCAATGCGTGTGTAGCTGTCTTCCCCTGGGTAATTGTGTTGGTAGTACACGGCCTCGGATCATTTGTGTGTGTGTGTGTGTGTGTGTGTGTGTGTGTGTGTGTGTGTGTGTGTGTGTGTGTGTGTGTGTATGTATGTGTGTGTGTGTGTGTGTGAGAGAGAGAGAGAGAGAGAGAGAGAGAGAGAGAGAGAGAGAGAGAGAGAGAGAGAGAGAGGACAATCACTGGTTGCTGGTTGTAGCTGTTCAGGATTTGTTGTGGTGCAAGAGAGAAAGAAGGTGGGGGGGGGGGGGGGGGGGGGTGATAGAAGTGAGATCTGTTTGTTGTCTGTCTACCGGCGTACCTTTTTCACTGCTCCCGCTCTCACTGTTTCCACCTGTCTCTTTCCCTGTTTGTCTCTGTCTCTCCCTCCCTCTTTTGTTGTCGTCTCTCCCTCGCTGCCTCTGTCTGTCTGTGTCTGTCTGTCTGTCTGTCTGTCTCACTCACTCCCTCCCTTCCTCTCTCCCTCTCTCTCTCTCTCTTGTTATGATCAATCCATTGGTTATATAATAAACCATCCATCCATCTCTCCCTCTCTGGTGTCCACGCTGTGTGTGTGTGTGTGTGTGTGTGTGTGTGTGTGTGTGTGTGTGTGTGTGTGTGTGTGTGTGTGTGTGTGTGTGTCCCCTCTTCTATCGCTCCCTTGCTTCTTCCTCTGTCTGTAACGGTGAGTGGGTTTAGATGTGAGGAAGTTTTTAGCGTGCTGGATTATACGTGTTCGTGACTCAACTCGGTCTGAAACGGAGACGTCCCTACGGGTTTAGTGCAACGATAACAGACATTTCTTGGAAACATTTCTCCAACTATCACACGATGACATTGAGAAAAGGCAGTTGTCAAAAGATTCCATTCCCATGGTTTGGGGGGTGGGGAGGGGTGGATGGTGGCGCTTTTGTGTGACAATAAAATGTGGCGGTGAGTGCTTTGGGGTGTCAGGTATTTTTAGGGTCACTAGGGAGAAAGAGAGAAACCTGTTCGTCTCGATGCTGGTTTACCTTGTGCAAATCAGCTTCTCATCCCCCCCCCCCCCATCTCTCCCCCCCCCCCCCCCCACCGCTTTGGCGCGCCCCCATTTTTTGACAGCAAAATAGAACCAGAGATGAGTTGAGAGCATGTTTCCAAATTGTTAGCTGAGTCCAGGCGGTGATGCTCTGTGGTGTGTAGGATTATTGGAATAGGGGATCAGGGTCATGATGGGAGTAAACTAGTGTGTGTGTGTGTGTGTGGGGGGGGGGGGGGGGGGGGTTATCTCATGTAATTACTTATCAATGATGATTTACCCCAGTTTTTGGTACTGTTGTTGTAAATGAGCGATGTTTTATGACTGGCGTGAATGTGTGATGAGTGCACTTGGCGCCACGAAACATTCCTAGTGCACTTGTATTGACTCTTGGCAGTAACGTTGCATTGTTGTAAGCTGTGTGGAAGTCCAGGCGGACATGATAGGGCTTGGGCATGATAGTCGATGCGATTGTGCATGTGCGCTTGCACTGGTGTGTGTGTGTGTGTGTGTGTGTGTGTGTGTGTGTGTGTGTGTGTGTGTGTGTGTGTGTGTGTGTGTGTGTGTGTGTGTGTTGAGTGAAGTTGACGTTGTCATAATTACTCCGTTTGTGTGTCAGTGTGTGGTGGGGGGGGGGGGTGGTGGTGTCTTTTTTCTGTTATCATTATTTGTAAATGTTACAAGCGGTAACTTCTACATTTAACTTCTACACTTCTGCGTTTGTAACTTCTACATTTAACTGCTATGTATAACTGCACTTTTGGAAAGGGGTGGGTGGGTTGGGGCTTTTTTATTCATTGGTGTGAGTGTCCTGTGGTAGCCTTTAGCTTGCGAGAGCCTCCGTGTATGCACTGTGTGTATCTGGCACTGTGAACACGCAAGGTTTTGTGTGGAAATTTTGTATGCGCTATATATAAATTTTCATTCATTCGTTCGTAGTCTTTGTGGACGTAAAGCAACATCGAACTTGAATTTGGTGCAGGTCCACCGCAGGGAGATCGGGATTTCCCGGACCGGCCGACCGTGTCGCTGATTCCACGGGTGGACGACGGTGACGTCACGCCGCGTCATCGCGGGGGTTACGACGTCAACCCGACCCCTAAAGGCGATGACGAGAGACCGCCGGACCCGTGCACGACCCCCTTTGACGCCATCACCGTCATACGTACCGAGGTGTTCCTCTTCATTGGGAAGGTGAGGGGCAGCAGTTGGGGCAACAGTCGGGTGGTCGGTTTGCAGGCAGGTTACTGAAATCAACCCGACGATTCATCGACCCTTTAGCGAGGCAACCAGTAATGTCAACAACTTAAGTCCGTCATTATATTCAACCAGCCTGCCTATGCGTCAGCCAGCCCATTCAGGTTTGTCTGTAGTTTACAGTGGCTGGCTTTTGAAAAATGTCACTTTTTTTTTTCTTTTTTTTAGGTGGGGAGGGGGGGGGGGTCGTTTTTGTGTAGAATAACTGTTTGTCTGATAGAGACTTCAAAAATCTATGTACACAGTAATTGCTAAGCACGTCGCAGATTTGAAAGAGACCCTGCGGCCCCAAAGCCATACAACACATAAGAGATTATTATTATCCTTAAGAAGTCGAATCAACACAAGGGAGTTAATTAGCGCCCGAAAACGTCACACAAGCACGGCGACAAACACCCGAGTCGTACCTGCGGTAACTGTCACCAGGCATGCGTGTAAACACAAGGTACACAAACTCCACCAGAGGACATCCTCAATGTAAGTTATTCAGTCACTTTGTTTTTTTTTGTTTTCTGTTTGATGCCGTGACACACACGTCACTGTGCTTTCTGTCTGGCAGTGGTTTTGGCGCTTGGACTCTCGCAACATCGTCAAGGACCCCGTGCACATCCACAAGTTCTGGTACGGGCTTCCGGCTGACGTCACCAAGATCGACGCGGTCCTGGAACGGCCGGGCGACAAAAGGATCATCTTCTTTTCTGGTGAGTCTGCTGCAGCGTGACGTCTGAAAGAACCCTGGTCTCTAGGCCGGCCGGCCTCAGACCCAGCTTCAAAACAGTTTGTCCCTTTGTTGTTGTTTGTATGTATGTTTGTTTGGGGGGTTTTTGTTTTAAAAAACAACAACTGACCCCTGTATTTGAAAGGAATTGTTCGAATTTCTACTTCTTCGGAAACTATCACTTTCGTTTCATAAAGTGCTAATTTTCCGTGTTTCGGGCGACCTATACTGGACCAATAACGATCCTGTAGTGTGACTCTTTCCTCAGAAAATCATCATTTCCCCCAAACAGAGTATTAATTTCCCGTGTTTCAGGCGACATTCGATGACACCCGTTAGGAATAATACATTGTGTAAGTGCCCTTAGGAAATCAGAATTTTCCTTTATTAGTGCGTTCATGTCCCGTGTTTGAGGCGAAGTTCAGCGGCATTTTTCATTAAAACGATTGTGTAAATTCTTCTAGCCCCACCCCCACCTCCCCCCCTCCTCCACACCCCACCCACCACCACTAGGAAATCCGAATTTCCCCCCACAGTAAAACGTTAATTTTCCCCGGTTCCAGGCGACCTTCAACGACACTCTTTATTAAAACGATTGTGATATTCTGTTACTGTTTGTTGGTATGCTTTCACTAATAAAAAGAAAAAAGAAAATTGTTTAAACCAAAACGATTGTGTGAATTCCTCCCCACCGCCCTCGCCCCCTCCCCACCCCGAAATCAAAATTTTCCCTCAGTAAACCGCTAATCCCTCCCACCCTGTCTTTGCTGCAGGCGACCGGTACTGGACGTACAATGCCAACCGAATGGTGACGGGGTTCCCGCGAGAAGGGCGCCCCATCACGGAGTTCGGCATCCCGGCGGACGTGAAGCACATCGACACGGTCTTCACCTGGGGCTTCAACAAACGCACCTACTTCGTGTCGGGCGACATGTACTGGAAGCTGGACGAGAACAACACGTACGTGGAGTATGACTACCCGCGGGACATGTCCATCTGGAGAGGGGTGCCTGTGCCGCTGGATGCCGCCTTTCAGTACTGGGATGGTGAGTACATCATCATCACCATCAGCATCAGCATCAACCTCATCATCAGCATCAGCATCAACCTCATCATCAACCTCATCATCAGCATCAGCATCATCATTATCGTTCAATGTGTGTGGTTTTCTAGGATGGTGAGTTCATCTTCATCATCATCATCGTCACCATCACCATATCATCTTCATCATTATCATCAAATGTTGGTGGTGTTCTGGGATGGTGAGTTCATCTTCATCTTCATCATCATTATCATCAAATGTTTGTGGTATTCCGGGATGGTGAGTTCATCTTCATCATCATCGTTTTCATCGTCATCATGAAATATTTGTGGTGTTCTGGGAAGGTGAGTTCATCATCATCATCATCATCAAATGTTTGTGGTGTTCTGGGATGGTGATTTTGTTTTCATCATCATCGTCATCTTCATCATTATCATAATGTAATATTTGTAAGGCGCGAACCTTCAAGGTATGAAAACAGAGCTCGGCCCGCTGTACAGACTTTCTGTGGACGTTAAGCACCATGTTTACTTACTTACTTGCTGTACAGACACAACAGGGTTCCAGGCGAGATCAAAAGATCGAGAGATCTTAGAGGAGGGAGGTGGAGCTGGACCCTCACTTTTGCCCAGAAGAGATCATGAGTAGGGAGGTGGAGCTGGGCTGAGCAAGTTGGACGTCTTTTGCTTCGAGTTGTCCAAGTTGTTCGTCAACAGCGGTGCAACGGACATTGTCTTAGTGACTCTGTCCAGCACAGCAGTTGGAAGAGCAATTGCGCAGTGCACAAGTCGCTGGGCAATGGCGAGGGGACACCGCCTTCACACTTCCATTGTTCTGGCGGCGGTCCACGGTCTCTCCGGTCTTTTTCGGGCGGTTTCCGCGGTCGAGCCAATCACCCTGGCCCCTTTCCCACTCTGTCCCCGTCCCTAATAGGTTATCCCGCCTCCGTGGACGTAAAGCAACATAAAAAATAAATTAAAAAAACGCTGTACAGGAACTGAGAGAGAACGAGGCCCGGAGTGCTCGTGCAGAATCTACACACAAGGGAGTTAATTAGTTAATTACAACCGGGGCATATTGGCAGTCCTTCAGTATTTTATACTTTTGATGCTAGACGGAAGAGAGTGTGGGGAATGAAAGAAGAATGGGGAAAACGCGAGAGAAGGAGGAAAACGGAGATTAAAAAAGTAAATAATTTAGAGGAGACAACCAGAATCACCATGTTGTTGTTGTTTTGGGTTCTTTGTTTGTTTGTTGTTGTTTGTTTGTTTTGTTTTTACAGGATAGCCCCTTGCCCCCTCCCAACCCCCACGCCCCCACCCGCCTCCGTGTTTATGCTTCCAGTTCATACACCCTCCCATTTTCCTTCGACTTTCGCAGGTAAAACGTACTTCTTCCAAGGACGAGCCTATTGGAAGTTCTACGACCTGAGGATGAGGGTAGACAACTCTTACCCCCGCATCATCGCCCAGGACTGGCTGCAGTGTTCTGACGCCCACAAGCAGAACCAGCCCGCCCAGCAGCGCAAGGACAAGGACAAGGACCACAGCCATTCATCAGCCTCTTCACCGCCCCGTGTAGCTCTGTGGCTTTGTCTGTCTCTACTATTAACTTCCTGTATAGGCCGTAGTTGGCAAGTGTGAATAGGCTTCGGTATGATTTAAAGCGAACATTCTGCAGAGGACAGAGACTGTAATGACGAGGCTAGAAGTGCTTTCGGGGGAACGTTATAATTATTCTGTTGCAGGCTCGCTTCTGGGTGTGTAGTGGGGTTTTTTTGTGGATTGAAGTTTGTACGGTTTTACTGATGTTGATATTCCAACGTCGAGTTGGAGATGCGGAGGAAGAATGTTTGTAGGACTGCCTTGTAGTACTTGTACTGTCCATGTAGCTTCATTGCACTCTTGACTGTATATCGACACGAACAGTTCAAGCCTTGCCTCTTTGGTGTGTGAAGGTTGGTTCTAAGGGGAGATGGGTATCCCGCCGAGGACTGTCAGTGCCTCGGAAGCTCAAGTTTGAAGTGTTCATTGCTAATGACGACAATAACGTTTGTTAGCTTTTGTTTAGGGAACTAATACGTTGTCGTGGGCGTAAGTTTGTAACGGTAGTGAAAGACACAGAAGGTCAACACTGACGACTTAAAAGGCACTATATACTCTTGCTTTTTGAGGACCTCCAGCGTGAGCGTTGGAGTGAGTTTCTCCTGTTGAGTCTTTGAACACCCGCACTCCTGTTACTGATGAAGTACTGAAGTCCACGTATGAGAGTAAATAGATGCGGGGAGGAAAACCCACACATCACACTGGTTTTTATTTTGTTTGGTTGTTTGCTTGCTTTTACCATGAGCGGAAATGTATACACTGGACACCATTTATGTTGTCTTCTTATTTTGCGAATGTTCACGTTTGTACGAATGAGTGAATGATCACTTGATCGCTTGACTAGTCACACATGCCTGAACAAATATCAGGATTACTCATGACTGAGAAAGATAACGTCATATTCGAATGCAGAGCACATTCATTCTGCTCTGTTATGGCGAAACACAGTAACTAACCTGCTTTTACTTATTGATTTATTTCTTCCTACTTTTGTTCTTTCTCGTTTCCTGGGGTTTTCTACACAATGAGCTTGACGCATCTTGTGTCAAATTCGCTCGACCGTGTCGTGTGTACTTTTTGCCCGGCAAACGTTCAGAACCAAAATGCCCTTTTGCTTTTAAGCTGTGTTTTGTCATGAAGTAACAGCCCTTGTTCAGCACGATGCCTATGTTTGGGCGATTTTTCTGCCCTTGAGTGAAATATTTGAGATTTCTCGAAACAAGGAGAATTTTATTTTTGCGGTTAGCAATGTGCTTCCTTGCACTACACTGCTAACGTTCTTTAACCGTTTTCAGTGGAAAGCCTTTCTGGGCTGGGTCGGTATGCATGATGGTAGTAGCTAAGTCGTAAAGTGACACACAGAGGGGTTACGAATTGTGTGTGTGATCTCAAGACACTCCACCTCACTCCTACGTGTTTGCATGGTGTCTTTCTTTTTTCTTTTCTTTTTTAATGTGTGAACATGACGCATTTTTCTCATCAAGATATGGTCAGAGCGGTGTGTGTGTGTGTGTGTGTGTGTGTGTGTGTGTGTGTGTGTGTGTGATACGAAGGAGAACTTGCTAGCCAGGCTGTCAAAGACGTGCGGTTGGCCGAAGAGGGTGAGAAGTGAAAAATTGGTCATTGGTAAAGCAGCAGGCGCCCCCCTCCTTTTTGTTTTTGTTTTGTGTTTGTTTTGTTTAGCTGGCATCGGCTAGATCATTTTTCGTCCTGAAAAAATTTGGTCATTGGTAAAGCAACAGGCGCCCCCCTCCTTTTTGTTTTTGTTTTGTGTTTGTTTTGTTTAGCTGGCATCGGCTAGATCATTTTTCGTCCCTTTTTCTGCGATACGTTCGCTCCCTCTACCCCGTCCCTTCTCTCTCTCTCTCTCTCTCTCTCTCTCTCTCTCTCTCTCTCTCTCTCTCTCTCTCTCTCTCTCTCTCTCTCTCCCTCTCCCTCCCTCCCTCCCCGTTTACGGTTTTGTTTCATGTCGTTGACAACCTGGCCCTCCTACCCACTCTCACCTCCCTCTCCCTCTCCCCCTACCCACCCACTCCCGACCCCGTTTATGGCGTCTTTCAGTGATTGTTGCCTCTAGTCCTCCTAGCGGTTTCGTGTGGTTCAAACCCTCGTCGCATTCAGGGTGTGTGCTCAGCTGTTGGTCCCTCTTGAGAAAGTGGAGTAGTGGAGTATAGTGTCCTAGTGTGGGGTTAGCGATGTTGTTATGCACGTAGGTAGGTTGGTGGGTAGTAGGTAGGTATGGTCAGAGCCAGTACAGACACTGTCTCTGATGTTGCAGAGACGATCTGAGAGACAGCAGTCTCACCTGAGAGACAAGGTGTAGCGTGCAGGTCTGTGGTATTATAGGCCTGTACGGGTGGCGTGGTGGTGTGGTCTGGCTCTGTCACAGTGGTCTGGCTCTGTCACAGTGTCTGGCTCATCTCCACAGTGGTCTGAATCTGTCACAAGGCCAGGCGGGAATAAAGTGCTGTGTAAGTATTTTGAACCTTGCGACGTTAAATTATTCTCCTGTAGGTTGGTGTACATGTACTTACGTTTTCACTTTTTTTCATTGTTGCATTGATCGCCGCTCTGTAATTGCTATGGGTACGAATTTGCACCTGCTACAGTCGTGTTCAATTTTTGTGTTCTGCAATAGTTTGCAGTTTTGTGTGCGTGTGTGTTTTGTACTTCAGACAATATTCAGATATATCAGTTTGTAAATTAGATTGAGAAGTACAGCGGTTAAAAAGTGGAACTCCGTGAAATGAAATAAGTGAACAAATGTCAGACAAGAACGTCCAGTGATGAATTGTGCGGAAAAACGTTGTTACGAATCTGACCTGACTGAACATAGGAGGGGTGTTACAAAATTCTCTGAAAAAAGCTTCAAGGTTGCAACGTGTTCAGTTTTTTGTTGTCGTTTTGTTTCTTAATACTCATAGGACCTATCAGCAGGATGCTGGTGAAGAGTGATTGTTTTTCTGTGTATTTGTTAACGTATCACATGACTGTGCCAATTCACATGAGTGGTGATTGTTTAGCAAACCAGTTCTTATTCTGGTATTGTCTATGTATGTGGTAGTGGCCAGTTTTGGAAACTCAGTGTGTGTGTGTGTGTGTGTGTGTGTGTGTGTGTGTGTGTGTGTGTGTGTGTGTGTGCGTGCGTGCGTGCGTGCGTGCGTGCGTGCGTGCGTGCGTGCGTGCGTGCGTGCGTGTGTGTATGCGTGCGTGTGCGTGTGCGAATGAATGTTTGAAGCCTAAGCTGTCGCCTTGTGCCATTCAAAGAAACAGCTGCGCAGCCTCATTGTATTTCAATTTGATTTTGAACCCAGCTCTGAGTAGCTGGGCTCGAATACTGTCAGACAAGCCTTCCTTCAGGCTTTGTCCAGAACTATGGCGAGATTGTGGTTCTGTTGGCCTGTGGTTCCTCACAAAGATGGAAACCGCCCGCGTAACTAACGGTCAGTTGCTGTTCCTAAGATCACGTAGTCCTGAAAACCGCCATGCCAGCCAGTCATTTTTTTAAAGTCACGGGGACCACCGTGCTATTAAGTTGTTCATACACTCGCCGGAACCACCTCACCAGGGAGTCTGTTGTTGTTTGTTTATCGTTATTGATTCATAAAATCGCGGAAGCAAAATGCCCCGGGATTGTTTTTCTCTTACAATCATTGGAACCACTAAGCCGGGGAATTGTTTTCTTTTTTGATACACTCGATTACAGAACCACCAAGCCAGTGTGATTTTGGTTTTTGTATAATCACGGGAACTACCAAGTAATCATGAGAACCACCAAGCCAGTCATTTTTGTTTTTGCATAATCACGGGCACCACCAAGCCAGTCATTTTTGTCTTTATACAATCACGGTAACCACCAAACCAGTCATATTTTGTTTTGTTTTTTGTTTTTTTGTTTTTTCTGTATACAATCACAGGAACCACCAGTCCAGTGTTGTTAGTTTTTTGTTTTGTTTTGTTTGTTTTGTTTTTTCTCGACTCAAGCCAGTCATTTTTCTTTTCATAAAATCACGGGAGAAACCATGACAGTAAGTGGTTCCTAGACAATCAATGATTTCAATAAAGGGAAATGACAACGCTGGGATGACGCCACGCATATATCAAGGGACGCAACACAGCTAGACCTTCGAGTCGCCTACGACAGCTGCTTAGATCAAAGATTATAAATGTATTTATAATCTTTGCTAAGATCACGTTGATAGTTCAGGAGCTGTGTGAGAGTCGAGGTGGCCGTCCTGGGCTGTCCGTCCTAACGAGCCTTCTGGTTTCCGTGGACGTAAAGAATTACTGAACCGTGCTTCGGCATTGGTCACAACTTGTCCCAAATATGTCAGCTGACATCTGAGGACATTACGTATCATTTCATCATGCTAAGATCACATACTCGCTTACCAGGTGATGGCAGCCATTCGTAGGCGATTCCGATCTTTGTGATTGCGGCCCTTGCGAAACGTGTCTCATCAATCGAGCGATGTTAAATTTTAAATCTTTACTGGTTCCGCACAAGCACGCTTGGCCTCGTCCTGTTTTAGATTACGTTTAATGATTTGTTGGTCCGCTCTGTGGTACTGAAGCACCTTCAACCATCGAGCCTGTTAATGAATGGGTGGTTAAAAAAAAAAAAAAAAAAAATGTCACGGACAGTATTAGCTGGTTTAAAATGAGGTGTGTTTGGTGGTTATTACTCTGACTCGGTCAGTGGTTTTCTGATTTGCCATATTACCCCCAAAAAGCGAGGGTTTGCCACGATGAGATTATACAGGAAACGAGCGTACCATTTCAGATACTCGTGTCATTTTTGAAGTGATCAAAGAATCAAATACTCAGAACACTTTTAACATCTGACGTGTGATTTCACTCAAGGCATTATTATACACTGATTTGTCTTCACTTTGAAGAAAATGTACTGTACAGAGTGGGCTTTTTTTTTTTTCTTTTTTTTTTTTTCGTTGTGTGATGTGTGGCGATTTTGTGTTGTTATTAATACTGGTAATCCGAGTGTCAAACCGTCTCTGTCCTAGACGACTGTTGTGAAGTACGTGTATGTATTGCGTGTTGTTATTTTCGGTATCCGACCGTGTGTTAGTATTTTGTACCATACATCGTAACAGAAACCGTTCAAACAGAAGCAGGGACAAGTTTGCTTTGTGGCAATCTTCCTCTTGAGAAGAAAGAAGATAAATACGGGACAGGAATAAGATTATGATGTGAAATTTCCGTCTCGAGAATTTCGGCTTTTATGTACATAAACAGGTCTTCAAAGTGACCTGAATGGAGCAGTCTGTTTTGAGTGGTGGGGGTGGGGGGCAGCACACACATAAGTAATATGTAAACTTTTGGTTTGTGCCTCTGGGGAGACTTAAGAAAAAGAAGGGGGGGGGGGGGGGAAGTATGGAAACATTTAGTTTTGCGGCGGAAATTTTTATAAAACAATGTGAGTGATTTTGTTGGATTCAGAAGCCTGTCCAGAAATTGCATTGTGTGCCTTTTCGTTTTTCATCCTACTTCTGATCCTCTCAGTTACGTTTCTGTTCCATAATGAGGAAGACGGGCATAGTCTGGACCGTTCTTTATGAACGGGGTCACGGCGGGTCACCAGATCGAAAGCGAGGCTGGCGTGTCCCAAAAATAACAAAAGCACTACACGGAGAGACTTGTGTTACCTGCATTGTGACCTTTCACTTCTTGGCCTCGCTTTCGATCTCTGTGACCTTACTGACCTCAATTCATGAATATTCTTTCGGAATGGTCCATTGTGAAGAAGTATCGACTATGGTCAGTATTTTTTGTAGTTGACAAGTGAAGTTGTTTTATACGCGGTTTCAGCCTGTTGTGGATCAACACTGCACATTAAAATGTGTACTGGCTTTGAACTGATGGTAAAGTAGCTGTTTTCAGTGCTTAATTTTTATTTTTTTATTTTTTTGAACTGTCAGTTTGATATTATCCTTTTTGTACGAGCTCAGCAGCAGAACTACAACCCGACTCGTTGTCATTAACCAAGACGACATCTGATGATCTTTATGTCCAAAGGAACTGCTCAAAATTAAAAAACAAAACAAAAACAAAAACTCTTCTTTTTTTTTGCAAAATGAAAAAAAGGAGGCTTCTAAAACTTACGGTTGTATCAACCAACAAAGAATATACGGCCTTAAGGTCTGTCATTAGACAAACCGCCTTGAACCGACAAATAACAAAGGGGTAGAAGGGGGGAAGTAGCGATGGGGTGGGGGTGGGGGTGGGGGGTATCATCATCACGATTATCGATCCATTTTCCCCTCATACGTTAAACGAAAAATTTAATTTTCGCTTTTAAAGGTTGAATGGTAAATGTGCTGTGTCAACGGTGAAGGCTGATTATGTACAGTAGCTTTGCTGTTTCTTCGGGGTGTGTTTTCCCCCTTAAATACTATGAACGGTAAATTGATTAGGATATGGGTGCTGAATAGAAATACCCCCCCCCCCCCCCAACACACACACACACACACACACACACATCTACCCCCCATCCCTCCCCCATTTTTTATATATATTTTGTGTATTCAGTTTACTGTTGGTTGTTACAATGGTGAGTTTTGGAAGCGATTGTTCGTTTCTTGACCAGCAATGTAGTCAGACAGTGTGTGCCTTACAGCTGAGTACAGTCCGTTAAAAAGACAGATAGGGTTTTGACAAGTATATTGCCAAAGGGGCTTCTCCGTGCGTAACTCACTGTTTGTGAAAGGGAGGTGAGTCAGTAACCACAGTACAGCTTCTCTTGTGAATTGTTTATATCACTATTATGAAAGCTGATTCAATAACCACAGTAGCAGAGCTTCTCTTGTAAAACAGGGACAAACTCCTTTGCCATGTGTGGGACCTGCACGTCATTGAACTGTTCCAACTTCACACACATAAGTACTTGTATGCAGGGAACAATGCCACTCACCAATGCGCGCAGCGTTGTTTGTTTTTCAATTCGAAACAAGAAAAACAGATCCGACATTCATTTTTTCAGCAAGTGACGTTTGTGTCGTCATGTTCGCTTCGTGTCACTTAAACGTGCGTAACTCGCTTTTTTTTTGCAAAGTGTGAATGAGCATGGTCGTTCTCAAAGCAGTTGATCGTCTTAGCTCATCATTACATTTTGCAATCGTAACACTCGAGGTAGATAGTGTGTCATTGTTATGCTTTGGGTGTTTGCAGTTCCGAATATTTTCATTTGCATGTACTCAATGCGTGCGAATAATATATGTCAGGATAAACGTGTTCATCAAACGAAACCTTTAGCTCAATTGTATTGAAAACCTGTCCATGTTATATGATACATATTTGTGTTGCTCTAAACCACGAACTACTGCAATATTCATTCGATTCACCAACTCAGACGTTGAATCAAAGCTGAGATGTAACGAAAAGACGACAAATCCGTTTTCATGATCAGTTACGGCTTTTACGCAGAGGACTTTTCGAACAAGCTTGTGATGATGATGATGATGATTTCGGTTTTAAATGAATTTCAACAAACAGGTTGTGACATGCAATATCACCGCAGTAAGCTTCTGTATGTGTGTGTTTAAAGTTTTGGATAGCACCAGATACTCTCAGTCGTCCTAGAGCCCAAGTCTGACAGAACGGTTGCTCTACTTCCCAGTCTCACACGTCTGGGTGATCTGTACGTATTTAAACCACCTTTTTGTACAGTATTTTGTTCCACAGAAGCTAAAAGGCGGTTTCATCCCGAGCAGGAAGATGACGCGTATTAGGCTAAATGTCGTAATGAATGTAGCTTCGGTTTCTCTGTACTCCCGTAGATGACGCTTTCCCATAGATGACGCTTTGGGGCGCTGCAGGGGTTTAAGTGTAAATAGTCTCAGCATTATTGGTGGGGAAAAGAAGAGGCGGTAGAGAGCAGTGATCAAGTAGCTTCTCGGTTGTTACTGCAGCTTGAAACCCTGTCCAGAACCTTCTTTTGTCTTTCAGCCTAGCGCTCCCAGAGCTGCATAATCACGTAACTGTTTGTTATAACAGTGATTTGCCTTACCAGTTGAGATTTGAGTGTACAGACCGCGCATAATTCCTTGTTTCTTTGCAAATATCACCACTTTTTATGAGAACTGTCACCATGTGTGTGCCACTGTACTCGTGGAGCTGTCTGATCCATGTGTTCCTGTGTTTAGCTTCGTTGCTCAAATTAAGATTGACACTGTTGCTTTCATATCACATTTTGCTTATAACACGTGCGCTTTTTTTATACTTTTTATTTTATTTTAATGCTGACGATGAAACGTTCGCTGAACTGTTGACAGAGCTTTCGAAGGCGAGAACTAAAACTACACAAAGATACCGAGT
>OY757552.1:7888293-7907012 GCA_963584105.1 Alviniconcha strummeri
TATACAAGGGGGGAGTCCTGGTACAAATCGTGAATTTCGTGCAAAACATGCGGTCGAATCCATTACCTGAATAGAGGGGGGTCAGGTTCTCCAGGCAGACCAAGAAACCATCGAAACTGATCTATGTGAGTACAGTATGGGTACATTAGGTACAATATGGGTTTATTCGGTGCGCATGTACCCGTATTTCAGGGGAAAGTGTGTGAAAATCGTCAAACGTGTCCTATACGGGTACATTATGGGTAAATTCGGTACACCATAGGGGTATTCGGTACAAACGTACCCATATAAGTGGACGAATCCATTTTGTAAAAAGGGGTGATAGGTTGTACTCCGGTCAGCAACATGCACCCCCATCGGACGAGTCCAACTGTAATGTAGCCGTTACCGTCTTTTGTCCCGTCAATTGTATTCATATACCCCCCTCCCCTTGTATGTTGGACCAGTCCAAACCATGTCACGTGGCAGATGGCCACACGGTAGTGGCGACAAAGGTAGCACGTGATGCTTCTGGAAGTCGTGTGGCACGTGCACAGGGCGGGTCTTCCAGGCCGAGGAGTTGAATGTGTGCATGGCATGACATGTGCGGGCTTTGATTGAAAATAAAAATGCGTCCATCGGATTGCACAGGCAAGGGCATTGTCAGACAACACAGCTCATGTTACACTAGATCAAAAACCGAGATCTAAAGTTAAAATAAGACGCCGACTTTAGCCAGACAAAACAAAACAATGAACATTTTCAATGCGAGCGTCTTATTCAAGCGGCGAACAAACAGACGATGCAATGACAAACAATGAAATGGCAGAAATCTGATTAGAATGAAAGCAGTCATCAGTGTTCCAGCCCTCCCCTCTTCATAGTCTACTAGATTAAAAACATATAAACATGGTATGAGCTTCGTACTGACGATATCTCTTTCTCCTGTGCATCCGACGTATAAAGTGACTACAAGTGTGTTGCACCTGAGAGAGAGAAAGAAAGAGAGAGAGAGAGACTGACAGAGAGACAGAGAGAGAGAAGGGGGGAGGGGGGAGAACTGGTTCAAACATTTCCAAAGAACAAACAAAACTCTTCACCAATTTAATTACCGTACACATTCAAACGTTCAGCAAACCACCTTGAATTTCCAATTATCTTTTGTTTCACCAAACTCACATCACCACTTCTTTCCATTCACAAGCATACACTATGCGCAGTCTTCACTGTCATGGAGACAGCTAAAACACATTCTCTTCATCATTTTCGCTTCTCTCCTCTCATTCTTCAGCACTGAAATGTCAAAACTGTCAACTAAAATTGGGCAAACGTTGCATCAGTCTGGCATGACAAACAAGCAGAATGTATGCACACACACACACACACACACACACACACACACACACACACACACACACACACACACACACACACACTCACAGCATATGCACATGAACAGATATGTATACACACACACACACACTCTCATCGACGCACTGTCCAAAATTATCAACAAACGACACAGAATATGTAGAAACCAGTCTCATCCACTCCTCGCCAAATTACACTGATATCACACTGTAAATATTAAAGGTGCTCTCATCTGAGAAATAAAAATCTTCACACACACACTTGATTTGCCAGAACTGTATGAAAATGCTGGCATGAAGAAAAAAAAGTTATCACATAATTTGCAATCGCTGGTAAAAGTCTGTCACACAATGTTCATTTCTGCATCAATACCGAGCAGACAATAAATGTAAGAATTTAAAAAGAGAAGGTTTTAATTTTTTTAATTTTTATCTGTACAGACTCAATGACACACTGATACTAGTTTTATCTCTATCACATACACACCAAACAAAATTGGGATGAAATGAAAAGAGAAAGCATACTCATAAAAATGTGTACATAAAGAAAAATGAGTATAATTACTCACTGCCCCACTCCCCATCCCAAACACATCTACATTACAAAATGACAAATACATGCTCTTTTGAGCAGTAATTAACTTCGCTGTCCATTGATTTTACACAAGTGTTCTAAACCTCATTTTGTTTCAGGCTGGGTTGTACTGAGTAACCTTTTTTCTCCCTCCACATACACAAAGATTAAGTGTGCTTCTTCTTACACAGTTTGCATCACCAGCTGTTAGACTCCTGAATTAAAAGGCGGACACAACAAGGTTAACGTGCACCACAGTCTTAAAATGCGTCACGCGCCCATAGGCAACACCAGACACAAAGACATGGAAACTTGCTGCACCAGGAAAAGAGCTAGGTGTCCATGAGCACTGTATAATGCCACACAGCAGTTGAGCTAAATGCACCAGGTAAACAGCAAGGTGGCAAGCTGTGGGCGCAGTGTGTCATGACAACGCCAGAGAACTCGCCAGGAGAACAGGTGGGGTGTCTGTCAGCACAAGGTGTCTTCACACATCAGGAAAACTTGGTGTACCAGGAGAACAGCTAGGAGGCTGTCAGCATATGGCCCTGAAGAATTAGGCACACCAGGAGAACAGCTACTGGCTGGAAATGTATGGCAGGAGAACTTGGTGTTCGAGGAGACCAGCTTGGTGGCTGGAAATGTACGGCATGAGAACTTGGTGTTCCATGAGAACAGCTCAGTGGTTGTAAACACTGGGCAGGAGAACTTGGTGTTCTGGCATAAGAGCTTGGTGGCTGTAAACATACAGCAGGAGAACTTGGTGTTCCGGGAGAACAGCTCAGTGGCTGTAAACGTATGGCATGAGAACTCAGTGTTCCAGGTGAACAGCTCAGAGGCTGTGAGCACATGGCAGTTACACTTTCTGTATCAGGAGAACAGCTACGTTCTGAGATCACAATGTGTCCTGATGCAGCTGCAGAACCTGGCACGCTAGGACAACTTATGCAGCAGCTGAGTGGCTGTGAGCACTGTGCCGATTCCCACCTTCTCGTCCATGGAAATGAAGTCACTAAGGTTGTTGTGGCAATCTGAAACCAAAGAGTACAGAAATGTTCAGACAAAACAGGCTGGTAAGCATTTAGCATGCAGTTTTCAAGCTTAAGCATGCAGTTTTCAAGCTTAAGCATGCAGTTTTCAAGCTTAAGCATGCAGTTTTCAAGCTGCCCTGTCAAAGTCCGAGCACTGTTTCAGGACATCCTCCTTCCAACCACTTGCATAACTGGATACGCCATAGACCTCCGTTGGTGAAAAGTTTGCAACAAACAACTCAGATATATAAGGCATTTCTGTTTCTTTTATAGCTGTTAACAATGCTTACATCATTGTACAGACAACCAAAATTGTTTAAATCAGGATGGCACTAATCATTACCCAGGGAGGAGTCAGGATGTGCCCAATGTTAGCATGTGCCATTCAAAACGGTGTTGATTGCTGTCTTAGTACCCAAACCTTTTGCAAATTTTTAAGCTGGGTGCTGACAATGTGAGACTTTGGGGAGATCTCAGCAGACAGATGTGCTGAGATAAGTAGTGCCCCTTCAATGGCATAACCAAACACTGGTAAAAAGTTTGTTAGTACTTCTTTGACCCTTGTGGGAAATTTTAGTTGCTTTACCTGGGTAAGGCACAGCAGCTACATGAGCAGTGCTACCCATTCCTATCAGTGTGTGCAGTATTTTCATGTGTCCAAAAAATGGCATGTCTGCCAGTTGTGGGGTTTTTAACGTGTGCACAGATACTGATGCATGCGATTGTACACGGGGGCTGTACAGACACCATAAGAGAGTCTGCACTGGAAGTCAACTCTCGGAGAAAAAAATCCCTTGCCGCACTGGGGACTCAAAACTGTGTCAGTATTACACCTGGATTTTTCAGCTGGACACTCTGCCAACTGAGCTATCCCCGCCCCAAATTATAGCAGAGTCTGAAGGAAAGATGCTGAAAAGCAAAGCTGGAAGTGTGTTGTCCAGTGGGCCAGGTATCCCAACTTCAGTGTAAAACAATCAGTGGTACAAAATGATGGCTGCCATTCTTTACACAATTTAGCTGACATGGTGGAACAGTGACCAAAACAAACATTAACTTTCTGGTCATCAGCTCTGTTTGGCTGTGTGTGTGAGTGTGTGTGTGTGTGTGTGGGGGGGGGGGGGGGGGGGTGCTTGGCATTCTCCATCTGGTGTTCCACAATGTGGGGTGTTGGGTTCAGTCCTGTCACAATACTTTATTTATCTCTTGTTAAAAATGTGGGCTGCCTTACCTGGGTAAGGCTACAGCAGCTTCAAGAGCAGTGCTACCCTTTCCTACTTCTGTCAATCTGTGCGTAATATTTCCATGTGTCCAAAGAACGGTATGGCTGCCAGTGTTATGGATTTTTAAATAAACACACAGACGGTGATGCAGGCAAATGCACAATGTCCATGGGGCTGCACAAACACTGCAAGAGAGTCTGCACTGAAAGATGATTCTGAGAGAAAGATCCCTTTCCGCACCATGGAATCAAACCTGCATCAATACTGTGCCTGACTCTTTGAATTTTATCCGCTGCTCTGCCAGCCGAATTATGCTGCTCCATGACTATACCGTGTCAAGAGCAGAACGCTAGCAGTCCTGCTTGTTTCAGAATTTGTGTTAAGAGCAGCTAAGTTCTGGACCTGCCACTTACCCTGTGTCTGGATACAGGGGTAGGTGGGTGGCTCAGCCAACCAACTGCCATCCTCCTTCAGCATGTGGGAGCGGTCCGAGGCAAAGGCAGCCAGATACTCATCTGCCGCAACCACTCTGAACAGCCTGGCCAACAACAGAACAAACAGACACGTGCAAAAGATGAAACACAACGCTCACAGGGGTGGAGCCAACTGAATGAATGTAACCACACTGCTGTGAGTATTATGTTCTTCTTCTTCTTCTTCTTCCTTTTTATTTAAAGTTAAGTGATATTAGACTGATCTCACAGTTACAACCATCAACATAACAACATCATGTCAGAAAGTTACACCAAAAACAATAACAAACTTCAAGAAGTTAAAATAATATTTTTAAAGTATGTTCTGTGAATGTGTAAGGCCAGTTGCTGTTTTTTGTTGTTGTTGCTCACTATATAAACTGATACTACACTGTTTACAGTGCGTACCAGGCATCGCTCTGCCAGAAAACAAGAGGGCTGTTCCAAGACAAATGAGATATCAATCTGCAACATGGCTACCAGGAAAAGATCAAAACAAGGAAACAAAACTAAAAAGAACATGTTCTTTTTCTGATAAATGGCCACAATCAACCAGTTTGTTATTGTGATACTACCCAAGGGGTCTGGCAAGCAACGTTTTTGTTGTTGTTGTTGTAATGGAGCGGTGGTGAGGTAGAACAGGACCGTGACCCAGGCAGCGGAGTCAATAAAGTGGAGACCACAGCAGTCAATAAAGTGGAGACCACAGCAGTCAATAAAGTGGAGACCACAGCAGTCAATAGAGTGGAGACCACAGCAGTCAATAGAGTGGAGACCACAGCAGTCAATAGAGTGGAGACCACAGCAGTCAATAAAGTGGAGACCACAGCAGTCAATAGAGTGGAGACCACAGCAGTCAATAGAGTGGAGACCACAGCAGTCAATAGAGTGGAGACCACAGCAGTCAATAGAGTGGAGACCACAGCAGTCAATAAAGTGGAGACCACAGCAGTCAATAGAGTGGAGACCACAGCAGTCAATAAAGTGGAGACCACAGCAGTCAATAAAGTGGAGACCACAGCAGTCAATAAAGTGGAGACCACAGCAGTCAATAGAGTGGAGACCACAGCAGTCAATAGAGTGGAGACCACAGCAGTCAATAGAGTGGAGACCACAGCAGTCAATAGAGTGGAGACCACAGCAGTCAATAGAGTGGAGACCACAGCAGTCAATAGAGTGGAGACCACAGCAGTCAATAGAGTGGAGACCACAGCAGTCAATAGAGTGGAGACCACAGCAGTCAATAAAGTGGAGACCACAGCAGTCAATAGAGTGGAGACCACAGCAGTCAATAGAGTGGAGACCACAGCAGTCAATAGAGTGGAGACCACAGCAGTCAATAGAGTGGAGACCACAGCAGTCAATAGAGTGGAGACCACAGCAGTCAATAGAGTGGAGACCACAGCAGTCAATAGAGTGGAGACCACAGCAGTCAATAGAGTGGAGACCACAGCAGTCAATAGAGTGGAGACCACAGCAGTCAATAAAGTGGAGACCACAGCAGTCAATAGAGTGGAGACCACAGCAGTCAATAGAGTGGAGACCACAGCAGGCGTATGGCAGCTGTCAGGTTTTACTTGCTCAGCCGCAGACAATTTTCAGCACACCCAAAATCCTCACACTCACGCATAGATAAGAGAATGGCGCGGGCCACAGGGAACACACGCTATCGCTACAGTAAAATCGCCCCTCTGGACCACAAAATGGCTGACAATTGTGTTTCCCTGGCCCGCACAAATACAGTTTCCTCTACAATAACTAAACCGATTAAAACATGAAAAACATCAAATAAAAGCTACAGTTACAATCTTTTAAACCGTATAAATAAAATGTACACACATGACTTATTTTATTTACAACAAGAGTTGGAAGCGTGGCTTGCGCCTGTCTATAAACAGATTCGTACAACTAAATCACAACTATCACAATGTACAAAATACAAATGTCACTAAAACTTACATCGGAATAAAGAGCACGCTCCCACGGTTAAAATGGTACATAACAATTACAATAGAACACTCTGTAAGAGAAGCTAGACACACTCAAAGACTAGTACTAAAACAATCGGTGTGAACTTTCGCCTGGGGCGCGTAATCTTAGTCGCAGCAGCGCTGATAGTGATATTAAGTAGTCTATGAATACAACTTAGCTTCTACAGTAAACAATACTTAATAAGTTAATTTCAACCCAAAATAAACACTAAACATGAAGTCAGCTAAGCAAAATACTATACGACAAAGTATTGATCAACACAGGATTACTTTAATTGAATCAAAACTACGTTTCACTACTATTCACTAGTACTAAACAAAGCGCGCCATGCAGACGACAGCTATAAAAGAATGGACCTAGAGAGGCATCGGCTACTGATTAAGCTTGATCCTGTGTCTAAATAAATGTTAGATAAACATTCTAAGACGCCAAAATATATTACTCATGGCTTAGTGCATAAAAAGGACTAGGTGAAGAAAGAGTAGGTAAACAAACAAGCGGTCAAAATGTTAAGGGAGAAAAACAGATTTGAAAATGGCGCGCACTAGCAGCTATTGCCGGTTGGCTGTGTGAAGGCCATGTGGCATTATGCCACACGCCGCGCTTCAAAACAAAAGCGTCGTCTGCTCCAGTTCCCGGGTTACTATCAGTACAGTAATGAAATTGCGTTAATCCGTTAAGCGGGGCGGGATTATTGTAAAACGTGTACAAAGAGCACTTGCTCACATCTTAAATCAAATCAAATCTGCACACAAAATGCAGGTGTATTAAACAGAATGTCAGAAGCTAGGGCAATGGGGGAAAAGAATAAAGCCCCCCCCACCCCCTCCACAATTAACATGGTGGCAAACTGACCTCCTGAAGTCTGGTTTCAGCACTGCATCATCCCTAACTGCATGGGTGAGGTATTTGTCGAGCTGACATGGAAACGGTAGTTCAGTGTCAAGGTCATACACCAAGCTGCCCTCTGTCCCCTGGTAGAGCAGCACCACGTGGTAGTCCTGCCATCATGACCATGCCCAGTCAATACATAGATTATTATATATATATATATATGAAGTCATAATGTTACCATGATCCAATCCAACAAAGACAAGTAAGTGTATATAATTTATATTCATACAGCAAAGAAAAGCAATGCACTGCACAGTCGTGCAGCTTCCAAGATGTGGCCTAAGCCTTGTCCACAGACACAGGTCTAAGCATCTGGCAAAGAGGCATACACTGATATTAGCAAAGAAAGGTGTGCTGGTACTTCACTCAATCAGGTCACATCATTCATTCATTTGCACCACTTGTTTTAATGCTGCAGACGAAATAATGCTAATCAGCATTTTCTCCCTTATATTTATATTTGCACATGCGCCAATACTAAGCAACTGGATATACACAAAACATGCGCAGTGACACTAATGGAAAACGCCCACCTAACCATGATCCAGAGTTGCAATGGACAGAGCTGGTGCAAGACACCAAAGCCTTGATGGTGCAAGACGCCAAACCTGGGTGGGAGTTGGGGGGGGGGGGGGGGGGAGGGGGCAAATGGTCTAAAGCATTGTAGTGCAATCTAATCACAGTGCAGCTAGTGTGGACTTGTCCCCCAGTTGAGGCTGGAGAGGTCAAATTTATTATTATTATTTGAGAGGTCATATTAAATATGATTATAGTTTATACATACCCAGATCACCAGTCTGTCTTCACGCTTACTAGCTTTCTGATACCAAAGAGGAATCTGCAACACACAGACATGCACACATGCACGCAAGATATTATAATTTATCAATTATATCTCTTTAAAAAAAGAGCATTTTAATGGACATTTTTCGTCTGTTTTGTTGTTGGGTAAACCTTTATATAAATCATAATTCTCCTTCGTTTACACACACATACCCACACAAACACACACTCACATACACACACATGCATGCACATGCACACACACATGCACTTGCACACACACACACACACACACACACACACACACACACACACACACACACACACACACACACCATAGTCTGCTGCAGCCAACCTTTAAGGGGGAAAATGGCCACAGTTTTTCACACAAACATTTCCTAAGTACATCATTCATTGTACATGACTTGCCCTAGGCTGCCAAGAAAGAAAAAAAGAGTTGCCGGGTCACTTCCATTTTAATTTTATACGAAAGGAGAGAATGGTTATGTTGGAAATTTACCCGTCTGTCCTTGTTGGAGATAAAAACAGCAAAGCATTTTTTCAGTTCTGCAGGGTGATTGCACCTCACGTGATCACACAGCTTCCACATGTTCTCCTCACTGGTAACCAGAAACAAAGTCAAGTTAGAGAGAGAGAGAGAGAGAGAGAGAGAGAGAGAGAGAGAGAGAGAGAGAGAGAGAGAGAGAGAGAGAGAGAGAGAGAGAGAGAGAGAGAGAGAGAGAGAGAGAGAAAGAGAAACAAGAAAAAGAGAGAGAGAAAGAGAGAAGCAGACACAGAAACAGACAGGCAGACAGACATAGTAACAAGGGTGCTCTTTGTGTTTAGTCTAAGACCGTGGTGCTTGTGCTTTCGATGTTTGAGTTACCGGGATTCTGTGAATGCAACCTGTACTCCTCTTGTGTGTTCACTGATCAGTTAATACATTTGTCTTCACATTATGTTTACATTCACATTCTGTACTTGTGTGTGTGTGTGTGTGTGTGTGTGTGTGTGTGTGTGCGTGTCAGTGTGCGTGCATGCATGCGTGCGTGTGTGTGTGTGTGTTAGGGGTGGGAGTTGGTGGGGGTGGAGGCTGCGGGGTATGGTGTCTGTGTCAGTGTGCTTGGTTTTGGTTCTTACTTCTCGAATTTTAGCATTCCAGTTCCAGCAACAGCAACATAGCATGTGCTTGGATCTCATTTAACGATTGTGATGATATATATGTGACTCAAAATAACTTTTAAAACGGTCCAGGAATTTCCGACCGTCTCCTTGGATTTTACCTTGATTAACATATATGTATACTGATTCACTAATTACCGAAAAATGTTACAAGCAAGCAAGAAACAAACCAGTAACATGCTGTATACACACACTGATCGGGTGTGGGAAAACACGGGGTGGATTGATTTTGAGTTCCCCTATCTTCACCAGCCTGATTCATCCTGGAAATGCTGCATGCAAATCTTCACTCTGTTATCTTTCTCCTTTCATGTGAACATGGAGAACTGGACAGTTAATAAAATATGTACGTCTGCACTTATCGGACAAGTTGGTTGATAAAAGCAAGGAAAACGAACGGTCACTTGTTCAAGTTTGTCTGGGTCTGCCAGTTTTAAACTGTTTAAGAATAAAGCAGAACAAGAATAATTGAACCCCCTCCGCCCAACCATAGCCTGCAATATGCACATGCTAATGCTTAAAATAGCGTCAGATAATTGTCAGTAGTGGCATTTCGGTTTCTCTAGTTGAAGACTGAAGGGCAACTGAGAGGAAGACTAATGATTCTAAAATGGTATTTCTCCATCCAGTTCAAACAAATATACGGACGGAAGTTGATTATGTCTTATAAACAAAATGGTCGCCAGGCTGAGCGAAGTTGGACAAGAATGAGTCTGTCCTTGAATTTAACCTGTTCGCTGAGGATATTAAGGTACGGCACATAGTCTCCTTGGATTTTACCCAGTTTTCTTTAACACCCAAAGAAACAAGATGCGCATATATAAAAATACCGCAGCTTTCGTAAGGTGTAACCCTAAGAACCAGAGCAGTCTCTTTCCACTGCTGGTCTCCGGAGAGGAAGAGATAGAAAGATCAGTCAGAACCGTCTGCTACCCCCCCCCCCCCCCCCCCCCAACATACCCCACCTATTTCACCCCCACCCCCATTTGTGTGTGTGTGTGTGTGTGTGTGTCCTTCGCCACCATTTTGGCTTTTGATTAGTACTGGTCAGATTTTGACCGGAGCTCAGTAGCTGGAGATATAAAAACGAGTGTTCTGTCTTCTGATTTACCCGTTCCTAATAAGCCTTTTATGGTTTCTGTGGACGTTAAGCACCATGTTTACCTTACTTCTGATTTTTTTTTTTTTTGGGGGGGTATCATAATAATTAAATCGATAAAATAATGTGTATGATTCTGTCCATGCACTATTTGTGTATAATCTTATGGCTAAGCCCAAGATTTGCATTCTGATGTGATGTCCCAGATTCATTGTTGTTAACATTAAACATACGTAAATAGACCAGCCTTGTTAAAAGATGTTTGTCAGCAAGTAGAGGAGCCCCCCACCCCCCCTTCCCCTTCTTTTTTCTAGTTCTAACCATTAGAGCTTAGACTGAATAAATTATGTTCAGTAATTTTACTAATTAGACTTAGACTTCAGGGGAAGCTAGTTAATTTAAAAAAAAAAAAAAATACAAAAAAGAGGAAAAAAGAAATCCTCCTGGTCAGTACTTGGATACGAGTCTATGACTAAAAGGTTAAACAGAATATATATATTGATGATTTTATATATATGTAATATTAATAATATGTTTTTCTCTCTCCAGATCTGAGTCTGTCATGTAACATTGCTTCAACAACGCCGCTGATAAACACTGAAACAGCCATGGTCTCTAAGAGGAGCTTAGTCTTATTAGCGCTAGTGCTGCTGTTGCTGATGGAGATTCTGTCACCTGTAGATGCACGCGTGGAATTCCAGTACAAGCGCTACACTTACCGCAAGAAGCGTGATGACAAGAAGTATCGGACTGCCAAACAGCGATGTGAGATGTCCTCCGAGTGTCAAGGCATTTTTGGTGTAGAGCATACCAAATGCGTGCGCATTTGCATATCAGAGACTTGCTACAATGAACTGTATGGCGAAGACCCCCTTGAAGAGGGGGAAATCGATGTGCGACTTAACTCTTTCAAAGGATGCCTGTCACAGGTTGCTGTGGTCGATTTCTGATGAATGGCTTCCCACCTTTCACAGTGGAATGTGTTTTGAAACATACAAGTGTGTCATAGTCAGTTACTGTGTCAGTCTGTGTTAAAAATATATGTGTGGTGGATGCAGCATCAATAACACAAAAATGTTTTGTCATTTGCAAGACACATTTTGTTTTTTTATACCTAGTTGTTTTGAGCTGGGACCAAGAGAGAGAGTCCATACCTGATGCTGCACAATCACGATTTTGGTGTTAGTACTGTTACAACCAGTCTTTACCAGAATCATTTTGCATTTAAGGGGAACTGAACCAGACAAGTATCACATCAATAGCAATTGCGTGAATTGGGGGAAAACACTGGCGCACAGCAGTTTTTCCATCATTTTTATCCATAATTTGGCTGTGCAATTGTAATTGTCGTTCAGACCTGTTTACTGTGTAAATGAATTGACTAGATATAATTACCCACTGTGTGTGTGTGTGTTTGTGTGTGTCCCTGTATGTATGCTAGGTGCGAAAAGGAGAGGAAGTGTGTGCTTGCTTGTGAAAAAAGCACATGCGTGTGAGCATATGTAATATGTTTGTATATTATAATGTGCAAGAAAGAGGGGAAAATGTGTGTATGAATGCATGACTGTGCGTGTGCAAAGGTTACGAAGTATACTATGAGAGGTGTTCCAACATATGGGAGTTGATAAGACTACTGGAACTTTGTGACAATTGTTCAAGCTGGCTTTGTCAGTATAAATCCAGATTTTAAAAATGTCCAGTAAATGTTAATAAAATGATTTAAAGGAAACTGAGTGTTCATCTATGTTCTTCTTGTGTACCAGCAGTTATGTGTTAGGTTTATGTGCGAATACAGCACTGTAGTGACCAGACTGACTGATTTATAACTGGTCATTTTAGTACAGCTTAGAATTACTTTTAATTACAACTTAATACAAGGGACACAGAATTATCATTGAATTACAATGGAAGGGATTCAGTCACATTTTGCCTTCATCATTTTCAGCTCTGCACCCTTTTCTACAGGCCCTGTTCTACTCGTGACACTGTGTTTGGATCCTAAGCACCAAACCCTCCACTGTGGGCTCTCATACTTAGTTCTGTCTGCGCTTCATCCACCTAGCATGTGCAATCTTTCTCTTTTACCATTTTAGTGCATGAAACACCCATAATCATTTCTTTGAAAGTCTCTTTAGTGCCTGAAACCTCCGTAATCTTTTCTTTGAAACACTCTTTTGGTGTATGAAACTCCTATGATCTTTTTTGTTGTTTCAAAAAAATTAATAAATTCAAAAACCTGTCTTTTCCCCCCAAATCACCACAACTCTTTAAAAAAAAGTGTTAGCAGCCCACCGTGTTTTGTACATTTCTTCACTTTTGGCTGTTTTCGTTTTATTTGCTTCTTTTACCAAGTAATCATACCATCTTTTGAGGCTTGTAAAACACTTGTTACAGTGGTTTTGGTTATTGGTAATGAAATTTAGTGCCTCTGAAAATTTTCCTGGAGAGCCTTCCATTTACCATGGGTGAGAATACTGACCTCTACATATCACAAAGATACACACAATGTAGATCTATAGATACATGCGTGTGTGTGTGTAAAAAATGACGTGTCTGGTTTGAAATGCCAGTGATTAAGGTACCTGAAAGTACAAAGACACAGCCAGCTTTCGTATCTCAGTCACACACTCAGTCTCACACAGTCACTGCAATTCACCCACAAGACCTAGACTGTAGAGGCTTGATTTTATTATTGTACACTAATCAAAGGAAATAACATGAAAATTATTAAGGAAATTAACTATGACAAAAAGATATTCATAAAGCATGATTTGTAATCAGCCTGCATGACCCCAAGTGAGTATCCCATGCTGAAGAAATCTGACAACCCCTGCTGGAAATCCAGCCTTTGACCTTCTACATCAGTGATTAAGTTCCTTGATCAAAAAAGTGTCTAAACCATTGACCATGACACTCACAAACACAAACACAAACAAAATCAAAACCAAAAACCCACCTCCCTCTGAATCAGTCAAAAACTTCTTTCATTTCCGACCAGTCCCCACCTAGGATTTTACTGTATTGTCTATATCAGTATTGTAGTCAAAGGAAAACAAAGCAAACCCACAATAACCAATACGAATTATATCATCAAAAAAAGAACAACAAACCCCATAGTCTTCAGAACTGAAAGAAGTATCGTACCAAAAAGGTGGTGTCAACAGGTCCAAGACTTTCTGTCCCACACAAAGCCGAAGCCCCAAAATGATTTTTTGGGTTTAAATGACTCATGATCCAAACAGGTGCTGAATGAACAAAAGCAAAAAACAACAAATGAACAAAAGAAAAAGAAAAACGTTTGGAGGGGTGGAGAGAGACTTGCAAACAATACAAATATGGAAAATGCATTGAATTTTGCTGCTCTCTGAATCACCACCAACATCTGTCATAGGGGAGGGGGGTAGTTTGAACTAATCAAGGAAAAGGAAATGAAAACTAGTTTGGCATGCACATTTAAACTTCAGTCTGTATACACAATCAAGCTTCAGTTTAATGCAAAACAAAAAGCCAAAACACCCCACTGAAGGTAAAACAGGAAATGTTACACAGGAACATGAAAACTTTAAATTTAAATCTCAAGACAAAATCCCAGCCTGAACACAGTACAATACATAACAATGATGCACTACAAACTCCACTGGTTAGGTTTACATTACCAATAACTAAAATAAAACAGAAACCCACCAACAACAGTACACCTGCACACTGAACACTTGTACAAACAGCATAATGAAAAAAAACCCACACAATCTGGACAATATATCCATTTTGACACAACGTCCATGATGACAATAACATTTCCTTTTTTTTTTAATTAATGATGTTCACATATATATATACTATACATGAAAACAAGCAAATTATTAAAGTGTTGATACATATATATATATAATGCAAGCACAATTGCTTTTTTCTTTTTATCATCATCCATTTTCTGGTAATATTGCTTTCATTTAATGAACAGGTAATAAAAATTAGACAAAAGTGAGAATTCTCCCACAAGGGTTGGCATACAAAAAATTAAAAAAAAAAAATCACAAACAAATCAAGGTAACAACCAGCAGTAATTATAGTCTAGATAAATTCCTCTCTGTAGACATCCTAACAATGCACCATCTCTACATTTGGAACATACACTGACATGGAAAGCTGCCCCCCCCCCATACACTGACATGGAAAGCTGCCCCCCCCCCCCCCCCCCCCCCCCCCAACACATGACCCAATAACTTGCACACATCAAAAAGCAGGAAAAGACAGGTAGTGGTACCTCATGCCATCAAAAGTGCAATGGCTACCAACAAATGCAATGCAGAACCATGAAATCCTCGCAGCATCTTCTACCCAAGTAACCCAACCATCATCATCCTGAGTGGATGACGCCAACAGCCACAGGCCACCGGACAGCTGAAGCTCAGCACGAGCAGCATGCAGCAAAGCCCTTACAGCTATGCAACCACTTTGTTAACGGCAGGCGTAATCAAGACGGCATCAAAATTTATGCCCCAGGTTTTTTTCAGAGTTGCTCTCCATTAAGTGCCCCTACCCTAGGGACTTACCTGACAAACTAGCAGAAGATGGACTCATTTTTTCAAGAAGTTTTTACCCCTACCCCCTTTTTTCTTTTTCTTTGACATGTCGAGATAACCAACACCCTCACAGAGGCAAGGGGGACGGAATCCAAGTGGCAGAATTTTGCAGCAGTTCTACCAGAATTGGTGTGAACGAGTCTACTTCCAATCCACCTGCTGTCGGCAACCCGAAGTACGTCTTGTTTGCCACCTCTACCTTTTTAAAAGAGACTGATCACTTCATCTGGAGAAATAGTATACCAAAATATTTTCTTTTCTGAATAATCTTGCCTTGTTACCTTGTAATTCAACCATGTAAAAGAAAAAGAAAAAAGAAGAAGATTACAGCTAATTTTATTTCCCCTTTTCTGAGCTCCCTGAATTTGCTGCCGTCTCTGTCATGCTGTTAGTCACCGTTAAACTCTGGGACATTCACTCCCCAGTGTCTGACAGCGCCAGGGATAGCTACAAACTTCCAAGGCCAGAGACAGTGAAATGCTTTGTGAGCGTTCACTTCGGGCGACATAAAGCTGGGCTGATGGGAAATGTATGGTTCTCTCTCAAGCTATGCCTGACATCTTCGCACCACTGCCAAGCCAAACAGGCAGCCAACAAGGGACAAACACAAACAACTCCATGGTCCACCTGCAGTTTTCTGACACTGACAATAACTGCAGTCCACTGCAAAGGCCATTCTGCTGCAAGGGGTCCTTTCACAGAAAGCATTTACAGCAGCGGCAAGCAGTCAGCACAGCCTTCGTGCGTCGCTCTCAGTTGTCATCATCATCCGACAGCGTTTCGTACTGGGAGGACAGCAGGGGTGCAGGCTCCTGGTCGCGAGAACACACCGCCTGCAGCTCTGGGTCGCGCATCATGGACGACACGACTGGCTGACCTGATCCGGTGCTGGAGGAGTAGGGGGGGTAGCTGCCCATACCCATGGATGATGTGGCCCCGCCGGATCCGGAACCCATGGGACTGCGCTCTGAGCTCGAGCTGTCCGCCCCGCTGAAACCGGTTGTTCCCTCGGTGGATGAGGCGCGGGCCCGAGGGCTGCGAGTGTGCTGGCCGTAGCCCAGGCCTTCCGCGCTTCGGCCCTGGGTGGACTCGCTGGCTTCGTAGCCTTCTGCCGACTCATCAGGAGCACACCTGGGCGACAGCCGCTTGCTGGGCTTGCGCTCCACAGCCGTGGAGCTGTCGATGGTGGAGGAATCGTCAGAGCCGGAGCAGCTACCTGGCTTGTCCCGGTGGGTGGAGTCCACCACCGACCCGGATGTGATGTCGGTGCTGTCCCGCCGCGTGGCATAGTGCCCTCTGGCATCGTGGTGGTGGTGGTGGGTTGAGGTGGAGGTGTAGCTCTCGTAGCCCTGCGCCTCGTTGCCATCCTTGCTGCCCTGCTCGCCACTGCTGCTCCGCCTCTCATCCATGGTGCTGCCCACGCCGGAGGTGTCAGCCGAGGAAGGAGCCTTGGAGCTGTCTGTGCTGTCGACGTGACCCTTCCGTGGGCTGCGGCCTGGAATCCCCAACGCCATGTAGCTGCTCGGGGTGCGGCCGCTGGCATCCTCATCAGGGCTGTCGGGGAAATCGTACAGGTCCGACTGAGCTAGCTTCTTCTCCTTCCCGCTGGACCCCACCGAGGACGCAGCAGCACCACCTCCTCCGCCACCACCGCCGCTACCACTGGCAGAAGTCGCTGTGGAAGTGGGTTTGCTTCCGGGGGCACCACGGCTAGCTTCCGCTGGGCTTGCTGCCTTTCCGCTAGTGGAGGGCAGGTTGGCACTGCGGGGGTGGTCGCGACTGGAGCTGGCCGGGTATGTGGTAAACTTCTCCCCGGATCCCAGGGCCGGGGCTGGGGGGTCGTCGCCGCGGAAACGAGGCCGGTGCATGATGCGTTTCTTGACCAGGGGAGCAGGCTGAGAGGAGGAGCCCACGGACGGGGCAAGGCTCGGCTGGTGGCCGAGGAAGACATGGGCGACAGGCGACGAGGTCTCGGCCGAGGAGGTGGTCACCCCCCCACTGCCCCTCCCCAGCAAGGCGCTGGCGTCGGGGGAGGGCTGGGCCTGGTGCGGCGGCTGGGGATAATCCACACGCGCTCCTCCTCCTCCTTCAGCATCCCCTGCCCCACTTGCAGGCTGGCTGGACTCAGCGCTATCGGACGAGGCTGCCGTGGAGCTCACTGCCCCTTCGTGGCTGGAGCTCTGCATCTCATTGGAGGCCCGCGAAGACGGCCGGCTCCCGAACCCCTGACCCCCTGACATCTGCCCTGGGACCTGCAGCCTCGACCCTGAGGACGACTGAGCGGGGTAGGCACAGTCGTCCCCCCTTGCCGAGTGCTGGCGCGCTTCCTTCTCCTCTTGGCGGATGGTCATTTCAATCTTGGCATTCATGAAGTCAGAGAGGGTGTGCTCGGTCTTGACCGTTGCTGGCCGTGCCTTGCCGAGCGCGGAGCCGCCACTGCTGTCCACGGGCTGGGAACCTGGGACACAACAGACAAGGCAGATGGGCGGTGAAAGAGGATTGGTGCTCCGGCACCAGTGTCCAGAGTCACAACGAGCCAGCGACAAGCCAGATGATGCATGCTGTTTTCATACTCTTCTTTACATTCAGTGCATTCTTTGACTGGCACCTTTACACCACTGCTGTATGTTCCATGAGCAATCTTACCTATAAATGTTTACTTTCCACTCTGCTGTTAAATATTCCTTGAGCTATTTACTTTACACTGCTGTTACATGTACCCTGAGCTGTTTATCGAGAAACGCATCACCAAAACATTTAACTTCAGTACCAAAGGGACAAAACAATCTTTGAATAATGCATTAGATGCTGTGATACAATCAGTGAACACAGGCAAATACACACTGAACCTCTTGTGCTTGTACACTAACAAATACTTGAAATATTACAAACTGATGCATAAGATTAAAGATATAGAACTTGAAAAAGAAAAAAAGAAAACATAACAACATCATTGCTCTGTTGCATCAGTTTCAAGCCAGTGAATAATAACTGTACTGAGACAGTTATTCATCTCTCATTTTGTTAAAAAAAAAAAAAAAACTGGCAAAGCAAAAACAATGTTAAGAAAGCAGCTACGCATACCAACAACTTGGCTCTTGCAACACATGTCCCCGTTTACTGGGCACGCTAACCCTTTCAACAACACCACTGTCAAAGCCGACACCAGCAAGGTCTGTGGGATACACTGCAGCTTACAGATTATCCCACCACAGGAAATCCACTTTACTCCTTTCGTTTCTTTTCTACAGGGGCAATCGTGGCCCAGCCATGGAAATTTACAGCAATTAATTGTCAAACATGTCTTCAGACTCTGAGTTCGGCTAGCAGGGGTGACCACACATCACTCTCTCTCGCGCTGGTGGTGCAACTTTTGGTGGTGAAAGGGTTAGAATAACAGACAGCATTGTTGCGACTCAGAAACAAAGAAGTAAGATCTGGGTGAACCTCTGAAATTGGACCGGTTACACGTCTGTGAGTGAGCGGTAAGTTATGTAGTGTTTGAACACCAAAAAAAAACCAACAAAAAACCTGAA